>LR738711.1:600633617-600719857 GCA_902687465.1 Secale cereale | reverse complement strand
CCTGGCGGCGCGCTCCCCCCATGGGCCGCGCCGGGGGGCGCCTGGGCCCCCCGAAGCTCCCCCGATGCCCTACTTTGGCATATATTTAAAGGGTCCTTCGAAACCCTCAGAACAGGAACTCTTTTCACGATCCCATCTCTGTTCCGCCGCCACCGCCGCTTCCAAGATCGGGAGCACCAGGAGAACTCTTCCCGGCACCCTGCCGGACGGGAGGATCACCACCAGGAGCTTCTCCACCACCATGGACGCCTCTCGGATGACTCGTGAGTAGTCTCCCTTGGACCATGGGTCCATGACCAGTAGCTATGTGATGTTCTCCTCCCGTTCTTGTGCTTCACTAATTAGTCCTCGTGAGCTACCCTACATGATCGAGGCACCTATGTAATCCTTATGCTGTTGCTATGTTGAGTTTGCTGGGATCTGATGGATTATGAGATTATGTTCAGATTGATCTTGAGTAATATATTTGATCTACCTCTTTTATATTTTTGTTCATAAGTAATTCTTGCATATTCTCCGTTGTTATTTATTGCTTTGGCCAAGTAATACGTAGTGACTCCAAGAGGGAACGTTATGCTCGATTGTGGGTTCATGCCCCTCAATGACTAGCTTGAGTGACAGAAACATGAGTCTAGGGGATGTGATGTTGCCACAAGGGGGAAAACAACGATGCTTGTGCCCGCGGGTGCAAGGATTGTTTACTTTACGCAAAGTTCTTTTAAGGCAGTTGTCTGTTACTTTGAGTTTACCCTATGGGTGAGACTCGCAACTTAATACCAGCGAGATGTTCTGGATAGATATCTCAAGGTGGATGATTAGTAGTAGATATTGATGGATTTCGGTCTACTTACTTTGGCGTACCGCCCATGCTTTGAACCTCAACCTTTCTTGCAATGTAGTCAGCATTGGTTTGCGTTCGTGGTCCTGTCAATTGCCCAGCTGTAATTTGTTGACCTCACATAGCTGTTTTATCTTCTTTTGGGAGGGAGACATCACTAGTGAACATCATGAGACTCCGGTCCATATTACCATCATTGATCACACCCGTTATTTACTTTTCATTATTATTTACTATTGCAAACATTATCTATCACTACTATCATTGCTTTTAATCCTTTGTGAACTACAAGGCCGGAGGGATTGACATCCTCTCTGTACTCGTTGGGAGCAAAGTTATTTGTATCTGTGTGCAGGTCCACGTTGATTGCTACTAATCTGGCGCCGTAGCAGTTGACACCTACTTGTTGAACCTAGGAGTCTCTAGGGATTCGATCCTTGGCATCTTTGCTAGGGGAAAACACTTCTACATACTGCATCTTACACCTTCCACTTGGGGTAACCAACGAGGGGTTCGAGGCCCATCAGGCGGCCAAATCTGTGTGGATGCCAAAGCAACTCAGCAGCCTCAGGCTAGAGGGAGCTAGGAGGTTAGTTGACATGGCTGCTAGGTCAGGGGTTCAAGTTCACTGTGTGAATCAAGAACTATGCCAACACTAGTCATGCGCACAAGGTGCTCGACATAATGCTATGGGCATAGGGGCATCTCCACTGGTGGTCAAACTCTCCAGATCATAGCCTCCTTAGGTGAAAGAGATGGTGGCAAGGCTAGTTGGGCAAAACCAGAAACTTGTTAGTGCAAGTTTTGCAAATCTTCAGTTTTGGTCAGAAAATGCAGAGCATTGATTCATGAACCAAAACTACCCCAATAGGCCCACTCTCCTGGACTTAAGGGTTTTGCAAGAGAGACTATAAGCATGAGGAAGCTCAAAGGCACTAGAGCAAAATAGACTAGGGTTGAAGTGCAAAACATCAAAGTGAACCAGAAAGGAAAAGAGGTTGGTTCACTCAAATTTTCCAAGGGGACAAGATGGGTTTTTGCATAAAGTTGGATAACATACTGCTATGAACATCCCATAATTTTGGTGGGAGCATTACAGGAATACTTGATAGGGTTGTAGTGCCATTTGGTCTACTGGACCAGATTGGCAAACATGTTGTGGACCTCAAAATATGAAATGAAATAATTATATTCTTGCATAAAAGTGATCTAATAGCATTACTTGACATCTCCAATTTTTGGTTGAAATTTTAAATAAATTTATCAAGTGGTTGTAGTTCAAAAGAGGCCTTAAAACTAAGGGCAACCATTTATATAGAGAAGAAAATTAGGGAGACCAATATATAATTAATCCTGCTGATATAAGCAAAGTTTTAGTGGGTGCATAAGAGAATCTAATATTAGCTAGAAAGTTTTTACTAGGGGTAAAAACTCCAACATAACAGAACAAGACAGGTCCTGGAATTCTAAAGAAACATTCACCAAAAAGGCAAAATTTTAATTTAATGGCAAAATTTTATTTAATAAAACATTGCTAAATTTTTGGGGTGTTACACCCCCTGGGCACGCCCTCCTGCCTCATGGCCGCCTCATGGAATTCCAGACTTCAACTCCAAGTCTCCGGGTTTGCTTACGGTCCAAGAAAGATCCTCCTGAAGGTTTCGTTCCATTTGGACTCCGTTTGGTTTTGCTTTTCTGCAAACACTGAAATAGGCAAAAAAAACAGGAATTGGCACTGGGCCTTCGGTTAATATGTTAGTCCCAAAAATAATATAAAAGAGCATATTAAAGCCCATTAAAAATCCAAAACAGATAATATAATATCATGGAACAATAAAAAATTATAGATACGTTGGAGACGTATCAATATGCATGTGGCCCAAAAAGGTGTTGTGTGATGTGTGAAGAACCAATTTCACAATTTTGATGTGGCACGTGCCTCGGTAACCAAAAAGTCCCGACACTAAGTGAGGTGTACTTTTTCACGAACGTGTACGTATAGTATATATGCTAGTCCCCTCCCACCTCTTCGACGCGTACTATATACCACCATAACACAAACAAAAATGAGTCTACCTTGCTGGTCAAATTAACCTCACCGCCGGCTGATCGTCAAAGTGATGGACGATGATCTCGCGAGCCCACAAAAAGCGTCACACGCGAGTATCGAGTGTCGTGTAGGACAACCATCGACTGCATGTGGACAAAACATTTATGTATGAAATGGTTGTGTAATGTTTTAAATAACGATTTCACGACTCTGATGTGGCACTGGCCTGCCTAACAATACATCCAAACCACACAGTGGCTCACAACTCGTAGTGTACTGCGAGCCACCCGCCACCCCCAGACGCACCCACCCACACACACAAACATCGCAACTACGATGCATGTTAAATTAATTATCCCGCGGTGAACATACATGTTACCAAAGGAGGGACGTTTTAATTTCAAAAAAATCACAGAGATCGTTAAGACATTTTAGTACATTGATTGATTGATTTTCTACGGGTATAATGTGCAAAAATGAAATTTGAGCTACATGCAGACGTGACAGTGCACCTAAATGGATTGCAAAAACACATGTGTCTCAGTGGGTGCATGTTTAATCTTCGTGCAACAAATTTCAAACATTGAGAATCTTGATTTTTAAATTCTAGTACATCCAAAAATTATTTGAAGTTCATGAAACTCATCGTGTTGTCATATGGACACAAATACAAAGTGGCATTGTACTTTATTTTGTCAAGTTTGAGACCAGTTTTGATGTAATCTTTATCTAGTTACAGACGACAGATTATTAATAATTGGGAACCAATATCCCAAATGGATTATTAATTCGAACCGTTAGCGTTAGACCAACAATGGATACATGCCATGCTTTAGCTAAGCAGTAAAGAGGCATCATTAATCATCCAAATAGAAAAATAATATACGTGCCTCCACGCGACCCGTGTGTTGTGCAAGAAGGCATGAATTGACGGGACGCATGCGAGCAGTCCGCCGCGTAGGCAGATGGAGAGGCGTGCATGCAGGTGTGTGAATTGATGGAGACGTGCTCGCTGCACAGTGTCATTGGGAGGCGTGCGAGTAGCTGTGTGAAACTTTGGTAGGCATGTCAGCAGTCCGGTGTGCAGGCTCACCGGGAGGCGAGCCATCGGTTTGACCACCGCCCGCCTCTCTCCCACAACTCCCACTACTCCATATTAATGGTGCACCCGAGCGGCTGCACCCCCCCATCCTCGCTACTCACAGACAATCCTCTCTCTCGGCTTGCATCCTCGACGCTGCTCTTAGTCCTCAAAGCCGTTAGAAGATGCCGCCGGAGCGCCCCATCAGAGGGAGTGGCGATGCCGAGGCTGCTAAAGCACCGGAGCACGGCACGGAGATGGAGACAGAGGTTTCCGTCACTGCCGGCGAGTTATCGCTGCACCCTGACAGAGGCGGAGTTCCACACTGACTCCGACGACCAGTCCGGCGACGACTCCGACGACCACTCCGGCGACGACACCGATGAGGACGGACAGCTGATTAGTCATCCATACCCATTTATGTGTCAAATAGATCATAGGGTTTCTCTGGTTACTCCTGCCTTCCCCTTTTTGGAATTGAAATCCTGTGGTTATGTTCTCCCAATCCATGAAATCTGAGTAAGTTTCGTTAGATCTGTGTAGTGTATTGATTGTTTGAATGGTACATGTGATAAGTGATTAGTTGTTTCATCTGTGCAAATGATTTATGCTAGTAATCCAACTAGGGTTAGTGTTCGTGCTAATAATTCCTAGCCAGGACTTGACAATTGATTTTGAATGACCTACGTATGTTTGTGCCATTATTTTCTTCAAGATTGGTTTGTACATAGACGATTGTGCTTAAAAATCGATCCATAATCTCTGGATATGTATAAATAAGTAGCCATAAATTCCTAATCCTACTTCAGAGCATGTAATAAGTGATTTGATGCCAAATTTGTTTTACTATTTGTATAGGCGTTGTTTGACGATGTGAACAGCGAGGATGAAGATGCCCAGAGGAGGTACAAGTGGCGAATCCCGAGGGAGGTTTATGCAGGAATGCATAACAGGCGTATTAGGACCTGTAACGACGGCTATGGATGCCCAATTTGCAACCACAAGATTCATGACGCGTATTTAAGTGTTCCGGCGCATGCAAGAGGACGGGCCGCTGGCTCCTTCAAGCAGAAGTACTCTCGTAGGGTGGCACACGGCGCGTACGCCGAGTACCTGGAGAAGCTTCAGGATCGTGTCGGCCGCATGTGAGATGAGATGTGGGATGGATCGAACTATGTACGCTTGAGTATGCTTAATGACGGTTGAACTATGTACTTATGGTTGAACTATGCTTATGTACGTGTAGACTTATTATCTATGTCTGAGTATGTTAACAATTTCGCCAAATTTTGATAAAAAATACAACGGGGGACCAATAAACCAGGACGGATGTAGTATGTCACTCACACACGGTTCCCAAAATTGGAACCGTGTGTAATGACGTTCATTTTGCCTGCTGTGTCAATCACACACGGTTTGCTCTAGCAAACCGTCGCCCCCAAAATTCTTTGTGGACAAAAAATCCTCCCCACCCAATTCAAAAAAGGAAAAAGAAAACCCTCACCATCCCCACGTCATAAAAACCCTCGCCCCGCCCGCCCACCACCTCGGATCCTCCTGTACGGTCCCCATTCACACCTACACAAGCTCCTCCGCGTCTATGCCATGGCACCACCTATCGCGGCGGTAAACACTTAGCTCGCTGCCTGCTGCCGCCGTCAGGCTGCCGGCAAAGGCCACCGCATTTCGCCAAGTCTGATTGCCGCTGGATATCGCCATCGACTTTCTCGATGCTGCTTGCGGTTGACCCAGCTCCGCTCGGTTGGGGAATCTGCCGTACTGAAGGTTCTTTCTCATGGACGACAAGGTAACTAATTTAGCGAGATATTATCTCATCTCTTATCCCGGTTCATCTGCCTCCTTTAATCACCCGACAGAAATCGCCATGAATTCATTTTTATTCGAGCTGATTTGAGGGTTTTCTTTCATTCATAGAATGTACACTGCACCGACACTTGAGGACTTTGCGACCGCCGCCAGAGATTGCATCTCATCGTACCACATAACTTGAGGAAGCACGCGGTATGTTCAATCTCACCCTAAATCGGTTGGCATGGCCTACTTTCCTGAACATATTCTGAATATTGCTACATTTGGATAAAAGTTGCCACATGCACCATATACGTCAAAGGGGATTTTCCCCGCTTCTTTCTATATTAGGGAAATTAATGATGCATTTTTCTTTAGATTACTCTCATTTTTCCATGACATCATGTTTACCCTATCTGTTTAATTATAGATTTTTGTCCTTCGATTTCAACTGCCGTACAGTTCTTTCAATTTGGGCCCATATTTGCATGTTACCATATTTTGTTTAGCAATCCTACCATTTTCTGCAGAACATCCCTCGCTATGCAACATATTATGTAGTGCACAATTTTTCCGATTACATAGATCAAGGCTCCACAGATGTCATACTGCACACAAACCATGGATTTACAATCGTTGCTACTGTAAGACTTGATGAACATGGTGACTCCTATTATGGCACTGGCTTTCTGAATGAAATTGCAAAAGATTTATGTACTGAAAGCTGGCACTAAAATTGAACTACACATAAAAGGGCCTGGTCAAGAGATATATGCTAACTTCCCCGACAAAATCATCCGTCCAGACTTTGTTCGAGGTAAGTTTTCTTTTCAACTATCTCAATATGTTGACTTACCCAGCAATGTCAAATGAATTGTGTAGTATTTAAGCAACCAATTTTTATGCCCTTTTCTTACTATATTCCTACCTAATAACTTCTAGTTACCACTGCACTTTTCTATTGCCCTGTTTTAACTAAATATTCCCTGTACTCCCATTTCTATCAGAAAGCGCCGCTGACAAGGAGACTCCGGAGGTGGAGAACAGGGCTGCCAACAAGTGGAGGCGGGGCGAGCTAGAACCGAAGCAACTCCAGCAGGCCTAGACTTAATTAGCAGCCTCCCTGATGATATGTTGACAGTTATCATCTCCCTCCTCCCAATCAAATATGGGGCGCAGACAACACTCCTTTCTCGGCGGTAGCTCTCCCTATGGAACGCCAGCCCTATCGACCTCATCGACACCCACGAGTTCTGCCATCACTACTATAGGATGCTGCTAACGCGACACTATGATTAGAGAGCCTTCAAAGAAACTGTGTGCTATGACATAATCGCAAACTGCGGTGTTAAAAACCATCCAAAACGGTGCAAAACGTTTGCGATGGAGGATGCATCAAACAGTTCATATTTTAGTTGCGCCTGCGATGCAGGGCATACGGTTCAGTTCAATTAACAATTTGCAATGAGCAGGAACTAAAGAAATGGGTAGCCAGATGAAGGTGTGTGTGATATACAACATACGGTTCGCTCGGATGAACTATTTATAATTAGGCAACACAAAAGAAACGGTCAGCCAGATCAAGGCGTGTGCGATATACGACATGTGGTTCACTCAGATGAACTGTTTGTGATTAGGCAACACAAAAGAAACGGTCAGCCAGATCAAGGTGTGTGTGATATACGGCATGCGGTTCACTCGGATGAATTTTTTGTGTTGAGACAAGAGAACAGAAATTGTTCTATATAATAAGAAGATGTGACATGCTATGTTTGCAGAACATCTATGCTCTGTGTACAGAAGAACAACATATATATACTTGTAACATGACATGATTGCAATACCAAATTAAACATCCAATTACGTTTTATATAACAAATACCATGAATATTGCAAGGTTCAAATTCAAAGATTACAATGCCCAAATTCAAACATTGCAAACCTCATCATTTCTGCAAAGGGATCAGCCGCTGACAAGTCATGTGTTGGTTTGACGCAATGACTTCCAATTACTCTATCATATGCTCTTCCAATATGAAGTTTAGCTTTTTTTGGAGCCTCTTCCATTCTGTAGTACCTGCTGGCTCTAATCAGCATACCATTCATCTTTCCTAATAAAATGCGTGTTCAACCTCAGTACCCTCATCACCCTTACTCTGGCAAGAAAGAACCTGGCGAGTGTAATGTCCGGTAAGGCCCCTCGGTAGGAGTTCAAAGTCATATTTGAGAGATGCAGATCCAGGCATTCGATGTGATTTTCGTTATAAACATTATCCACCTCAGGGCCTATTATTATCTGCAAAAGAAGAAAACGTGTTAGTCCCTACATGCAGTTTTGAACAATACTACACACCTATTTGGTTTCCAGGATTTGTAAAATGCACCAACGTGCAATTTTTGATCTGACATGATTAACATGGGCATTTGATTACAACCTAGAAAAATGTAGCCTTCTTCACAGGAGGATGGATTGGATGAAAAATTCCCTAAGAAAACTAGTACAGATGAATCCAATGAAATGCTTATGGATCGTAACCATATGAATCAAGCAACCAATATGGGGTGGGGGGTGTATGTCCTGAAATCCTTCAAAATTCCTTCAGAAAACGTAGTACATTGCCATTGTAAACTTGGGATAAGGTGTAAAAAATTGAACTCCCTTATGGTTAACATTTAACAGGAAAGGAACTCCCTTATGCTTCGTCAGGCACCGAAAGCATCTCAGGCAACTGACAACTTGGTCCAGGTTGGGGCCGACAAATTCTAGTGCCAAGACCTTCATTTACCCAGAATTTTGGAGAAGCTTTACTGGATGACAGACGAACATACATCTTCAAAACTACAAATAATGTTGATATCAACAAGGAGAGGTATAAGGCGACTGTTGTACCTGAAAGTAGTAGTATGTGACAGACGAGTAGCCCACTGCTGTCAATTTCGGCGCAGAAATGACATTGATTCTTGTTGGACCTTGTTGATCAGCTACAAGTAATATCTCAAGTGAAGGTGTGTCATCAATGACAATATTGTGGTCTACCTTTTGTGATCTCTCGTTGCAGCAACACACATAAATAGTCCGGAGAGTCCTGGAGGTGATGTGGAAGGTACTCGACCAATTCATCGCCTGAAGACGAAGGAACTCGAGTGCACTACAGCCCGTAGCAGGCGCTCCATGTCATCCTTTGGGATGCAGACGGCGACAAGCTCGAGGTGCTTCTGTCGTGGTAGAAAAAGAGCGGGCGTGCCATTAAGTGGGGGGGGGGGATGTCAGTTCATCAAATTGGCGAGGCGCAGTGTGGGCGTGAAGCGCAGCATGGACGTTAGCAGCGAGCACATATGCCCATCATTAAAATTGAGCTCCTCGAGCTGATCTATGGCAGGGGATTGGAACCACCCATCAAGCTTGGCTCGGTCCTTGCCATTGGAAGGAACTTGACCGTGATAAGGCCTTTAATTGGGCCATGGTGACTGCCGAGGATCTGGGAGAATGCATCCAAACTTTTGCGATAGCCATGGCAGAGCTCGTGGGCATCGAGGAGGTCGACAGCGGTGAGGAACCATAGGGGGCACCACTGCCGGGAAAGTGTGGTTGTCCTGGCCCCATATTTGATTGGGAGGATGGGTATGATAACGTTCAACATATCGTCGGGGAGGTTGCTGATGAAGTCTAGGCCTGCTGGAGTTGATTGTGGTTTTTGCTCGACCCACCTCTGCTTGTTGGCAGACTCGTTCTCCACCTCGTCGACGGCGATGGAAACCTCTGTCTCCATATTCACGCCGTGCTCCGGTGCTTCAGCAGTCCCGGCGTCCTCACTCCCTCCGATGGGGCGCTTCGGCGGCATCCTCATACATTGACGGCTTTGAGGACTGAGAGCGGCGTCAAGGATGCGGGACGAGAGAGAGGATTGTGTGTGTGTGCCGAAGATGGGAGGGGTGCGGCTGCTCGGGCGCGCCATTAATACAGACCAGTGGGAAAGAGGCGGGTGGCGATCAAAGGATGTCTCGCTTCCCGGTGAGAACGACTACTTAACATTTTGCCGGCAGTCAATTGTTTGTTTGTTGGGTTTTCAACTATAGAAAAAATGAAATAAATGCTTAAAAACATGATGCCTGGCATGGTGCTATGGTATGACCTCACCATGCCCTGGTAAAAATTAGAGAAGGTTTGTCTTATGTCGTCATGCACGACCTTCATAAATCGAACCATCACCGAGGAAGTTCCATGCTTTTGAGAGGGAAATCCCCAAGATTGAATGTAATCCAAATTTCTATCCTAGTTTGTCATTTAGTTTGTTTCCAACGATCAACACACCGCCTCAAATGCAACATGTTAAACTTGACATTTTTCCGGGCTCATTTACCATATTGATGTGATTATATTCATTTTCTAGGCATTAATGGACATAATTCAAATTCGAACAATCGGTGCATGAAAAGGTGAACAAGAACGGCCTGGAAAACCATACTCGCTCCATTTAGTAAATTCTCATGCCGTTTACAAGGAAGGGACATATATTTCGATGAAATGTGTGGCAATAGTCAACCATAAACGTTTGCTTATTGGGTTTTCGACTATAGAAAAAATGAAATAAATGAAAACATGACGCCTGGCATGGTGCCATGGTATGACCTGACCATGCACTGGTAAAAATTAGAGAAGGTTTGGCTTATGTCGTGATGCATGGCCTTCACAAATCAAACCATTACCGAGGAAGTTCCATGCTTTCGAGAGGGAAATCACCGAGATTGAAGGGGAATCCAAATTTTCTTCGTTGTTTGCCCTGGAGTTTTTTTTCTATGACGAACATACACCCTGCAAATCACCGTGTTCAAATTTGGCATTTTTTGGGCTCATTTACCATATTTAGGGGATTATGTGCATTTTCTAGGCATTTAGCGCATATAAATCCAATCCAGCTATTGGTGCACGGGTGTGACGTGAGAGACATGGATTGTCGTTCGATCGCGGCGCATCCTACGGTGCACACGCGTGATCCGTGTGGCTGGGGTTCCGGCCAATCATAACGCAACACACAATAGGCTCAGCGCACACTATTTCCGGAAGCAAAGAAGATGAACTGTGTGTGATAATGAACGAGCAAAATTGGAAGGGAATCCAAATTTCTGTTGTCGTTTGTTGTTGAGCTCTTGCATAAGTCAGTTACCTGTGCGATGTTTCCTAATAAACCAGGCATACCATTGACCGAAAAAAAATCAAGTACATGTGTACATTTTCTTGGAGACGGGATCTGCCAACTTTCGTTTTTTCTCGCACATGAGTATTTGATGCGCTTTGTCTGCGTTGTGTGTTTCCCCTACCGAAGTTTCAAGTTTCGCAGCAAAATTTTCTTTAGGCACGCGATTTCAGATTGTATTCCTCCAACCACATCCTCACCCTCAGTATCCCCCCCTCGCGCCTCCCCCTACCGGCATCTCAAACCTCAGCCGCCGCAACCATAGCTTCGACCACATCTACCTTCTGCTCATATCCAGTCAGGTAACCTACCGATCTCTATCTTGGTACCAGCCTGATTGCTTAAATGGCGCCTGCGAAACAAAATCATGCCTCCAAATCCCCACCACTAGGAGCTGATGGTTGTCCATGGCGCGATGGCCGCTGTGCGTGTTGACCCAGAGGAACACCTCGCCTCGGCCGCCACCGCCGACATGGTGCAGGCTCTGGCCCAGATAAAGTCCCCCAGCGACTACCCCGCAGGACTTAACAGGTAAGATCTGACCAGCTAAATCTTACCAATACCACTTGCAACGGCTATGATTTGTACGGTTGATTCATTAAGCATGTTCTTGACTTGTTTATTTCAGTACTGCACACTGTGTGATATTCAAATATTACCGTGTCCAGCTCAATTCCACCAATACCAGCAACAAACACGTTTTAGCTATTTTCCCTACCTTTTTATAGATATCTGGGCAATTCTCTGCCTGGCAGACCTGCCCGGTGATGTTTAAGTATGCCAATTGCATTTTTATCAGTACCGGTTTCATTGGCCATTAATCCTGTTGCAATTAACAGTTGTATCGATTTTTAAAGAGTTGTATTTCAATGGCTACAAACTTACGAAACATGAATTAGGATGTTGTTAAGCCTGTTGCAATTAACAGTTGTATCCATTCTTTTAATCTGTCCATTTGCTACCATGCTACTCTCTGCAATGAAGATATACTAGAGATGCTGCCCATTTACTATTTTTGGTGGATCTATGCTAACCCTGTTGTACTTAGCATGCCTATCCATGTACTTACGCAGGGTCATAACGGCCGATGATGTTGTTTGCCGTCGAGGTTAGCTGCATCCCATGTCTTATAGTATTTCACATCATTTGTGCAATTACAGTTTAACTTCTACCATTTACTAATTGCCTGTAGGTACACATGTCAGTGGCACCGATCCACGCTTTGACCTAGAGGAACAGCTCGCCTCCGCTGACTTTGGGCAGGCTCTGGCCAAGATGAAGTGCCCCAACAACTACCTCTCAAGACATACCAAGTATGTACTCACCAGTTCAATCTTACCAATACCCGTTGCAATTAATGGCTATGTTTTGTACGGTCGATGTATTAAGCATGTTGTAGTAAACCAATCATGATGTCTTAAGGAGTGAAGGCAACTAAGGTTAAAGTATATAATTCATGCGACCGTGATAATGCTCTAGAAGTCTTCCTGAAGGCTGTGTAGGATGGGCGGGCGATCATCACAAGGGGTTGGACAAAAGTGGTTCCTCCCTATGGCATGCAGGAAGGCACATTATGGGCATTCCGCTTGTTCAACACCGTCGGCAGTCAAAATGATTTTACACTTGGCTCTTCACCTTTATCGCCTTTAAATATTGTGGTTCATCATAGTTTGGTTAAGTTTTGTGTGGATGAAGTGTTCGAAGATCGAGGAGGTATCGATGTGAGGAGAAGGAGGAGAGGCAATAGCTCAAGCTTGGGGATGGCCAAGGGGCCCCAAGTAAATATTCAAGGAGACTCAAGCATCTAAGCTGGGGGATGCCTCAGAAGGCATCCCATCTTTCTTCAACAAGTATTGTCGAGTGGTTGGTGCGACATATGGCAAAGGATGGCTAATCATTGTGGGAGCTAGTAAGACATCGCCGGTGCCTGGAAACGGGATGAGGCGTAGACATGAACGCCGACGAACTTTACCCAGGTTCGGGGCTCTCCTAGGAGATAACACCCCTAGTCCTGCTCTCTGGGGTCTCCGCATGATCACTAATAAACAAGTGGCTACAAGTGCTCCTTGAGCTGTTTGGCTAGAGGAGGAAGAAGGGCTAGGCTAGCTCTACTCCTTGCCCTGCGTGGTGTGTATGATATCTCTGCGGCTGAACCCTTCGCATGGGTGCACTGGTGGTTTATATAGGCCTACCCCCAGGGGTACAATGGTAATCGGGCCGGGTGCAAGACCCAGCTGTCAGTGTCTCTCGTGGCCGGCTTCTCCGCCGGTAGCTGGGGCCCGCCGCCTGGCGGGTCCCGCCTTCTGCTCAGGACTGTAGCAGTGTTGCTGATGACGCATGCTTTGTTGGGAGGGGCGTGGCTACAGTTCTGCCGCCTGGTGGGTGTTCATTGTAGCCACTCCCTGTCTCTTCAGATTAATGGCGCACAATCTTCAAGGTAAGGGAGGGCCACCTGGTCGAGAGCCGACTTCCCCCGGGGCCGATTGTTCAAGGCTTGTGGCCTTCTGGTGTCTCACAGGCATGTAGGGCCCGCCGCCTGGGGGTCATAACGGTAGTACGTCGTGGGAGCATGGATCCTACTGTTAGGGATGATGTCACGGGCGGTATGGCTATAGTGTTGCGCCGGGTGAAGGTCGTCCGCCCAGTACGCTGCACTGTGGCCACGCTCTGCCCTGGATTCGGGGGTAGTGGGTTGTACTATAGCCACGCCCCATCTCGTCATATTTATGTGGGTGAAAACTCTGAGGGCGCAAGGGGTCGCCTGTCGGGAGCCGACTTCTCTGGAGGCCGCCTGCTCGGAGTCGGCCCGTTTCATGGCCGTCTTTTAGGTCTCGCCCCCTTCCACCAGCAGGCCACTTGGACCAGCGGGCTTCCAGAAGGCTGCCCTTTCCTTCTGATGCTTGAGGGGCGTAGCTAGCCCCGATGTTTTGAAATACCAGGTGAGGCTGTTGAAGCTACTCGTGGTCATTTGCTCCGACAGTAGTCCCCGAAGCCGGTGAGGCGTCGTGGCCGAACGGGTGAGGGGCCTCAGCAGCTTCCTACCCCGAGTTGGAGATCGTGCCTCATTCATCTTTTGGGCGCTGACAACTAGGCGTCGGCCAGGACTAGGCGGGCCGCCTTGTGATTTTTGAAACATTTGTGGCAGGAGCTAGGTGTCTTTGCCAGCCAGGCGCTAGGCCTGCTGCTCGCTGCCCGCATGCCACACGGTGTCATCTAGCCTAGCCGGCCTGCCAGTCCACGTGCATGACGGGACAGGGCCTCAGGCTGGGCCCCGCCACCAACGGGCGTCGGCACGTGCATGGATCCGCTGCGGCCGAGGCGAGCGGTTGGGATTCCAGGGCGCAGTAAGTGCGTGCCTTTACCGCGCTGTAATCGCGGGGCCGTGGGGTCATGGGCCCAGTTAATCCCACAATCCCACGTCCCGACCCCTCGGCTTTGCCGCCTGGGGCTATAAGTAGGAGGAGGAGGGGAACGACAGACGCACGCGCGCCCTCCTTTCCTCTCGCCATTTTCCTCCTCTCTGCGGCCACCACACTTCTGCGTCTTTGCCGAAGTGTGGCTGCAGTCCACCGTGGGTTTCCAGCTTTCATGGTGCACGACAAGGCGAAGGCTGGTGCGTGGGACGGCTGCAATGTCCACGACGACCATCTTGCTTTCCTCCGCCAGACGCGGCGGCTGCCCAGCGAAAGCTTCGTCCAGGTACGTGCTCCGCCTGTGACGAAGGTTTCTCCAGCGCTGGAGGACGGTGAATGCATCGTCTTCCGGCAACATTTCTTTTGCGGGTTTGGCCTGCCGGCCAGCGACTTCATCCACACTTTCCTCCAGTTCTATCAGCTCCAGCCGCACCACCTCACGCCGAACACGGTGGTGATGCTGTCCGCCTTCGTCATGCTCTGTGAGGGCTACCTTGGCATCCTCCCCACCCTCGAGCTCTGGGGGGAGTTCTTCTACTCCAAGCTCGGGACCATCGTCAAGGTGGAGCCGGCATAGTGTGGGGCCTTCGTCACGGTGCGACGTCCGGGCACCGGGAATAGTTTCCCCTCCATCCACTTGACACAGTCGGTCAAGCTATAGAAAAAATCTTACTTCTATGTCAAGAACATCCACCCAACGGCGGACTTCGTCAACCTGCCGGCTTATACAGCCGGCCTGCTGGCTAAATCACCCTCGAACTGGGCTTTCAAGCTGAAGACGTTGTTGGCCGCTTCCACCGCTGCTGTTGCTCGGCTCAAGGTGATGGTGGAGTCAGAGGGCCTTACGGGCTCGGATCTGCTGACCGCCTTCGTGGTGCGCCGGGTGCTCCCTCTCGAAGGCCAGCCCCATCTAATAGGTCGGATGAGTGGGCATCGAGACCCGTGCCAGATGAGCACCAAGGAAATGCTAGGTGCTGAGGTGGCCCGGCTGGTGACTATATCTCAAACTGCAAGCTCTTGAAGTCGGATTGGAAGATCGTCAAGCCACCGTACTCTCACGCACACCCGCCGCCTGCGGTGAGCTTGTTTACCTGTCCTTCTCTTCATTTGTCGGGTTCTCCTTTGCCGCCTGATCAGTTGGTCACGATGCAGATCCTCACGTCCCAATCGGCAGCCGACACCCTCGAGCAGGGTCGGGAGTACCTACTGGACTGGGCGGTGAGCGACGTGGATGACCCCGACATGGGGGCGGCCACCCTGGAAGAAGAGGACGCCGCATGTGGCGGAGGCGGCAGAGCAGATGGCTCCGGAGGAGGACTTTGACGACTGGTCGGATTACGATGAGGAGGAGGCTGAGCTGTGCCACCCTCCGGTCACCGTCAAGGCGGGTGCGAGCTCCTCGGCCGCGCCGTCTGCACCGGGCGACGCATCGAAGCACCGAGCCGGCTCGCTGCTGTTCGACAGCCGGTTGAACAAGCACAAGAGCTCGGTCACCGCGACCAGGTGGGAGGACGCTACCGCGAAGGTGGCCCAGCTTTAGAAAGGCCCGAAGCAACTGCCAATGGTGTCTGCGTAAATGTTTGCTATCTCTTAAGTTTTCTTCCCTTCTTTTTGGCATACTCTTTCTGAATTAATTCTTATTTGGTTCGATCAGGGCCCCGCTTTCCCTCGAGCGAGCTTACTCCGTGTCTGTGATTGGGACTGCGGAGGGCTCCACCAACACCCACCGCGTGGACCCGTGCGCCGAGCTCCAGGCGGCGACGGAGCGGAATGCGCGGGAGGTGCGCAAGGAGCGGGAGAGGGTGGAGAAGGAGAAGGCAGAAGCAGCCAAGGTGGCGCAGGAGGAGATGGATGCCGCGGTCAAAGCCCAAGCCGACACTGCTGCCATGGCCCAGGCGGACGCCGTTACCAGGGCGCAGGCGGAGGAGGCTGCACGCGGCTAGGCTCCGCAACTCAACATCCCCCTGCGCTCTGCGCCACCAGCGCTACAGGTCCTGGTGCCGACTAGAGGAGCCGGCAATGAATAGCCGATCATGGAGCGGGAAAGGGGCGACGCCGCTGTCTTGAGGGCGGAGGTTCCCCCACAAGCGCCAACTACCGGCGCTCAGGCCGGTCAACCTGAGGCGCTGCAAGTGCCGCTACTTGGTGGCGGGCTGGTGGTGAGGACGACCCCCGGGGATTGCACTCCAGGGCGCCATCGTGCGGCAAAGGCGACTTCATCGCCACGCTGGCAGGAGATCGGGGCCGCGAGCTCGTCGGCCCCTGAGGTGGAGGCCTCCAGCGCCGCCCCACCAGAGTGGACGCCTGGGGGTGGGACGGGAGTCCTAAACAGGGCCGCGCACGAGGTTCAGACCCTACTTCAGGCCGAAGGCACCGCCCTCCAGGACTACACAAAGGCGTTCCTGGCGACGCCGTAAGCTGTCCGGGTAAGCTTCTTGCATTTTGCTTTTTATTCCTTGTAATCTTCTATGGGAGCGCACCTGTCGGCGTCCTGGGAACCAGGGTACCCAGACTTGCCTGCTTGCGGGCCGCGATGCGCTCCTATAATGGCCTAGTACGACCCAGCTGATCGACCAGCTGCTCAAGACCCTCGCGAGGGGGGCTAGGCCTCGCGAGGAGAGCGACACCAAGACCCCCTCAGGTGTGGCCTCGACTAGGCTGCTCCGGAGGGGAGGAGAATCCAAGGCCAAGCCTGCCTCAGGAGGAGACAGTGACGCACCGCGCCAGCGGGTGCCAGCGCGCACCAGCGGCGCAGTTGCCGTTTTGGTGCAAAGGAGACAACGCAGGCACAGGTTCTCGAGGGGCGAGACAAAGGTTTCCCCTTCGGTGCAACAACACCGAAGACCACAAGGACGACAGGGAGGATGTCACCACCGAGACCACCACCGCGTCATCGTCTGATCCCTTTGTAGGCGAAGACCGCTTTTGTCAGGATAGGAACGTCCTTGTTTTCCCGCTCAAAATGGCCGTTGTGGGATCCCTTCCCGCCAAAACATTTCGGGGGGAGAGGATCCTGGCCACCTATATAAGTAGCTAGGGTCTCCACTGTGGAGGCATTCTCATCTAAGCTGATTGGCCCCGCCTTCATACCATGGAGCAAGAACACTTGCCTCCTGACCCTCCTGAGCTCACCTCCTGAGGTCAGGAACCGATGTACTTGTTCATAC
This sequence comes from Secale cereale, assembly GCA_902687465.1. Taxonomy (NCBI): domain Eukaryota; kingdom Viridiplantae; phylum Streptophyta; class Magnoliopsida; order Poales; family Poaceae; genus Secale; species Secale cereale. The sequence continues at coordinate 600,702,304 of LR738711.1, read as the reverse complement.
TCAAGCCCTCCTGAAGCTAATCCACCAAAGCAGGACGTAGGGTTTTACACCGCAAGGTGGACTAAACCTGGGTAAACTCATGTGTGCTTTTACCTGTTGCTTGCTTTGATCTCACCACTGGGCAAGGGTGTGGTGCTAGGTAGACGTGAGCGGGAGAGATCTTTGTTCACGCCCTTGTGTTCGAACTTCTTGGGTTTGGGGAGCCCATAATCCGACATTTGGCGCGCCAGGTAGGTGGCGTGTCGAAATCTCGCCTCTCCAACGACCTCGTCCCGCTCTCGTTCGTCAACCTCGCTTCACCGCAATGGTGGACACACGCCGAGAATGCGCCGCCCGCCGCGCCGCGAACGTTGCTTAGACGGCACCCGCGGGCAACGGTCCACCGCATCGCCCCAACTCGACCGTCGCCAATGCCACCACCGATTCGACCGTCCACGAGCACCAGGACTCGTTGTTGTCGCTGTTCGTGCGGCGCGACGGCCGCACGACGACACCATCACCCTCGACGGCTGCGGCGACGTCCTCGCTGATCTGCCGCGGGCCGGTCTACCAGCAGCCTGCGTTATTGATGGCGCGGGGGCTCCTACGCTACCGTCCAGCGAATGACCTCTATGACGAGTGGCTCCACCGCATCACCGAGCTCGTCAACGCCGCCGGGGAGGTACCTGCACCAACTCACTCCTCCCGTCCTCTATCGCTCCTGGCGCGGAATGTGGACCACGGTGTCCCGCCTCCACTACACGGCGCCGGCCAGGGGCTCAGACGCGAGGCTCCAAGGTGCAAGCCGCCCCGCAGGGCCCCTGCGCGCGACGAGGAGAGCTGTCAGGTGGTCCCACATCCCTAGGCAGAAGCTCGCGGGCTCCCCGTCCCACAGCACCAGAACCGCGCACCACAGGAGGCGGTGGCATCTGTACCCCAGGAACCAGCACCGCAGGCGCAGGGGACGGCTGCAATCATGAGCGTGGCTGGATGTCACGCCCTAGCTCCCAAGCTGCGGCGCTTCGTCTGGCCCGGCAAGGTCAAGCCGGATTTGCCTCTGCACTACGATGGCACCGCCGACCCCGTAGAATTCCTTCAGCTATACGAGCTGAGAATCGAGGCGTCCAATGGCACCGAGCAGGTCATGGCGAACTGGTTCCCCATGACCCTCAAGGACGGCGCTCGCTCCTGGCTCCTGAACCTCCCCGCAGGATCCATCTCCTCCTTGGGGGAGCTTTGTGAGTGTTTCGTTGCCAACTTCCAAGGTACCCGTGACCGAGCTCCGGTGGCCGCGGATCTGCGCCGCGTGAAGCAGCAACCTGGGGAGACCCTACAGATGTACATCTAGTGTTTCAACACCGTGCGCCTCAGGATCCCCAGGGTCTCGGACGAGGCCATCATCTCGGCGTTCTCCGACGGCGTCTGTGACATCAGGATGAAAGAGGAGCTTGCCATCCACGAGGGCCTGTGCACGGCTCTCGAGATGTTCAACCTCGCGGCGAAGTGCGCCAGGGCAGAGGAAGGCTGCCTCTCTCTTCTGGAGCTGCCTGAACAGGAGGCCAACGACAAGAAGGCCAAGGCCAAGGAAGCAAAGCGCAAGGGACCTGTCGTGCTCGCTACAGAGCCCGAAGTGAAGCGTGGCTGCGGCTACAATGACCCTCCCAAAAACAACCGTCCATACTGCATCTTCCACGATGTTCACAGCCACAACACCAACGACTGCCAAGAGCTCAGGGCGATGCGGGACGGGCGCATCAGGCAGCGTCCTGAGCGCGACAACCGCGGCTACGGCCGTGGAGGGGGCCATGGTGGAGGACGCTGGGATGGCATGAGCTCGCCCCAAGGATGGCGCGACCAACCTCGGGAAGACCGCTGGCGGGAGCAGCCTCGTGACGCCCCCTGGTGCGACCAACCTCGTGAGGGTCGCCTTCAGGGCAACGCGGGCCTGCCTCCGCTACCACCACCGCCGAGGAGGAACGACGACGACCACCAGGGAGATGAAGCAGGGGCTTTCAGGAGCCACGCGCGGTTGCATGCATCTTGGGAGGAGCCCACGCTCCAGCTTCCCACCGCATATTCAAGCAGTTCGCTCGTGAGGTGAACACGGCGCTCCCCAGGCCTGACGCCACGCGCAACCTCAGGTGGACCAAGCAGGTCATATCCTTCGACCCCAAGGACCAGCTCAAGTGCACCGCAGCCCCAGGCACTCTCCCGATGCTATGCACCCCGACTATCAGCAACGTCATCGTGACTAAGACCCTCGTCGACGGTGGAGCAGGGCTCAATGTCCTGTTCATCCAGACCTTCGAGACGCTCCAGGTCCCCAACGATCAACTCCACCCAACCAAGCCATTCTACGGAGTCACAGATGGCTCCACACTGTCGATGGGGCAGGTCTGCCTCCCCATCACCTTCGGTGATCGTGACAACTATCACACCGAGCTCATCGACTTCGATGTCACCAACATTCATCTCCCGTACAACGCCATCCTAGGGTATCCGGCCCTCACCAAGTTCATGGCGGCGACCCATCACGGCTACAACATCCTCAAGATGCCCGGGAGTGGTGGGGTCATCACGATCGCCTGCGACGAGAAGGAAGGAGTGCGTTGCCTGGAGCGGGCCTACCAGACCATAGCGGTCGAGAGCTCCGACGAGGATGGAGCCGTCTTCGCCCTGCAGACCGCCCCAATAAGAAGAAGAACCTACCCGCAAACGGACCTCAGGACGCAGGGGCTCCTGACGGCCCCGCCTCAGGACCCGCGCTTGCCGACGAGGCACACTCCACCCTCGCATAGGGAGGCGCGCCCGACACCCCTCTCAGGACGGGCTCGGGGGCTCTCCTCTGGAGTGCCTCTAGTATGACCAGCATCACGAGGGAGGTGTTCAAGCACCACATGCAGGCGTGTCTTGACACGCGTTTTTGTGAGCCCAGCGTGAGCCATAAAGCGCTGGGGGCTCAATACTTCATCGACCAACTTACCGAGGAACATCAGTACGCAAGGCTCATACACGGTGGGTGCAACCGCACGACACCAAGCTCATCTACCAGCAACCCAAAAAACCAATTCCACGACTGCGTCGACATCGCGGGCCTCAATCGAGCCGCTTTTCTGGAGCCCTTCTGGCCGACGACTGTCGGCCGGAGGAGGACCCTCCCTTGCAGTTACATTCGCACGCTCTTCGACTTCGAGAACGCTGCTGCCACATTCTAGTACCTCACGCGGCAGGCTTTAGGGGATAAGGAGGCTCAGTGGAAGGTGGTCCTGACGGAGTAGGAGCCGGACCCCCATGACCACTGAGGGCCTCAGGAGCCCCTGGGCCTGAGGAGCTCGGCGATCCTCAGGAGCAACTTCAGCTACCCCAACTCTTCTTCGACGACAAGTATCAGGTGATGTCTCAGGTATTCAATCGAAGGCGCCACTCGGGCTGCATCATCCTCGAGCTGCTGAGGGCTCATCCCCATAGCTGTCTCTTTGGCGCATAAATCAAGGCTAGTTGTTTCTTCCTACTTGCATTATCTATATGCTTGACGTTCTCACCGCCACTAAGGTCATAAGCCCTTGCGGGCCCTCCTGCGACCGCCCCATGATTAAGGACTAGCACGGTGTCTATGCTTGGGTTCGTCCCTACAGCATCGCTAAATCCAAGGTCTGAGCTCTGTCTCGCGAGCCATTCCCGTGACGTCAACTCCCGTGGTCCTTGGTGCCGTGTTCTCGCATGGGCTAATCATGGATGGGTAAGTGGGGGCCCGTGGAAGGTGCCTCAGTCACGCGGGAACCGCGCGTCGGTTGTTTTTCTTTTAGACAGTTGCATGAGAAGACTGGGCACGGCATCTGTGCTCGGGTCCGTCCCTGCAGCGTCGATAAATCTAGCGCCTGAGCTCTGTCTTATGGGCCGGTCCCGGTAACGTCACCTCCTGGGGTTGTTGGTGCTGCAGCCTTCTCATGCGATGCCCTCTAGAGATGCACTCAGCGCAGGTTGATACAACACATCTCTTTTCACATTTTGCAGAAGAAGACTCAGGCGCAACCCGCCTCAGGGTAGGGTCTCGTGAGTGATGCATAAGCTCATGAGAACTTCCTCAGAGTCGTTCAGCTCGTCTTGAGGAGGGCCCATATACACCTTCGTTGTCCTGTCGTGCAAGCCACATGTCAGGACGGGGCTGTACACACCCCAGAGTCTCTCCCGGTGGGAGGCTCCCTCCCATGGTCCAGTGGAAGTACCATGCTCCGCACTGGCAGAACCAACCGAGCAGTGGTTTTGCCCACAAACCAGTGGAAGCACCAAGCTCCGCGCTGGCCGCTACGACCGAGGCACGGTTATGCCCACACTCTGTGCAAGTGTGGTAGCTCTATGCTCCGCGCTAGTTATAAATAACAGAGGGCGGCCCCAGCGGTCGCACCAACCTCAGGGAGCTATTGAGCTCACGACGTTCACAGCTTCTCCTTGGGTGTGTGTCGTGAGGGGGGCTAGGCACGGGGGCTATGCTCAGGTCACACATGGCAGACGCCACCTGAAGGAAATATGCCCTAGAGGCAATAATAAAGATGTTATTTGTATTTCCTTGTATCATGATAAATGTCTTTTATTCATGCTAGAATTGTATTAACCGGAAACTTAGTACATGTGTGAATACATAGACAAAACAATATGTCCCTAGTATGCCTCTACTAGACTAGCTCATTGATCAAAGATGGTTATGTTTCCTAACCATAGACATGAGTTGTCATTTGATCAACGGGATCACATCATTAGGAGAATGATGTGATGGCCAAGACCCATCCGTTAGCTTAGCACTATGATCATTTAGTTTTACTGCTATTGCTTTCTTCATGACTTATACATGTTCCTATGACTATGAGATTATGCAACTCCCGAATACCGAAGGAACACCTTGTGTGCTACCAAACGTCACAACGTAACTGGGTGATCATAAAGATGCTCTACAGGTGTTTCCGAAAGTGTTCGTGGTGTTGGCATAGATCAAGAATAGGATTTGTCACTCCGAGTGTCGGAGATGTATCTCTAGGCCCTCTCGATCATACACATCATAATAAGCCTTGCAAGCAAATGACTAATGAGTTACTCATGGGATGATGTATTACAGAACGTGTCAAGATACTTGCCGGTAACGAGATTGAACTAGGTATTGAGATACCGACGATCGAATCTCGGGCAAGTAACATACCGATGATAAAGAGAACAACGTATGTTGTTATGTGGTTTGACCGATAAAGATCTTCGTAGAATATGTAGGAGCCAATATGAGCATCCAGGTTCCGCTATTGGTTATTGACTGGAGATGAGTCTCGGTCATGTCTACATAGTTCTCGAACACGGAGGGTCCGCACGCTTAACGTTTGATGACGATCGGTATTATTAGTTTATGAGTTTTGATGTACCGAAGGTAGTTCGGAGTCCCGGATAAGATCACGGACATGACGGGGAGTCTCGGAATGTCCGAGACGTAAAGATTGATATATTGGACAACTATATTCGGACATCAGAAGTGTTCTGGAAAGTTTCGGAATTAACCGGAGTGCTGGGGGGTTACCGTAACCCCCCGGGGGAAAGTTGGGCCCTAGTGGGCCTTAGGGAAGAAAGAGGGCAGCAGCCAGGAGGTGGTGCGCCCCCTCCCAAGGAGTAGTCCGAATTGGACTAGGGGAGGGGGCGCGGCCCCTCTTTCCCTCTCCTTCTCTCCCTCTCTTTCCTCCCCCCTTCTCCCTCTTGGTGATTCCTACTAGGAATAGGATTGCAATCCTATTCCTAGTAGGATTGCTCGTCTTGGCGCGCCATAGGAGGGCCGGCCGCCCCCCCCCCTTGATTTTTTATATACGAGGGAAGGGGGGCACCCTAGAACACAAAAGTTGATCTCTCCAGCCGTGTGCGGTGCCCCCCTCCACATAAACACACCTCGGTCATACCGTTGCAGTGCTTAGGAGAAGCCCTGCGCCGGTAACCTAATCATATCTGTCACCACGCCGTCGTGCTGACGAAACTCTCCCGCGAAGTTCAACTGGATCAAGAGCTCGTGGGATGTCATCAAGCTGAATGTGTGCTGAACGCAGAGGTGCCATACATTCACTGCTTTATCGGTTGAAACGCGAAGAAGTTCGACTACATCAACCGCGTCACTTGACGCTTCCGCTTTCGGTCTACAAGGGTACGTAGACACACTCTCCCCCTCGTTGCTATGCATCTGGTAGATAGATCTTGCGTGATCGTTGGAAAATTTTGAAAATACTACGTTTCCCAATAGTGGCATCATGAGCCAGGTCTATGCGTAGATGATATGCATGGGTAGAACACAACTGAGTTGTGGACGATACTAGTCATACTGCTTACCAGCATGTCATACTTTGCTTCGGCGGTATTGTGAGATGAAGCGGCCCGGACCGACATTACGCGTACGCTTATGCGAGATTGGTTTCACCGTTATGAGCACACATTGCTTATAGGTTACTGGCGGGTGTCTATCTCTCTCACTTTAGTTGAATCAAGTGTGACTACGCCCGGTCGTTGTGAAGGTTAAAACAACACATACTTGACGAAACATCGCTGTGGTTTTGTATGCGTTGGTAACAACGGTTCTTGCTAAGCCCGTAGCAGCCACGTAAAACTTGCAACAACAAAGTAGAGGACGTCTAACTTGTTTTTGCAGGGCATGTTGTGATGTGATATGGTGAAGACATGATGAGTTATATGTTATTGTATGAGATGATCATGTTTTGTAAAGTTATCGGCAAATGGCAGGAGCCATGTGGTCGTCGCTTTATTGTATGAAATACAGTCGCCATGTAATTGCTTTACTTTATCACTAAGCGGTAGCGATAGTCGTGGACGCAATAGTTGGCGAGACGACAATGATGCTACGATGGAGATCAAGGTGTCACGCCGGTGATGAAGGTCATCATGATGGTGCTTTGGAGATGGAGATCAAAAGCACAAGATGATGATGGCTATATCATGTCACATATTTTGATTGCATGTGATGTTTATCTTATTATGCTTCTTATTTTGCTTAGTACGATGATAGCATTATAAGATGATCCCTTACAAAATTTCAAGGTATAAGTGTTCTCCCTGAGTATGCACCGTTCCGAAAGTTCGTCGTGCCGAGACACCACGTGATGATCGGGTGTGATAAGCTCTATGTTCAAATACAATGGGTGTAAGCCAGTTTTGCACATGCAGAATACTCGGGTTAAACTTGACGAGCCTAGCATATGCAGATATGGCCTCGGAACACTGAAGACCGAAAGGTCGAACATGAATCATATAGTAGATATGATCAACATAAGATGTTCACCATTGAAACTACTCCATCTCACGTGATGATCGGACATGGTTTAGTTGATTTGGATCACGTGATCATTTAGATGACCAGAGGGATTTCTATCAAAGTGGGAGTTCTTTAAGTAATATGATTAAATTGAACTTTAATTTATCATGAACTTAGTCCTGATAGTTTTTGCATATCTATGTTGTTGTAGACCAATGGCCCGTGCTACCATTCCTATGAATATAAACGGATTCCTAGAGAAAGCTAAGTTGAAAGATGATAGTAGCAATTACACGGACTGGGTCCGTAACTTGAGGAATATCCTCATTGCTGCATAGAAGAATTATGTCCTTGAAGCACCGCTAGGTGACAAGCCCCCTCCCGCTAATGTAGACGCTTTGAATGGCTGGCAGACGCGGTCTGATGACTACATGATAGTTCAGTGTGCCATGCTCAACGGCTTAGAACCGGGACTTCAATGATGTTTTGAACGTCATGGACCATATGAGATGTTCCAGGAGTTGAAGTTAATATTTCAAGCAAATGCCCGGATTGAGAAATATGAGATTTCCAATAAGTTATATAGCTGCAAGATGGAAGAGAATAGTCCTATCTGTGAACACTTGCTCAGAATGTCTGGGTACTACAATCATATGACTCAACTTGGTTGCAAAGTTGACGAGGATAGTGTTATTGATAGAGTTCTTCAATCACTGATACCAAGCTATAAATGCTTCGTGATGAACTATAATATGCAAGGGATGTAGAAGACAATTCCCGAGCTCTTTGCTATGCGCAAAGCCGCGGAGGTAGAAATCAAAAAGGAGCATCAAGTGTTGATGGTTAACAAGACAGCTAGTTTCAAGAAAAAGGGCAAGGGAAAGAAGGGGAACTTCAAGAAGAATAGCAAGACAGTTGCTACTCCCACGTAGAAACCCAAGTCTAGAGCCAAGCCTGAAATTGAGTGCTTCTACTGCAAAGGGACTGGACACTAGAAGCGGAACTGCCCCAAGTATTTGGCGGATAAGAAGGATGGCAAGGTGAACAAAGGTATATGTGATATACATGTTATTGATGTGTACCTTACTAATGCTCGTAGTAGTACCTGGGTATTTGATACCAGTTCGGTTGCTAATATTTGTAACTCGGAACAGGGACTACACGAAGATTGGCTAAGGACGAGGTGACGATGCGCGTGGGAAATGGTTCCAAAGTGGATGTGATTGCCGCCGGCATGCTACCTCTACATTTACCTTCGGGATTAGTTTTAGACCTGAATAAGTGTTATTTGGTGCCAACGTTAAGCATGGACATTATATCTGGATCTTGTTTGTTGCGAGACGGTTATTCGTTTAAATCAGAGAATAATGGTTGTTCTATTTTTTATGAATAATTTCTTTTATGGTCAGGCAGCCTTGAAGAGTGGTATATTCTTGTTGGATCTCGATTGTAGTGATACACATATTCATAATATTGAAACAAAAAGATGTAAAGTTAAGAATGATGGTGCGACTTATTTGTGGCACTGCCGTTTAGGTCATATTGGTGTAAAGCGCATGAAGAAACTCCATAGTGATGGAGTTTTGGAATCACTTGATTATGAATCACTTGGTGCTTGCGAACCGTGCCTTATGGGCAAGATGACTAAAACTTCGTTCTCCGGAACTGTGGAGCGAGCAACGGATTTGTTGGAAATCATACATACTGATGCATGTGGACCAATGAGTGTTGAAGATCGCGGCGGGTATCATTATTTTCTGACCTTCACTAATGATTTGAGCAGATATGGGTATATCTACTTAATGAAGCACAAGTCTGAAACATTTGAAAAGTTCAAAGAATTTCAGAGTGAAGTAGAGAATCATCGTAACAAGAAAAGAAAGTGCCTACGATCTGATCGTGGAGGTGAATATTTGAGTTACGAGTTTGGTGTTCATTTTAAACAATGTGGAATAGTCTCACAACTCACGCCACCCGGAACACCACAGTGTAATGGTGTGTCCGAACGTCGTAACCGTACTTTATTGGATATGGTGCGGTCTATGATGTCTCTTACAGTTTTACCACTATCGTTTTGGGGTTATGCTTTAGAGATAGCTGCATTCACGTTAAATAGGGCACCATCTAAATCCGTTGAGACGACGCCTTATGAACTGTGGTTTTGCAAGAAACCAAAGTTCTCGTTTCTTAAAGTTTGGGGCTGCGAAGCTTATGGGAAAAAGCTTCAACCTGATTAGCTCGAACCCAAGTCAGAGAAATGTGTCTTCAAAGAATACCCAAAGGAGACAGTTGGGTACACCTTCTATCACAGATCCGAAGGCAAGATATTCGTTTCTAAGAATGGATCATTTCTAGAGAAGGAGTTTCTCTCGAAAGAAGTGAGTGGGAGGAAAGTGGAACTTGATGAGGTAATTGTAGCTTCTCCCGAATTGGAAAGTAGTACATCACATAAACTAGTTCCAGTGATTCCTACAAAAATTAGTGAGGAAGCTAATGATGATGATCATGAAACTTCAGATCAAGTTTCTGCTGAATGTCGTAGATCAACCAGAGTACGTTCCGCACCAGAGTGGTATGGAAACCCAGTTCTGGAAGTCATGTTACTAGACCATGATGAACCTACAAACTATGAGGAAGCAATGATGAGCCCAGATTCCGCAAAATGGCTTGAGGCCATGAAATCTGAGATGGGATCCATGTATGAGAACAAAGTGTGGACTTTGGTTGACTTGCCCGATGATCGGCAAGCCATCGAAAATAAATGGATCTTCAAGAGGAAGACCAACGAAGATGATAATGTTACTGTTTACAAAGCTCGACTTGTTGCGAAAGGGTTTAGACAAGTTCAAGGAGTTGACTACGATGAGACTTTCTCACCCGTAGCGATGCTTAAGTCTATCCGAATCATGTTAGCAATTGCCGCATTTTATGATTATGAAATCTGGCAAATGGATGTCAAAACTGCATTCCTGAATGGATATCTTAAAGAAGAGTTGTATATGATGCAACCAGAGGGTTTTGTCAATCCTAAAGGTGAAAACAAAGTGTGCAAACTCCACCGATCCATCTATGGACTAGTGCAAGCATCTCGGAGTTGGAATATACGCTTTGATGAGGTGATCAAAGCATATGGTTTTATTTAGACTTTTGGAGAAGCCTGTATTTACAAGAAAGTGAGTGGGAGCTCTGTAGCATTTCTGATATTATATGTGGATGACATATTGTTGATTGAAAATGATATAGAATTTCTGGATAGCATAAAAGGATACTTGAATAAGAATATTTCAATGAAAGACCTCGGTGAAGCTGCTTACATATTAGGCATCAAGATCTATAGAGATAGATCAAGACGCTTAATTGGACTTTCACAAAGCATATACCTTGATAAAGTTTTGAAGAAGGTCAAAATGGATGAGTCAAAGAAAGGGTTCTTGCCTGTGTTACATGGTGTGAAGTTAAGTAAGACTCAATGCCCGACCACTACAGAAGATAGAGAGAAAATGAAAGTCATTCCCTATGCCTCAGCCATAGGATCTATCATGCAATGCTGTGTACCAGACCTGATGTGTGCCTTGCTATAAGTATAGCAGGGAGGTACCAAAGTAATCCAGGAGTCTATCACTGGACATCGGTCAAGAACATCCTGAAATACCTGAAAAGGACAAAGGATATGTTTCCCGTGTATGGAGGTGACAAATAGCTCATTGTAAACGGTTATGTCGATTCTAGCTTTGACACTGATCCGGATGACTCTAAGTCACAAACCGGATATGTATTTTTATTGAACGGTGGAGCTGTCAGTTGGTGCAGTTCCAAGCAGAGCGTCGTGGCAGGATCTACATGTGATGCGGAATACATAGCTACTTCGGAAGCAGCAAATGAAGGAGTCTGGATGAAGGAGTTAATATCCGATCTAGGTGTAATACATAGTGCATTGGGTCCAATGAAAATCTTTTGTGATAACACTGGAGCAATAGCCTTGGCGGAGGAATCCAGGTTTCACAAGAGAACAAAGCACATCAAAAGATGCTTCAATTCCATCCGCGACCTTGTCAAGGAGGGAGACATAGAGATTAACAAGATACATACGGATCTGAATGTTGCAGACCCGTTGACTAAGCCTCTTCCACGGGCAAAACATGATAAGCACCAAGACTCCATGGGTGTTAGGGTCATTACTTTGTAATCTAGATTATTGATCTAGTTCAAGTGGGAGACTGAAGGAAATATGCCCTAGAGGCAATAATAAAGATGTTATTTGTATTCCCTTATATCATGATAAATGTCTTTTATTCATGCCAGAATTGTATTAACCGGAAACTTAGTACATGTGTGAATACATAGACAAAACAGTATGTCCCTAGTATGCCTCTACTACACTAGCTCATTGATCAAAGATGGTTATGTTTCCTAACCATAGACATGAGTTGTCATTTGATCAACGGGATCACATCATTAGGAGAATGATGTGATGGAGAAGACCCATCCGTTAGCTTAGCACTATGATCGTTTAGTTTTACTGATATTGCTTTCTTCATGACTTATACATGTTCCTATGACTATGAGATTATGCAACTCCCGAATACCGGAGGAACACCTTGTGTGCTATCAAACGTCACAACGTAACTGGGTGATCATAAAGATGCACTATAGGTGTCTCCGAAAGTGTTCGTGGTGTTGGCATAAATCAAGAATAGGATTTGTCACTCTGAGTGTCGGAGAGGTATCTCTAGGCCCTCTCGGTAATACACATCATAGTAAGCCTTGCAAGCAAATGACTAATGAGTTAGTCACGGGATGATGTATTACGGAATGAGTAAAGAGACTTGCCGGTAAAGAGATTCAACTAGGTATTGAGATACCGACGATCGAATCTCGGGCAAGTAACATACCGATGACAAAGGGAACAACATATGTTGTTATGCGGTTTGACCGATAAAGATCTTCGTAGAATATGTAGGAGCCAATATGAGCATCCAGGTTCCTCTATTGGTTATTGAATGGAGATGAGTCTCGGTCATGTCTACATAGTTCTCGAACCCGTAGGGTCCACACGCTTAACGTTTGATGACGATAGATATTATGAGTTCATGAGTTTTGATGTACAGAAGGTAGTTCAGAGTCCCGGATAAGATCACAGACATGACGAGGAGTCTCGGAATGTCCGAGACGTAAAGATTTATATATTGGACGACTATATTCGGACACCGGAAGTGATCCGGAAAGTTTCGGAATTAAACGGAGTGCCGGGGGGGTTACCGGAACCCCCCGGGGGAAAGTTGGGCCCTAGTGGGCCTTAGGGAAGAAAGAGGGCAGCAGCCAGGAGGTGGCGCCCCCCTCCCAAGGAGTAGTCCAAATTGTACTAGGGGAGGGGGCGTGGCCCCTCTTTCCCTCTCCTTCTCTCCCTCTCTTTCCTTCCCCCTTCTCCCTCTTGGTGATTCCTACTAGGAATAGGATTGCAATCCTATTCCTAGTAGGATTGCTCCTCTTGGCGCGACATAGGAGGGCCGGCCGGCCTCCCCCTTGCTCCTTTATATACGGGGGCAGGGGCACCCCAGAACACACAAGTTGATCTCTCCAGCCGTGTGCGGTGCCCCCTCCACAGAAACACACCTCGGTCATACCGTTGCAGTTCTTAGGCGAAGCCCTGCGTCGGTAACTTCATCATATCCGTCACCACGCCGTCGTGCTGAAGAAACTCTCCCGTGAAGCTCGATTGGATCAAGAGCTCGTGGGACATCATCAAGCTGAACGTGTTCTAAACGCGGAGGTGCCGTACATTCGATGCTTGATCGGTTGAAACGCGAAGTAGTTCGACTACATCAACCGCGTCACTTGACGCTTTCGCTTACGGTCTACAAGGGTACGTAGACACACTCTCCCCCTCGTTGCTATGCATCTAGTAGATAGATCTTGCGTGATCGTAGGAAATTTTTGAAAATACTACGTTTCCCAACACCACCCTACCAGGTGCCTAGACACCTGGCTTTCTCGCGCCTCCATCCTAGGCGAACGCTCGTGAGCAAGGTATGGTGCTCGTTCTCCCTCATGAGAGCCGTTCGTACGTCAAGGGGGACCCCTGGGCATCGCGACCCAGGGGCCTCACTAGTCACGTAGCCTTCACTCCTTGAGCCCGGTGCTCAATGGCGGTCGAGGTATGTGCGGGGCTGGGCCCTGCCGACGCAGAATGCAAACGGGATCGCTTTAGCGTTAAGGGGGACCCCTGGGCATCACGACCCAGGGGCTTCACTAGCCACGTAGCCCCTCATTCCTTGAGTCTAGTTATCACAAAAACCCCGGTCACCTAGAGGGCTCAATGGCGATCGAGGTATGCGCATGGTTGGGCGCCGCCGACGGAGAGCACCTAAGCAAACATGAATGGAAGCAAGCACGGAAATCACCAAGTTCAAATCTAGTTATTACAATAACATCTAGTTCACCAAATTCAAGCGAGTCCTTACGCCTCCCCGAGGCACTTGCTTTTCTCTCATTTTGACAGGGGAACCCATGACAGGACTTCAGAAGCAGCCACCATCCCAAGACATTGACTGACGCGCAGATACGTCTCCAGAAGTTCAGGACCCGGCCCGGCTCAGCGGCCTCGGGAGCACCTGCTGCCAGCCCCTCGCGAAGGCAACTTGGGCACAGAAGGGAGAACTCCTGATCATCACGCCTCAGGGCCGCAACTGGCTCATGAGCCCTTACCCCCTGACCTTGCACGTGGCATCGTGACCCGGCATACCAACGGGGGCCTAGGCACCTCAGGGGGCAGGTGCCGAGAGCGCAAACTTTTGCCTCTTGGGGAGCACGGCAGGCGCGGCCGTGCAGCCATTAGCAGTTGGCAGGACAGGGCACGATCAGGTGTCACTGCCACCCGATCACTAAGATAAGCATTCAAACACCCACATTCACTCGCGTACCTACGCCTCCACCCACCGTAATTGTGAATTCGCTGGAGCACGAAGGCCCCTCTCGCCGGCTCTCGCGGTCGCTACCTGCATGCCAAGGCGGACCTCCCGAGCATTGCGCCTTGGGGGCTCTTACTAGACCCTGGGTTGCTCACCTCCTGGCCTTGACCACGGCATCGCGACATGGCATAACAGTGAAGGCTGAAGCCTGCCTAGGGACTGGGACTCGCAGGCGTAGGGCCCTAAGCTACCGCGGGGATGGAAGAAAGGGAAAATCTTACTCTAGCGAAGGATTTCATAAGGAATGTAAGTTCATTACATCGGATAATAGCAAAAGTGTCGCAAAAGATTTACATGCCCTCATGGGGCCATCCATGGTTGCCTCGCAGGGACCAAGAAAAAGAAGGCCGCTCCTGGAGGGACACGGCCCGGGCTCCTTGAGCGGTGATGGCGGCTGGAGGACGCCGCTCCCCTCCGGCGGCGAGAGCGGCGACTCCGCGGCTCGTAGCTCTCGTCAGAGCTCGAGGCCATCTCAGGAGAAGCATAGCTGTTGTTGGAGGAGTCGGAGGCAAAGCCGACGGCGAATGCTTCGCTCCAAGCCTTGTCGCCTTGGCAGCATGGGAGATGGTCAGCGGCGGGCCTATCCTCCGTGCTGCATGCCAGCCGCCGGCCGTCCTCCCCGAAGACCTTGAAGGTCAGCTTGGCCAGCCCGTCCAGCGTGAAATGAAGAATGTGCCTCCCGGTGGGGGCGCAGGCGCGGCGCACCATGCCCCAACCCTAGGTCATGTAGACCTTACCGAAGGAGGTCAACTCCACGTCGGCGTATGAAGGAGGGAGATGGCATCCGCCATGCCGCAGCAGCATCGTTACTTATCCGCAAGCCGGGAGCACCTCCTTCAACAATGGTGGAAAGAGGATCCAACAATACGGAGGGGCTCCCGCCCACACGACAAACTCGCGGACATTGTCTTCAGTATGGGACGACAACGGGAGGCGTGAAGTCACTCGCCTCTCTGGGTGGCTGACCGCACCGCCCCCGTCGTTGCCGCCCCCCGCATTGCATGCCTGTCGCCGGAGCACCCAGGCGAGGCGGGAATCCTCGTGGCGCCCAGATGCACCACGTACGGGCGTCCTCCAACCTCAGGGGCACCCTTGGGGAGTCGCGGCACCTCTTCTTCGGCGGGAGCTGCTCGGGCTCCACCATCGAGGTCTTCCCTTTCTGCGCGGCCGAGAACCTACGTATCGGCACCATGGAAAAACCCTCGACAAAGAATGAGGAGGTGGGGTTTGATCTGCAACAGTCAAGTGAAGGGCGTGGCGCTTCACCCCCTGTTTATGGGCTGAGAAGATCAATCGCCGGCCACTCGCGCACATCCATAATGACCCTGCCATCCACGCCAGGGAGTTATCAAGTCGCACGATCATCGAAGCTGCCTGGGGAAGTGGAGACACCATGTCCCAGCCAACCGTCACGCGCCGGCCTGCCCGCAGTATTTTGGGGCCCGCGGTGCTTCGTCCTTGACTAAGGCTTCGTCTCGAAGCCAACTCCGCGCTCGCCTTGGGCCTGGGGGATACTGTCGGCGTCCTGGGAACCAGGGTACCCAGACTTGCCTACCTGCGGGCTGCGACGCGCTCCTACTACGGCCTGGTAGGACCCAACTGACTAACCAGCTGCTCAGGACCCTCACGAGGGGGGCTAGGCCTCACGAGGAGAACGACACCAAGACCCCCTCAGGAGCGGCCTCGGCTAGGCTGCTCCGGAGGGGCGGAGAATCCAAGGCCAAGCCTGCCTCAGGAGGAGGCAGTGACGCAAGTAGTGACGCACCGCGCACCAGCGGCGCAGTTGTCGTTTTGGTGGAAAGGAGACAACGCAGGCGGAGGTTCCCGAGGGGCGAGACAAAGGTTTCTGCTTCGGTGCAACAAGACCGAAGACCTCAAGGACGACAGGGAGGATGTCACCACCGAGCCCTCCAATGCGTCATCGCCTGATCCCTTTGTAGGCGAAGACCGCTTTTGTCAGGATAAGAACGTCCTTGTGTTCCCGCTCAAAATGTCCATTGTGGGATCCCTTCCCGCCAAAACATTTCGAGGGAAGAGGACCCTGGCCGCCTATATAAGTATCTAGGGTCTCCACTATGGAGGCATTCTCATCTAAGCTGATTGGCCCCGCCTTCATACCAAGGAGCAAGAACACTTGCCTCCTGACCCTCTTGAGCTCTCCTGCTGAGCTCAGGAACCGATGTACTTGTTCAATCTCAAGCCCTCCTGAGGCTAATCCACCTAAGCAGGACGTAGGGTTTTACACCGCAAGGTGGCTTGAACCTGGGTAAACTCGTGAGTGCTTTTACCTGTTGCTTGCTTGAATCTAACTACCGGGCGAGGGCGTGGCACTAGGTAGACGTGAGTGGGAGAGATCTTCGTTCACGCCCCTGTGTTCGACCTTCTTGGGTTTGTGGAGCCCGTAATCCGACAGCACCCGCTGGGTGTAGCTCCCGAGTTCTGGGCCGGATGCTGAGCAGGCGTCTCGGAACTTAAAGGTAAATTCCGGGTGCTGACTCCTCCTTCCCTTCTGCCATCTTTGTTGCAAGATTACTACAACATCCGTGCAGCCACCTTCAACTCTCAGGAACGGGCATTGGTCTAGCAGACTGCCGACTTGACCAAAAGCCGGTGTAAGCACTCTATCTTCCGTCTTCTTTCTCTCGCGGGGGCTCGCCAACGCACCCGCTGGGTGTAGCCCCCGAGATCTGGGACGACTGCTGAGCAGTCGGTTCGGATCTTCTGGCAAAAACTCTTCTTTGTTGATTGTTGACTTGTCTTTTTCTTTCTTGTCCTCGTAGGAGTCAATACCACCTTGCAACAGAGCTTGGGCGAAGCCCAAACCGTTCTGCGTGCCAAGGAGGAGTAGTGCAACAAGAGGCCCAGGAGTGCGACTGCCTGGTCAAGGAGCTAAAGGACCAGGCGGACCGGCACAAGGCGGAGCTTCAGAAGGCAAAGGAAATCGTGGTCTGTCTCCTGGCCGAGTTCGAGACAGAACGCTCAAGCTGGGCTAAGAGGGAGAGCGCGCTGAACGACGGCTACGGCGTGATCGAAGACATGATCGACGGTGAGTTGTCTTTCCCTTCTTTATGCTGCCCTTCATTACAGGAGTCGGCTTCTGATTCAGACTTCTTCCTTCTTCCTGCGCAGACTTCTTCCCTGGTTACGCCGTCACTACCGGTTTGGCCATCGAAGCCCGCCATGACGAGCAGAGGCGGGCTGGAAAGGAGATTGCGCCCAACGCCCCTCGGACTCTCGCTGAGCAGCTTTTCGCCATTCAGGATCGTCTCCAGCCGGCTCATTGGATGCTCCGCCACCTACAGCATGTTGGGGCTCAGGTGGTGTCCGCCCTATGGCCAGGCTTCCAGGCCCCGCGCACCCCCGAGCGGACTGCCAACTGGCTGCAAGCGGCAGTCGGTCGCTTCGAGGCGTGGAAGGGCTCCTCAGCCCGGGCAGGCGCACGACGAGCCTTGGAGTTCGTCAAGGCATGGTATCTTGGGCTGAATTTAGCCCAGTTGGCCATGTTCCGCCAAGAAGGCAATGCCGAGCTAATGCTGGTGTGGCACAAGCTTACTCAGTGCACGACAGTGATAGTCGAGTACACCGAGACCGGCTTCTTCATCTTCGAGCTAGACGAGGAGGGTGCTAAAGTGCCGCCGAACTGGTTCGGGCTGAACCCGGAGGACGACGAGGACTCGACGGAGGAGATCGCCTCCAACGATGAAGGTGAGGACGAGGAGGGCGAGGATGGCAAAGATGACGCGCAGGAAGACAGAACAAACGGCCAACCTCAGCTCAACCGTGCCTCGAGTAGTGGGCCGCGCGCGAGTGCATCGGCTGCTGCTGGAAACAACCAAGCCGAGACTCATTAGCCGGCCACTTCACCAGCCGGCGCCGCCGACTCCACCAGCCTGCCATACCTGCCTGCTGCTCCTCTAGCCCAGGCGGCCAGTTTTATCTTAGATTTTCCTGCTTTGTAGTTTCTTTTGAACGAACTTGTTAAATTTGTGCAGTTCCACCCGCTGGGTGTATTCAAACTTTGTTGAATGCCGGCCAAGGGCCTTTTTCTATGTATATTAAATTTCGCACGAGCTGTGCTTTGTTGGGTTCCAACTTGTCTTGCTTTTCTGTTCTTTTTGGCTATTTTCCTTTGTCGTATTCCCTTAGTGGCCGCCTTGTTAACCAGACAGCCGCTCTGCGGTCTGTGGTTGGGTCAAGTGCTTGGCCTCCTTGGTGAGACAAGTACTTTTCCTCTTTAGAATGTAGCAAGTTGAGTGGGAAACCGGACGGCCGGCTGCTCAACAGCCGGTCGGTGAGGCAAGGGGCCGTCTTAGCCTATGTAACTGCTTTGTTCCTTAGCCATTGCTCATGTGGGCACCGTTTCTTGCCTTTAGCTCTTGCCAACCGGACAGTCGCTATGCGAGCTGTGGCTTGTGGCAGGAGAGGGCTTAGATGCCAGCACACTACTTGTCCGACTGTAGGTAGCACTAACATAGTATAAGGCGGCAAGCCCCAGGGCCGACTAGTCGAACCCGGTGCGAGGCAGAAGAATGAAATAATACATTCGTAGGCACAAAAGCTTATCATATAGATAAAAAGGGGATCCCCCGAGTGCTCCTTGAGGGACCCGATGTCTTTGCGTTTAGTTAAAAACGTAGTGTGATACATACTGCATTCAACTGTAAAATCTTTGGAGGAGATTTGTGTTCCTTGGGCACTCTGTTTCCTTGTCGAAGTCGTCTCTCTTGCGTGCCCTGGGCTTCTGGGCATCGATTAGGTAGTAGGAGTCGTTTCCCAAGGCTTTGCTGATGATGAAGTGGCCTTCCCAAGGGGCCGAGAGCTTGTGTTAGCCGGCCGTTCACTGGATCAGTTGGAGAACAAGGTCTCCCTCTTGGGAAGATCTTGGCTTGACCTTCCGATTGTGGTAGCGGCACAGACTTTGCTGGTAGATGGCGGACCGGCTGAGTGCCAACAGCCGGCTTTCTTCCAGTAGATCGACCCCGTCTTCTCGTGCCTCCTTTTCTTCTGCCTCCGTGTACATGGTGACGCGAGGTGAGTCGAACTCAATGTCATTTGGGATGACAGCCTCGGCCTCATAGACGAGGAAGAAGGGGGGTGAAGCCGGTTGACTTGTTCGGAGTGGTGTGGAGGCTCCAGAGGACGGCCGGTAGCTCGTCAATCCAGCAGCCGGCCAAACGCTCCAGTGGCTCGAGCAGTCGGGGCTTGATGCCAGAGAGGATGAGACCGTTTGCCCGCTCGACTTGGCTGTTTTACTGTGGGTGGGCAACGGACGCTAACTCTAGTCGGATGCCTTGTGTCGTGCAGAAACGGGCCAAAGCACCTTTGGCAAAGTTGGTGCCATTGTCGGTGATGATGATGTGAGGTATACTGTACCAGACGGTGATATCTGCGATGAAGGTCACAACACTCGGCCCATTTAGTTTCTTGATTGGCCTTGCTTCAATCCACTTGGTGAACTTGTCCATGGCGACGAGCAAATGGGTCATGCCACCGCATGCTGTCTTGAATGGGCCCACCATGTCCAGCCCCCACACGGCGAAGGGCCAAGTGAGGGGGATGGTTTTGAGTGCAGAAGTCGGCAAGTGTTGCTTGGAGCTGACTTTCTGGCATCCCGTGCAATGCTTGACCAAATCCTTGGCGTCCTCCAAAGCGGTCGGCCAGAAGAAACCATGTCGGAAAGCTTTGGCGACAAGGGATCTGGATGTCGAGTGGTGGTCGCACTCGCCTTGGTGAATGTATTTGAGGATTTCCCTACCCTTCTCTAGATCTAGGCAGCGCTGGAAGACTCTAGTCATGCTGCGTCTGACATGCTCTCTATTTACTATAGTGTAAGCTCCTGCCCGACGCTGCACTTGCTGGGCCGAGATCTGTGTCTGACATGCTCTCTGTTCATTAGGAAGCTAAGGATAGGCTATGCCCATGATGGAGCCTGGACTGCATCCACTGTCACCACGGCAACTATTATTAGGGCGGCTGGGTTGGGAGGTGGCGGAGTGGGGTAGGTTGTTGCTTGCTGTGTCTTTGAAGTCGTTGGGCCGACTGCTATAGTCCCCGGGCCGGGCTCTAAAGCTCCTGGGCCGGGTGCGACTACGGTAGTCCCCGAGCCGCCTGCCGAAGTCCCCGGGCCGACTGCTGCAGCCCCCTAGTCAGATCCGACCTCTCTGGGAGCAGCCGACACAAAGATGGACTCAGATTCCAAGGATGGCTTGATAGACGGCTCGAGCATGCGCTGAAGGGAGACATCGGCTAGTATAGCTTGCCAGGTGGAGCCGATCCATGCCAGGGCATCTGCTTGCTTGTTGTCGGCCCGTGGCACGTGAAGGAACTTGCACCCTTTAAAGTATCCGCTGAGTTGGTGGTGGAGGAAGCGATAGCTCGCCACGTTTGCATCCTTGGCGTCCCAGTCGCCAGATGACTGCTGGACCACAAAGTTCGAGTCGCCATAGCACATGATCTAGCGGATGCCGAGCTCTTTGGCCAGCCGGAGTCCATGTACTAGTGCCTCGTACTCGTCCACATTCTTGGGAGAGGTGAGGACGATGCCGGCTCCCAAGCCGGTGCACATCTTTGAGCCATCAAAGTGCATCCGCCAACGGGTGGAATCTGGTGCAGGCAGTAAGTACTGGGTCTCGGCCCAGTCAACAAGGAAGTCGTCCAACGCATGAGACTTGATGGCAGTGCGAGGCTGGTAGAAGATGGTGTAGGTAGCCAGCTCGATGGCCCACTTGGCCACCCGACCTGACGCGTCTCTGCTACCTATGATCTCAGCAAGTGGGGCAGTGCAGTGCAGACAACTGTGATGGGGTGTTCTTGAAAGTATGGCTTGAGCTTCTTGGCGGCGAAACACACGCCGTAGCACATCTTCTAGCAGTGTGGGTAGTTCTGCTTTGAGGCCGACAGCACCTCACTTAAATAATACGCATGCCTCTCGACCGGCTGTGCCTTGCCATCTTCTGGGCGCTGTACCACAATGACTGTGCTGACCACTCGGCTGGTCGCGGCAATGTAAAGGAGCATGGGCTCCTTGGCAGTCGGGGTCGCCAGGACAGGCGGCGTTCTCAACATCTTTTTCATCTAGAGAAAACCTTCGTCTGCCTTGTCATTCGACTCAAAGTGAGTGGTTTTCTTCATGTGCTGGTACAGGGGAAGAGCCTTCTCGCCCAACCGACTAATGAAGCGGCTGAGGGATGCCAAGCAGCCGGTGAACTTCTGGACATGTCGCAGTCGGGTGGGCCTCTCCATCCTCTCGATGGCCTTGACCTTCACATTGTTGCACTCAATGCCACGTTCTGAGACTAGGAAGCCAAGGTGCTGACCAGCTGGTGCTCCAAAGACACACTTCTCTGTGTTGAGCTTGAGTAGAAAACGGCGCAGATTAGTAAATTTTTCGTTGAGATCTTCCAAGAGGGTGCCGCACTTCTTCGTCTTCACCACAATATCGTCCACATAGACGTGAGCATTTCTACTGAGTTGCTTGAGGAGACACTTCTGCATGCAATGCTGAAACATGGCACCGGCATTTCTCAAGCCGAATGTCATGGTCAGGTAGCAGAAAGCTCCAAATGGTGTGATGAAGGCGGTCTTCAGGCGGTCGGCTGGGTCCAACTTGATCTGGTATCCCGAATAGGCATTCAAAAAACATTGCAGCTCGCATCCGATGTGGAGTCTATTTTTTGGTCAATCCGAGGCAAGGTAAACGGGTCCTTGGGGCAGGCTTTGTTGAGGCTAGTATAGTCAATACACATGCGCCACTTGTTGTTTTTCTTCAGTACAAGGACTGGATTGGCAAGCCACTCTGGAAATAATAATTCCATAATGAAGCCGGCTGCTAGGAGTCGGGCTATCTCTTCACCGACGATTCTTCTCTCCTCTTCTGACAGGCGGAGCAGAGGTTGCTTGACTGGTTTGGCATCTACTCTGACATGTAGCTTGTGCTCGGTGAATTCCGTCGGAACACCCGGCATGTCCTTGGGTGACCATGCAAAGATGTCCCGATTCTCACGGAGGAAATAGACGAGCACGCTTTCCTATTTGCTATCGAGGTTGGCTCCTATGACAGCAAACCTCTCCGGGTGGTTCGGGTCCAAGGGTATCTTCTTGGTTTCTTGGGCCGGCTGAAAGGAGCCCTGGGTCTCTGACTCCTTTGGCTTTGGTGATAGGTCCGACAGCTTGCCAGCCATGGCCACCACCCGGTCCAGGAGCTTCTTCTCAGCAGCGACCACCAGGGACTCGGCCAGCCGGCTGCTGGCCGCGGCACAAGCGGCTAACTTCTTGTAGTCCCCAGTTATGGTGATAATGCCCTTGGTTCCCGACATCTTCATCTTGAGGTAGGCATAGTGCAGTACTTCCATGAACTTGGCCAGAGTAGGCCGGCCAAGTAATAAGTCTCCGCCGTATCTATAATTTTTTATTGTTCCATGCCAATACTATACAACTTTCATATACTTTTGACAACTTTTTATACTATTTTTAGGACTAACATATTGATCCAGTGCTCAGTGCCAGTTCCTACTTGTTACATGTTTTTTCTTTCATAGAATATCCATATCAAATGGAGTCCAAACGGGATAAAAATGGAAGGAGATATTGTTTGGAATATAGTTGAATTTTCGGAAGCGGAACCAACGTGAGACGATGCCCGAGTAGCCCACGAGGGTGAGAGGCACGCCCAGGGGGGCAGGCGTGCCCTGGGCCCTCGTGGCCACTACGTAAGGCGGTTGATGCCCTTCTTTCGCCGCAAGAAAGCTAATATCGGGATAAAAATCGTGTCCAAAATTCAGCCCAATCAGAGTTATGGATCTCTAGGAATTTAAGAAACAGTGGAAGGCCAGAATCTGGGAACGTAGAAACAAAGAGAGACAGAGAGACAGATCCAATCTTGGAGGGGCTCTCGCCCCTCCCAAACCATGTATGCCATGGACCAGAGGGGAAACCCTTCTCCCATCTATGGAGAAGGTCAAGGAACAAGAAGAAGGAGGGGGGCTCTCTCCCCCTCGCTTCCGGTGGCACCGGAGTGTCGCCGAGACCGTAATCATCACCGCAATCTACACCAACAACTTCACCGCCGTCATCACCAACCCTTCTCCCCACTATGCAGCGGTGTAACCCCTCTTCTACCCGTTGTAACCTCTAGTTAAACATGGTGCTCAACACTATATATTATTTCCTAATCATGTATGGCTATCCTATGATGCTTGAGTACATCTGTTTTGTCCTATGGGTTAATTGATGACCGTGATTGGTTTGAGTCGCATGTTTTATTATTGGTGCTGTCCTATGGTGCTCTCCGTGTCGCGCAAGCGTGAGGGATCCCCGCTGTAGGGTTTGCAATATGTTCATGATTTGCTTATGGTGGGTGGTGTGGGTGACAGAAGCACATACCCGAGTAAGTAGCTTGTTTGCGTATGGGCGTAAGAGGACTTTATACTTTATTGCTATGGTTGGGTTTTACCTTAATGATCTTTAGTAGTTGTGGATGCTTGCTAGAGTTCCAATCATAAGTGCATATGATCCAAGAAGAGAAAGTATGTTAGCTTATGCCTCTCCTTCAAATAAGATTGCAATAGTGATTACCGGTCTAGTTATCGATTGCCTAGGGACAAATAACTTTCTCGTGACAAAAAGCTCGCTCCTAAAACTAATTTAGTTGTGTCCTTATCTTAACAGCCCCTACTTTTTATTTACACGCTCTTTATTATCTTGCAAACCTATCCCACAAAAACTACAAACTACTTCTAGTTTCATACTTATTCTAGGTAAAGTAAACGTCAAGCGCGCGTAGAGTTGTATCGGTGGTCGATAGAAATTGAGGGAATATTTGTTCTGCCTTTAGCTCCTCGTTGTGTTCGACACTCTTACTTAACAAAAGAGGCTACAACTGATCCCCTACACTTCTGGGTTATCAAGACCTTTTTCTGGCGGCGTTGCCGGGGAGCAATAGCGTGGGGTGAATATTCTTGTGTGTGCTTGTTTGCTTTATCACTAATTAGATTTTATTTGTTGTTCTAAGTTGTTCTCTATCTTTAGTTATGGATATGGAACATGAAATACGTAAAACATTAGGTGTACTTTTTACTCATGGAGATGGAGAACCTGCTAAAACCCTCGATGCTCATTATGCGAAACATATTATGTAGTACTTTGATAACCCTGAGAAAACCCCATTCAACTATATAATGGGAGTAACGTTGGATCAATGTGAATACTTTAGGGAATATCGCTTGACACAAAAAGGGAAACTATTATGGGATCAAATTTATATGTTGCATTGGTATGCTCGGCAACTATGCTTGGGATATGATTATACTTGTTGCTCTAGGATCAAGGCTCCACGCCTTCCCTTTACATGCAAATTTAATGATAATATAACCTTAGCTTCTTATGCTAATGGTATATATGATTATTAAGATGTGGAACAAATAGAAGAATTCGCTGCTTTTAAGGGTGCTTATGAAATTGAATCTCTGTTTAAAAAGTATGATGCTTTTGATGATGATGTTTATAGGCCTGAAAATCTTGCTATATTGAAATATTGCTATTTGAATTATGAATATAACTCCAATATTGATGCGTTTATGGAGAAAGTGTCTGTCGGATCACAGGTTCTGCAAACCCAAGAAGTTCGAACACAGGGGCGTGAATGAAGATTTCTCCCACTCACGTCTACCTAGCGTCTCGCCCTCGTCCAATGAAGAGATTCAAGCGAACAACAAGTAAAACACACACGAATATACCCAGGTTCGGGCCACCTTGCGGTGTAAAGCCCTACTTCCTGCTTTGGTGGATTAGCCTTCGGAGGGCTTGAGTACGAATGAATACAGTGGTTCCCGAGCTCAGGAGGAGACCTCAGGAGGGTCAGGTGGCAACGGCTCTTGCTCCTTTGTGCGAGGGCGGAGTTTCTGGATCTGATCAGCCTGCCTCCATAGTGGAGACCCTAACTACTTATATAGGCGGCCAGGGTCCTCTTTCCCCGAAATGTTTAGGCGGGAAGGGATCCCACAATGGCCATTTTCAGCGGGAACACAAGGACGTTCCTATCCTGACAAAACGGTCTTCGCCTGCAAAGGGATCAGACGATGACGCGGTGGTGGGCACGGTGGTGACATCCTCTCTGTCGTCCTTGCGGTCTTCGGCCTTGTTGCACCAATGAGGAAACCTTTGTGCCGCTCCTTGGGAACCTGCGGTTGCGCTGTCTCCTTTGCACCAAAACGGCAACTGCGCCGCTGGCACGCACTGGCACCCGCTGGTGTGGTGCGTCACTGCTTGCGTTACTGCCTCCTCCTGAGGTAGGCTTGGCCTTGGATTCTCCGCCCCTCCGGAGCAGCCTAGTCGAGGCCACTCCTGAGGGGGTCTTGACGTCGTCCTCCTCGCGAGGTCTAACCCCCTCGCGACGGTCTTGAGCAGTTGGTCGATCAGCTGGGCCGTACCAGGCCATGGTAGGAGCGCGTCGCAACCCACCGACAGGCAAGTATGGGTACCCTGGTTCCCAGGACACCGACAGTAGCCCCTGGGCCCAAGGCGCGCGCGGAGTTGGCTTCGGGGCGAAGCCTTAGTCGAGGACGAAGCATCGCGGGCCCCGGAAGGCTGCGGGCCAGGCTGTCGCCTGACGGTTGGATGGGACGTGGCGACTCCGCTCCCCACGCAGTCTTGGCAACCGTGCGACTTGACAACTCCCCGACGCGGATGACAGCGTCATTATGGCTGTGACGCTAGTGACTAGCGGTTGGGCTCCTCCGTCCTATAAATGGGACTAGGGGGTGAGCCCCCAAGCCATCTTCAAGCCAGCGCCGTCTGCCTCCTTGTTCGCTCCCTGCTCTTCTTCATGCCACGAGGTCTTTATGGTGCCACAGAGGAAGCCGTCCGCCACGGAGAAGGGGAAGACCCCGAAGGATTTGTCTTCGCCGCCATTGAAGAGGGGCCGCGGCCACCCCCGCAAGTATGCCGCTGCGCCCACGGCGGCTCCTCGAGGGGGCGGGTGCGGCCTTCCGGGTCCCGACGCGGTCACCGGTGAGATGCGCGGTGCCTCTTCTCGCGGCGAAGGTGGTCGTGGCCGCGGTGGGGGAGGAGGCGCAAGGCGGCGTTTGGTGGTCGCGCGTCCTCCGCGCCCGCAGCTCCACTCCTTCGATGTGTCGCTGGAGTTCGTGGTGTGGACGGAGAAGCCTGGAGACTTGTGGCTACGGCTCCCCCGCTTGTTTGGGAACGTGCTACCAGCCGGAGGCCCCGATGGCCTCTGGCTGCAGACCGACGGTTGCTGCAGTGGTGCGTCCTGGGTGGAGGTAGACGTCGCTCCCTCGGGCGATGTGTTCCTGGAGCGCGGCTGGCAGTCGTTTGCGCGCGCGCCGGCTGCAGGGGAGGTTCACGCTCCACTTCAGGTATGATGGTGCCTCAACGATGTTCGTCAGGGTCTTCTCGGAGGAAGGGAGGCGCGTTGGGTGCTGTCCTTAGGCTAACGACAAAGAGGATGGTGGGGACGGTGTCCGGAGGAGCAGCTCCTCCACTGGAGACGAGCTTGGCCCTGGAGGGCGCCGCGGGTCCCCCTTCTGTGGCAGCAGCAGCTCCTCCTACAGCGGCGGCTGCAATGAGCCACCGCGCCAGTGAGCTCGGCTTAGCGAGGGGAGGGGGTCGTCGCGCCGCTGTGGCTCGATGAAGAAGGAGGAGCTGGGAGACTACGATTGAGTGGGGGCAACGGCGCTGAGCCCAAACGGCGGCTTGGTGGGTTGGCCTCTACTTCTTCTTTTTCTTCATTTCCTTCCTGTGTTGAAATCTTAAGTTGCCTCAAGAAGGCGTGTAATGGACTATGACATATGTATGAAGCAAGAACTTGCAATCATGTTTTTTGTCTGGGTGAGATTACTTAGCTTATGTGCTGCGACTTCTTGAGGCGAAGTGCTCCTGACTCACCGGCGTCATGAGCCCCCGACGGGCCATGAGGATGGCTGAATTAGGGGGTCCTGACCTACGCAGCCCCTGCGTATGAGTGAGCCGCTGTGAGCTGCTGAGGGCTTGCGCCCTTGGGCTCGCTTGAGAGTGCCGAGCGTGGATTAAGGCGCCAAGGCCTGGGCTAGCTCGGCAGAACAAGTCGCGTGGACTCAGAAGTCCGGTGCCGGAGCCTGAGCAGGCTTGGCAAGGCGAGGTCACGGGACCGTGGCAGACGAGAGCCGGGGCTAGCCGTGTCCCAGCCCCTACGCGTGAGGCACGCAAAGGAGAGCACGCGGCGCAGCCCCTGCTTAACAAGCTGAACTTAAAACCGGCGAGAAAATTCCAAGCAAGACTTCCAACCAAATGCAAGAAACACATGGGGTAGAGGAAGGGCTGATAGCCAAGGAAGTAGAAAAGGCTGACAGCCAAACACCAAGCCAAAAAAGGAAAAAGGTCGCGTCCGACCCCGACACTACGTCTTCTTCCCAGTGCGGAGCTAAGGATTGCCACTGGGATGTGGGTGGGAGCCCCATCTGATGGCCCGGAGGCAACGCTCAGGAGACTCCGAGGCGTGTATAGCCCCAACTCATTATTACGTGAGAGTGTCACGAGCGGAGACCTTCACGGGCACGGAGCCTTGATTACAGATAGAACCTCCTGAGGTGCTCAATGTTCCTGGAATTCTTGATAGGTACCCCATCCTGCGTCTCCAGGCGCACTGCACTAGGCCTTGTGACATGGGCGATTCTGAACGGGCCCTCCCACATGGGCGAGAGCTTGTGTAACGCCTCCCTGGAGAGGACCCGCCTCAGGACCAAGTCACCAACTTCAAGTGTTCTTGTGTGGACGCTACGACAGTGGTACCGCCGCAGCGCCTGCTGATATATCGCGTTGCCCTAAGGGAAGCTCTGCGGCGGCCCTGCTTGCCGAGCACGAGGTCCATCCGCCAGGCAGCATCCTGACGTTTCTCGTTGAAAGTCAAGACCCATGGGGAGCGATGCTTGACCTCGTGAGGGAGGACCGCCTCCGCCCCGTAGACAATAAAGAAAGGAGTTTCTCCCATGGGTTTGGTAGCGGTGGTTCGGATCAACCACAACATGGACTGGAGCTCATCGATCCAGCCCCTGCCACAAGCCTTGAGCTTCTTCTTAAACTGCGCGCCTTGAGGCCATGCAAGACTTCCGCGTTTGTGCGTTCAGCCCGACCGCTGCTCCTGGGGCGAGCCACCGAGGCGTAGCATATCTGTGTTCCAAGGTTAGCAAAATATGACCTAAAGAGATTGCTTGTGAACTGCGAACTGTTATCCGTGAAGATGCAGCTGGGGACCCCGAATCGCCTCATGAGGCCCTGGATGAACTTGACGGCCGACCCGGCTGGGATCGCGCGAACAGGCTCCACCTTTGCGCACTTGGTGAATTTGTCGATGGCGGCGTACAGGAAGGGGTAGCCTCCCGCTGCCCGTGGAAATGGACCCAAGATGTCCAATCCCTAGACCGCGAAGGGCCGGGAGAGCGGGATCGTCTGGAGGCCCTGCGCTGGTTGGTGGATCTGCTTGGCGTGAAACTGGCATGCCTCGCAAGCCTTTAGAAGCTCCGTGGCATCGTTAAGTGCCGTGGGCCAGTAAAAGCCACTGCAGAAGTCCTTGCCCACGAGGGTGTGGGACGACGAATGGTGACCACAGTCCCCACCATGGATGTCAGCCAACAGCTCGTGTCCTTGTTTCCTCGAGATGCACTTTTGTGAGACGTCATTGGGACGCCACCTGTAGAGTTTGCCGTCTTGGATGCAGTAAGCCAAGGCCTGTCGGACCACGTGCTCAGTGTCTTCCTCCTTGTCTTGCAAGGTGTCGTGTTGCAGGTACATCTTGAGCTCTCGGGTCCAGCAACCCTCCTCGGGCTCCGCGGCGAGTAGCAGGCGGGCTCCGGAGGACGGCCCGCGGGGTGGAGCTACGGCTGCAGGCGCCACAGGTAGCCCTTGCTGAGAGGACGCCGGCTCAGGAGCGGGCGGTGTTGCCGACGGCTTGAGCAGCCGCTCCTCGAAGATGCCCGGCCTCTGAAGTTCCCGCCCGGAGGCTCGTTTGGCAATGTCATCCGCTTCCTTGTTCGTGCCTCTTGGCACGTGTTGTACCTCCAGCCCTCGGAATCGCTTTTCCATCTTGCGCACCTCCTCCAGATATGCCTCCATGTGCTCGTCCTTGGGCTTGTATTTCTTGGAGAAGTTGAGGAGGAGCTGCGAATCGCCTCTGATGGTGAGGCGCTTGACCCCCAGTGCAACGGCGGCCTTGAGCCCAGCAATCAGGCCCTCCTACTCTGAGATGTTGTTGGAGACCTTCTCACCTTGCTGGAAGCAAAGCTGCACAACGTAGTACAACTTGTCCTGAGTGGGAGATACCAACATGGCGCTGGCTCCCGCGCCAAGGCGCGAGAAGGCTCCGTTGAAGTATACCACCCATCTGTCCGGGGCTTCATCGCCGGGGGCCAGCGAGCGATCCTCGCCAGCCCCCTGCTCTAGCGCATCGGTCCATTCTGCCACAAAGTCTGCCAGAGCCGCTCCTTTGATCACACGTGTGGTGCTGAACTCCAACTGGAATGCCTGGAGCTCGATGTTCCACTAGGCAACCCTCCCGACGACATTCGGGCCCCGGAGCACCTTCTCGAGAGGGTATGACGGGACAACCTTAATAGGGTGGCCCTGGAAGTAATGGCGTAGCTTCCTGGAGGTGACAAGGAGCGCCAGGAGAAGTTTTTGAGTCATCGGGTAGCGCGAGCGCGCGTCGCTCAGTACGGTGCTGACGAAGTACATTGGGTGCTCCACGAGGGTCGGCACCGCAGGATCCTCAGGCGCTT
Organism: Secale cereale; assembly: GCA_902687465.1. Taxonomy (NCBI): domain Eukaryota; kingdom Viridiplantae; phylum Streptophyta; class Magnoliopsida; order Poales; family Poaceae; genus Secale; species Secale cereale. The sequence continues at coordinate 600,672,308 of LR738711.1, read as the reverse complement.
CAGGAATCTTGGGTCCTTCTTGCTGGACGGCGGGGCCACCAGTAACCATGGTCGAATCTACCTCTGGAGCCACGTCAGGAGGCGACGAGGGTCCTGAAGATGCCAAATTGCCCCGTGGCCTCGCGCTTTAGGGCCTCTCCTCACGCTCCACCACTAACGCTGCACTAGCGCAGTGAGGCATAGCGGCGAGATAGAGAGTCACGGGTTCCAAGGGTCATGGTGCCACCATAACCGGCGGTCTTGTGAGGTATTCCTTGAGATCCCGAAAGGCGGCATCAGCCTCCGGAGTCCACTCAAAGGGCCCCTTCATCTTCATGAGCTTGAAGAACGGCAGGGCGCGTTCACCAAGCTTAGAGATGAAGCGCCCTAGGGACGTTACGCATCCCGCAAACTTCTGCATCTCCTTCAGGGTTGTGGGCGGCTTCATTCTCTCGATGGCCTTGATCTTCTCTGGATTAGCTTCAATGCCCTGGTGTGAAACTAGGAACCCTAGCAACTTGCCAAAGGGTACACCAAACACACACTTCTCTGGGTTGAGGCACAGCTTCACCTTGCTCAAGTTGGCAAATGTTTCTTCTAGGTCCTGGATGAGAGTCTCGGCCTCTCTGGTCTTGACCACGATGTCGTCGATGTAAGCCTCCGCGTTCCTCCTGAGCTGAGGGCCGAGGGTGATGTGCATCAGGCGCTGGAAGGTGGCGCCCGCATTTCTCAGCCCGAAAGGCATGCAGGTGTAGCAGTAGACCCCGCAAGGGGTTAGGAACGCCGTTTTCTCCACATCCTCCACCGCCATCTTAATTTGGTGGTAGCCCAAGAAGGCGTCAAGGAAGCAGAGCAGGTCGCACTCAGCTGTTGAATCCACGATCTAGTCGATGCGCGGGAGAGGGAACGGGTCCTGAGGGCAGAATTTGTGGAGGCTCATGAAGTCGACGCACATGCGCTCCTTGCCTCCCTTCTTCGGGACTATGACGGGGTTGGCCAGCCACTCCAGGTGCCATACCTCCCGTACGGCGCCTGCTTCCTCTAGCTTCCGAACCTCTTGAACGATGAAGGCCTGCTTCTCCGGGGCCTGTCTGGGTGCTTTTTGCTTGATAGGGCGTGTGTCGGGGCACACCGTAAGTTGATGCTCGATGACGTGCCTGGGCACCCCGACCAAATCAGCGGCTTTCCAAGCGAACACATCCTTGTTAGCCCTGAGGAAGCTAACCAACGCTGCCTCTTGCTCAGGGTCCATGCCCGTGCTGATGGTGAAGGTGGCTCCTGAGCCCTCCTCGTCAGTGGGCACCTGCTTCGTCTCGGCCGGGTCTTGAGAGAAGAGCTGCTTCTTCAAGGCAGGCGCGGCTTCTGGCGTCTCCGGAGCCCCTTCGCATCAGAATGAGCTATGGCAGCAGCCCTGTAAGCGTGCCCGAGGACCTGAAGGGCGGCCTTGGGGTCCCCTTTGATGGTGATGACGCTGCTGCTCCCAGGCATCTTCACGGTGTTGTAGCCCGGGTGAGTCGCCGCCATGAATTCCGCCAAGGCTGGGAAGCCGAGAACAGCGTTGTGGGGAAGGTGGATGGACACAACGTCGAAGTCGATGAGCTCAGTCTGGTAGTTGGCGGGGGTGCCGAAGGTGACCGGGAGGCGGATCTGGCCGAGCGGGACGACCGAGCCCGCGACCCCTGAGAAGGGCTTGGTGGGGAGGATCTGCCTGTAGGACATGGGCAGATGACCAAAGGCCTCGGGGGAGAGGATGTTCAGCCCGGCGCCGCCGTCGATGAGGGTCCTCATGACGGCCACCCCGGAGATGGTGGGAGTGGATACCATGGGGAGGACGTTCGTGCCAGCTGCAACTGTGGCGCGGTCTCTAGGGCCGAAGGTGACGACGTGCCCCTGTGCGCCTTGTGCCCGCAGGGCCTCCTGCGGCTGGGCGGCGGCCCCGATCCGCCGGAAGTGCGACTTGATGCGCCGGGCCCACGCCGGTGCTTGTGATCCTCCTAGGATGCAGGTGACCCCGCGGCGGGGCAACCCCCCGCCGGCAGCGCCCCGCAGCCCATCGACGCGGGCCGCTCGAGCGCCGAGCTCCTCCGCGGGTGACCGGTGCCGGAGCAGCCTTTGTGCCACTAAGAGCGCCGCCGGCGAGGCCACAGGGAGCGGAAGTGGCGGGGCAGGCCGCTCCCCGGTGGCCTGGCCGGCGAAAACGTCGTCGGGGAAGGAGGCGGAACGCCCATGCGTGGCGCGGTCCGCCGATGCCGCCCGGACGACGGGGACATCGCCAGCCTCCATGCGGATGCGGCAGGCCACGGTAATCATGGCGGCGCGGAGCATGAGAGGGGAGGCGAGGTCGTCGGAGAGGCGAGATTTCGATACGCCCCCTACCTGGCACACCAAATATCGGATTACGGGCTCCGCAAACCCAAGAAGTTCGAACACAGGGGCGTGAACGAAGATCTCTCCCACTCACGTCTACCTAGCGTCTCGCCCTCGTCCAATGAGGAGATTCAAGCGAACAACAAGTAAAACACACACGAATTTAGCCAGGTTCAGGCAACCTTGCGGTGTAAAACCCTACTTCCTACTTTGGTGGATTAGCCTCCGGGGGGCTTGAGTATGAATGAATACAGTGGTTCCCGAGCTCAGGAGGGTCTGGAGACAAGGGCTATTGCTCCTTTGTGCGAGGGCGGAGTTTCTGGATCTGATCAGCCTGCCTCCATAGTGGAGACCCTAGCTACTTATATAGGCGACCAGGGTCCTCTTTCCCCGAAATGTTTAGGCGGGAAGGGATCCCACAACGGCCATTTTGAGCGGGAACACAAGGATGTTCCTATCCTGACAAAAGAGGTCTTTGCCTGCAAAGGGATCAGGCGGTGACGCGGTGGTGGGCTCGGTGGTGACATCCTCCCTGTCGTCCTTGCGGTGTTCGGTCTTGTTGCACCAATGAGGAAACCATTCTCCCACTCCTCGGGAACCTACGCCTGCGATGTCTCCTTTGCACCAAAACGACAACTGTGCCGCTGGCACGCGCTAGCACATGTTGGCGCGGTGCGTCACTGCTTGCATCACTTCCTCCTCCTGAGGCAGGCTTGGCTTTGGATTCTTCGCCCCTCCGGAGCAACCTAGCCGAGGCCGCTCCTGAGGGTGTCTTGACGTCGTCCTCCTCGCGAGGTCTAGCCCCCTCGCGAGGGTCTTGAGTAGCTGGTCGATCAGCTGGGCCATACCAGGCCGTGGTAGGAGCGCATCGCGGCCCGCAGACAGGCATGTCTGGGTACCCTGGTACCCAGGACGCCGACAGTGTCCGCTGTCCAAGAAGAGACTAATAATTTACAGGAAACTATGGAAGAAGAAACTAATGACATTGTGAGCTCATTACATGAAAAAGATGATGAGGAGAGCGAAGAACAAAAGGAGGAAGGGCGCATTAGCTACCCGTGCCCACCTTCTAATGTGAGTAACTCTTCAACTCATACATTGTTTAATTTCCCTTCGCGCTTACCAAAGGATGATTGCTATGATCCCTTTGATTTGTTTGAAATATCCCTTTTTGATGATGCTTGCTATGCTTGTGGCCAAGATGCCAATATGAATTATGCTTATGAGATGAACTTGCTATAGTTCCTTATGTTAAACATGAGATTGTTGCTATTGCGCCCACACATGATAGTCCTATTATCTTTTTGAATTCTCCAAACTACACTATATCGGAGAAATTTGCGCTTAATAAGGATTAAATTGATGGGTTGCCTTTTTCCGTTGCAAATGATGTTTTTGATGAATATAATATGCACGTGCTTGCTGCTCCTACTTGCAATTATTATGAGAGAGGAACTACATCTCCGCCTCTCTATGTTTCCAACACGATAAAATTGCAAGAAACTGCTTATACTATGCATTGGCCTTTACTTGGTGTGCATGAATTGTTCTTGTATGACATGCCTATGCATAGGAAGAGAGTTAGACTTTGTTTTTGCATGACACATATCACTTTGTGCTCACTACTAAATCACAAATCATTGTTAATTAAAATTGGCTTTGATATACCTTGGGATCCGGGTGAATCCATTACTTGAGCACTTTATGCCTAGCTTAATGGCTTTAAAGAAAGCGCTGTCAGGGAGACAACCCGGTAGTTTTAGAGAGTCATTTATTTCCGTTGAGTGCTTTTATAAATTTTAAAAACAAAACAAAATAAAGAGGGGAACCTAAAACTTTTTGAAAAATAAAGCGAAAGTGAGAAAGACGAGCATCGTTAAAGTGGGCGCTAGCCTTGAACTTTGTTCATGCCCATGAAACTTTGTGCACCTTGATTACAGAAACTTTTCAATAAAAATAATTATCCCCTTGTACAATTCCATTGTATTATACAAATAATGTGCCAAGATTTGCCTTTAGGATGATTAAATTGCTTATTGGTTTGTGCGGTGCAAAAACAGAAACTTTGGCCGTAGTGCGCGATTTTACATTTCTTACTGGTACATCGAAAGGATCTGAAACTTTATGCAAAGTCTTTCTATAGAAATTTTTGATTTTTCCAATTTTTTCCATAATATTTAGGGTTGCAGAAGTATGGTTAATGTTCAAATTACTACAGATTGTCCTGTTTTCACAGATTGCTGTTATAGCTTCATTATTTGCATATGTTTAAATTCTTGTTGAAGACTCCTTGACTTGGGGCCATAGAATTGTTATAGCATACTGTGGGTAATGTTTGTTCATAATAATACAATAATGTTAGAGAAGTACATGATGGGATTTTATTGATCATATGCACTATCCCCGCCACTAAAAGTTTGGTTAAGTTTTGTGTGGATGAAGTGTTCGAAGATCGAGGAGGTCTCGATATGAGGAGAAGGAGGAGAGGCAAGAGCTCAACCTTGGGGATGCCCGAGGCATCCCAAGTAAATATTCAAGGAGACTCAAGTGTCTAAGCTTGGGGATGCCCCGGAAGGCATCCCATCTTTCTTCAACAAGTATCGGTATGTTTTCGGATTCGTTTCATTCACATGTTATGCGTAAACTCTTGGAGTGTTGTGTGCTTTTTATATTTCCTTTTAATAACTACACCATGCTGGTATGAGATAGTCCTTGGTTGATTTATAGAATGCTCTTTGCACCTCACGTATTTCTCTTGAGTATGGCTTTATAGAATGCTTCATGTGCTTCACTTATATCATTTGAAGTTTGGATTGCCTGTTTCTCCTGACATAGAAAACCGCCATTTGTATAATGCTCTTTTGATTCACTTATATTTGTTAGGGCGTGGGCATATCTTTTGTAGAAATAATTTAAATTCTCTTGCTTCACTTATATCTATTTAGAGAGTTGACAGGAATTGGTCATTCACATGGTTAGTCATAAAATCCTACATAAACTTGGAGATCGCTGAATATGATATGTTTGATTCCTTGCAATAGCTTTGCGATATAAAGATGGTGATATTAGAGCCATGCTAGTGGGTAGTTGTGGATTGTAGAAATACTTGTGTTGAGGTTTGTGATTCCCTAAGCATGCACGTAAGGTGAACCGTTATGTGACGAAGTCGGAGCATGATTTATTTTTTGATATTCATCCTTTGTGTGGAGGTCGGGATCACGGGATGGTTAACTCCTACCAACCCTTCCCCTAGGAGCATGTGTGTATTACTTTGTTTCGATGGCTAGTAAATTTTTGCAATAAGTATGTGAGTTCTTTATGACTAATGTTGAGTCCATGGATTATACGCACTCTCACCCTTCCACCTTGCTAGCCACTCTTGTACCGCGCAACTTTTGCCGGTACCATACACCCACCATATACCTACCTCAAAACAGCCACCATACCTACCTAGCATGTCATTTCCATAGCCATTCCGAGATATATTGCCATATAACTCCACCCTTCAGTTTATTATGACACGCACCATCATTGTCATATTGCCTTGCATGATCGTAAGATAGCTAGCATGATGTTTCCATGGATTTTCCCTTTTTTGATGTCATTGCTACGCTAGATCATTGCACATCCCGGTACACCACCAGAGGCATTCACATAGAGTTATATTTTGTCCTAGCTTCGAGTTGTAAGTAATAAAAGTGTGATGATCTTCATTATAAGAGCATTGTCCCGTGTGAGGGAACAAAAAAAAAGAGAAAGGCGAAATAAAAAAGGAGATGGCCCAAAAAAAAGAGGGGGGCTAAAAAAAGGGAAAGCCCCTCCAAAAAAATTAGAGAAAAAGAGAGAAGGGACAATATTACTATCCTTTTACCACACTTGTGCTTCATCATAGCACCATGTTCTTCATGATAGAGAGTCTCCTATGTTGTTACTTTCATATACTAGTGGGAATTCTCATTATATTACTTGGCTTGTATATTCCAACGACAGGCTTCCTCAAATGCCCTAGGTCTTCTTGAGCAAGCAAGTTGATGCACACCCACTAGATTTCTTTTTGAGCTTTCATACACTTATAGCGGTAGTGCATCCGTTACATGGCAATCCCTACTCACTCACATTGATATCTATTGATGGGCATCTCCATAGCCCATTGATACACCTAGTCGATGTGAGACTTTCTCCCTACTTTTGTCTACTACCACCTTCTATTCCACCCATAGTTCTATATCCATAGCTCATGCTCATGTATTGCGTGAAAGTTGAAAAAGTTTGAGAATACTAAAGTATGAAACAATTGCTTGGCTAAAACCGGGGTTGTGCATGATTTAAATACTTTGTGTGGTGAAGATGGAGCATAGCCAGACCATATGATTTTGTAGGGATAACTTTCTTTGGCCATGTTATTTTGAAAAGACATGATTGCTTTATTAGTATGCTTGAAGTACTATTGTCATAATGTCAAATGATAGACTATTGCTTTGAATCACTCGTGTCTTAATATTCATGCCATGATTAGATTACATGATCAAGATTATGCTAGGTAGCATTCCACATCAAAAATTATCTTTTTTATCATTTACATACTCGTGGACGAGCAGGAATTAAGCTTGGGGATGATGATACGTCTCTGTCGTATCTATAATTTTTGATTGTTCCATGCCAATATTATAGAACTATCATATACTTTTGGCAACTTTTTATACTATTTTTGGGACTACCATATTGATCCAGTGCCCAGTGTCAGTTCCTGTTTGTTGCATGTTTTTTGTTTCACAGAATATCCATATCAAACGGAGTCCAGACGGGATAAAAACGGACAGAGAATTTTTTTTGGAATATATGTGAATTTTGGGAAGCGGAACCAACGTGAGACGATGCCCGAGTGGCCCACGAGGGTGAGGGGCGCGACCTGGGCCCTCGTGGCCACTCCGTAAAGCAGTTGATGCCCTTCTTTCGCCGCAAGAAAGCTACTATCTGGATAAAAATCGTGACCAAAATTCAGCTTAATCGGAGTTACGGATCTCCAGGAATTTAAGAAACGGTGGAAGGCCAGAATCTGGGAACGCAGAAACAGAGAGAGACAGAGTGACAGATCTAATCTAGGAGGGGCTCTCGCCCCTCCCACGCCAAGGAGACCATGGACTACAGGGGAAACCCTTCTCCCATCGAGGGAGAATGTCAAGGAATAAGAAGAAGAAGGGGGCTCTCCCCCCCCTCCCGCTTCTGGTGGCAACGGAGTGCCGCCGGGGCCCTCGTCGTCAACGCAATCTACACGAACAACTTCACCGCCGTCGTCACCAACTCTTCCCCCCTCTATGCAGCGGTGGAAGCCCTCTTCTACCCGCTGTAACCTCTACTTAAACATGGTGCTCAGCTCTATATAATATTTCCCAATGATGTATGGCTATCCTATGATGTTTGAGTAGATCCGTTTTGTCCTATGGGTTAATTGATGATCATGATTAGTTTGAGTTGCATGTTTTATTATTGGTGTTGTCCTATGGTGCTCTCTATGTCGCGCACACGTGGGGGATCCCTCCTGTAGGGTTTGCAATATGTTCATGATTTTCTTATGGTGGTTGGCGTGAGTGACAGAAGCACAGACCCGAGTAAGTAGATTGTTTGCGTATGGGAATAACAGGACTTGATACTTTAATGCTATGGTTGGGTTTTACCTTCATGATATTTTGTAGTTGCGGATGCTTGCTAGAGTTCCAATCATAAGTGCATATGATCCAAGAAGAGAAAGTATGTTAGGTTATGCCTCTCCCTCAAATAAGATTGTAATAATGATTACCAGTCTAGTTATCGATTGCCTATGGACAAATAACTTTCTCGGGACAAAAAGCTCTCTACTAAAACTAATTTAGTCGTGTCCTTATCTTAACAGCCCCTACTTTTTATTTACGCACTCTTTATTATCTTGCAAACCTATCCCACAAAAACTACAAACTAATTCTAGTTTCATACTTGTTTTAGGTAAAGTAAACGTCAAGCGTGCGTAGAGTTGTATCGATGGTCGATAGAACTTGAGGGAATATTTGTTCTGCCTTTAGCTCCTCGTTGGGTTCCACACTCTTACTTATCGAAGACGCTACAACTGATCCCCTACACTTTTCGGTTATCAAGACCAAGCAGTGCGTGGTAAGGGCTCTCCAGATTAACCACCTCAAACCAGATTGCTTCACGACGAAAATGATTTTTTTCCCGAAGACATCCATTTTGATCTTGCCGATTGGTGAGCAGGAGAGGCCGGGCACAATGCCGTGGAAGACATTCCGACTGGGCTAGAGCTTCCTTTCTTTGGTGTTCAACTTCTCCATGGTATCCGGTAAAGGATGTTGATGCTGCTACCGCCATCTATCATGACCCGGGAGAAACGAGCAACTCGCATGTCTGTTGCAAATGTGGCATCCAACACCAGGGCATAAGAACCTGGACAAGGCATCACCTATGGGTGGTCAGCTCGACTCCACTGGATTGGATTCTCAGACTAGTGCATGAGCTCTGGGACTTCAGAGGCATCATCATTGACTTCTTGGTGCTTCTGTCGTCAGCTGCGCTTATCATCAGCCACACTAGTGAAGACAACATAGGCCCCAAGCTCTTCGTGGAATTAATCCTGGACGGCGCCAACTGCTCGACGAGCCGCCAGCTGAAGGGCAGGTGGAGCCGGCTGGCCAACAGACGGCGGTGGCAGCAATCCTTCGCCCTTGGAGATTCGGTTGAGCCAGTGGCACTTCCCAGGTGGTATGGTTGGACGGCTTCACACCACTATGGAACTTGCAAGGAGCATCGAGGGTTTGCTCATAAGAGAAAGTAGGTTGCCAAGCCAGCTTGCCGCCTTTCTAACGCTTGGGTAAAGGTTGCCCTTCTGGTTGCTGGTCCTCAATTGTCGCCACCGGCCTGCTGGTGGAAACCTGCATCGGGGCTTTGCACTTGTGGTTGTTCTGCTGCTGGTGTTGACTGGAGTCGCCAGCCGGCGTCCTAGGAGCCGGAGGGAGCACTTTCCCATAGGCGTCCACCTAGAGCCCCGACTTCATGGAGGAGTCGGCAGTGGTATACTTATCTGCGGTGATTAGCAGTTCGTCGACTGTAGATGGCTCGTTGCAGAGGAGTCGGTGCTTGAGCAAAGTGCCATCTTTGCACTCGACCGTGAAGTACTCTATGGCTTGCACCTCGTGCACCCCTTCGCAGGAGTTGCGTAGTTCAGCCCACCGCGTCAGGTAGTCGCGGGTGGTCTTGGTGGGACCTTGGACACATAGAGAGAGCTGGCGAGGCTTGGGCGGCCGCTTGTTGGTGTTGGTGAAGTTGCAGATGAAGAGTTCGGTGAAGTCTACCCAGCTGTTGACGCTATAGGGCTTGAGGCTATTGAGCCAGGTCCGCGCCGTGCCCAGGAGCATGAGTGGGACGTATTTCACGGCAACGCGCTTGTTGCCGTTCGCTATGCTGATGGTGGTGGAGTAGTCAACAAGCCAATCTTCCGACTTCACAGAGCCGTTGTATTTAGGCGTATCTTGTGGGTGCGAGAACCCTTTGAGGAAGGGCTCGTCACGAATGCGGGGGCTGAAACAAGGCGGACCAATCGCATCTTCTTCTTCCAGCGCCAGGGATCACGCCAGGCGGTCGATCCGATGGCGGGCATCATTTTCACTGATTCTTTCACGGCGACCCAGCCGGCCACTAAGCGTTGGGTGCTCAACAGGTAGCGGGGAGATGCGCCTCTCCCTGTGCGGGGGAGGCTGACAGTCGTCTCGTCGTTCCATCGCTCAAGCGCGGCCGTCTTGGTCGCGCTCGATGGTGATGCGCGTCCGGCTGCGGCTAGCAGCCGGCTTCTGGATCTCTTGAATCGCGGGCGCCGCTAGTCGGCGTCCAGGAGGTGGCGCAACGCTTTTGGCGAGGGGGAAGATTCTCAGCCTGTTGCTCGGGTTCCGCCAGGCGGTGACCTGCTTCTTGGTGCGCGATAGCAGTGTTAATGAGTTGCTAAACGTGCTTCATCATGTAGCGACGCTCGTCGCCTTCCAGGTGGTCTAGCTCATCTGCTGCCGCCTGGGCAGCACGCAGGTTCTTCGCGGGTGTGGCATAGACATGACGGTCCGCTCCAAATATGTTGGTGATGGTGGCCCCGCGCTGTCGGATCACGTCCAAGCGGCTAGGCTCGCCAGCAGCCAGAGTACCACCGATGGCGCGGTGATCTCGCGCTGGTAGGCCTCGGCGAGGCGTCTGATGGTAGCCAGCTTCTTGGCGCTTTCGACAAGCATGACGCGACAGGTTTCTAGGGTTTCGGCACCGGCATCTGCCACGATGGGTGCGGCCAGGTCTCGCAGCATCGCTTGCAGCGGGTCGTGGGCGACAGCGTCGGACATCTCGCTGTGCCTGATGAGAAGCACTTCGGTGACGGTGCTACCGTCGTTATCCGTGCGAGGGATCAAGTCATCGACGACCACCATGTTGGTGGTGTAGGTGTCGAGAGATGCCGTGTTGGAGTCGACAAGCATCGGGTCAGTGGAACCGACCGACTCCAGGTTGGATGTCGGCTCGTTGACGATGTGGATCTTCTCAAGGAGGTCGATGAAGTAGCTCTCGGAGCTGACCGTGCCGTCGTCGGGCGCGGGCTCATTGGTGAGGCGATATTTCCGATGAGATCAGCGAGGCAGCTTGCCATGCAGGCGACCTCTGCGTCATGCAGCGCGTCGGCGCAAACGCCATCGGGCGTGCCGGGCTGGCTGCGCTCTCTAGGGAGGAAGAGGGTTCCCATCCCGAGTAGGTCTCCAGACGACGGTGCACCTAGCCCCACGGTGGGCGCCAAATGTCGGGTTGTTGGTGCGACGTATGCCAAAGGATGGCTAATCATTGTGGTAGCTAGTAAGACATCGACGGTGCCTAGAAACGGGATGAGGCATAGAAATGAACGCCGACAAACTTTACCCAGGTCCGAAGCTCTCCTAGGAGATAACACCCCTAGTCCTGCTCTGCGGGGTCTCCGCATGATCACTAATCAACAAGTCGCTACAAGGGCTCCTTGAGCTGTTTGGCTAGAGGAGGAAGAAGAGCTAGGCTAGCTCTACTCCTTACCCTACGTGGTGTGTATGATATCTCTGTGGCTGAACCCTTTGCATGGGTGCACTTGGGAGGGGGGGTTATATAGGCCTTCCCCCCAGTGGTACAATGATAATCGGGCCGGGTGCAGGACCCGGCTGTCAGTTTCTCTGGTGGCCGTCTTCTCCGCCGGCAGCTGGGTCCCGCCGGCTGCTCAGGACTGTAGCAGTGTTGCTGATGATGCATGCTTTGTTGGGACGGGCGTGGCTACAGTCCCGCCACCTGGTGAGCGTTCACCGTAGCCACACCCTGTCTCTTCAGGTTAATGACACACAATCTTCAAGGCAGGGGAGGGCTGCCTGGTCGAGAGCCGGCTTCCCCCGGGGCCGACTAGTCTGGGCTTGCGGCCTTCTGGCGTCTCACAAGCTGGTAGGGCCCACCGCCTAGGGGTCGTACTGACAGTACGTCATGGGAGCATGGCTCGTTCTGTCAGGGATGATGTCACGGGCGGTATGCGTACAGTGCTGTGCCTGGTGAAGGACATCCGCCCAGTACGCTGCACTGTGCTCACGCTCTGCCCTAGATTCGGGGGTAGTGGGCTGTATTGTAGCCACGCCCCGTCTCGTCGTATTAATGTGGATGCAAACTTTGAGGGTACAAGGGGCCGCCTGTCGGGAGCCAGCCTCTCTAGAGGCCGCCTGCTCGGAGTCGGCCCGTTTCATGGTCGTCTTTTAGGTCTCGCCGCCTTCCACCAGCCGGCCGCTTGGACCATCCGGCTTCTAGAAGGTGGCCCTTTGCTTCTGATCCTTGAGGGGCGCAGCCAGCCTTGATGTTTTGAAATACTAGGGGAGGCTGTTCAGGCTACCCGTTGTCATTTACTCCAACAAGTATCGGTATGTTTTCGGATTCGTTTCGTTCACTAGTATCTATATGTCGTGCAATGTGGTGTTCAATTAACTACTTGGTTAAATTCTGCAAATGTGATGTCCAATTCTTCAGGGTGCAACATTTCCAAGTTGTTATGCATGCTTGGTTTGGTTAACTGTCTGATCTTCTATTAGGAGTATGTTATATTGTTTAATTGGTGTTTAGTTAACTGCTTGGTTCATTTGTTGTGGCTTGGTTCACTTGTTGTGGTGTTTAGTTTACTGCTTGGTTCAATTCTACAATGCGATGTTCAATTGTTGTGGATGCGTTCTGTTATTGTATACCATGTGAGGAATAAATCGAATTTGGATGTACTAAATACATGAGAAACAAATACAATTCCTATATTTCCAAGTTGTTAAGCATCCTTGGTTTGGTTAACTGTCTGATCTTCTATTAGGAGTATGTTATATTATGCAATGTGGTGCTCAATTAAAGTTTGGTTCATTTGTTGCGGTGTTTAGTTAACTGCTTGGTTCAATTCTGCAATGCGATGTTCAATTGTTCTGGCTGCATTCTCTTATTGTATACCATGTGAGGAATAAATCGAATTTGGCTGCACTTAATACATGAGAAACATATACAAGTGCTATATTTCCTAGTTCTTAATCATGCTTGGTTTGGATAAATGGGTTTTCCATGTGGCTTAAATTAATCTGATGAATCTGCAATGTGCTTATTTTTCATCAACATATTTTACTAATAGCTTGCGAACCCTTACTTAACCTGATGACTAACTACCTTATATGTGTTGCAGGGAAACAATGGGAAGCACTGAGGTTTACAAGATGGTACTAACTATTATACCTTGCCTTTTTGTATTCCTTTTCCCCATTTCCAATATAGAGAAGATATATATGCACATCCTTTTTTTCAGGCTTCAATGATGATTAGTTCTCAAACCAGCTCTGTGGTCAGGAGGCGAGGAAAGTTTTCATACAACACCCACGGTTCAATATTGAAGTGTTCCTAAAGAGGTCGAAGGATGGACGGTCAATCATCCACAGGCACTGGCCTAAAGTTGCAAAGAACTTCAACATGAATGAATGCTCAATATTGTTCATCCGCTTCAGCAGTTTTCCAGAAGAGATGCATCTCTCTATGTACCGTCATTGATGCTAATTTTGAAAGGTTCTTGATATTTCATGTGAAATTGCTACTGGTGCAGTTGTGTAATGGGGTGGGTAGTGCTGAAGCTATATCATGTTGTATTATGATGTATTTCAATTTTGAAATCCTGCTTCCTTAATATGGAAATGGAATATATTATGTGCTTAATATGAATGTCAATTAGATTAGTAAATGGATTATTAATAATAGGGCAATTAGCCCGCTAATTGGCCAATTAGCTTGCTAAATGGGTTTTCATATTGCAAACGGTTAATGATAAAACACCATGGACGATGACCTCAGGAAACGCACACAGTTTCTATGAATAAACCGTGTTGGATCAATGAACAATCACACACGACATTCTGTTGAAAACTGTTTGCGTTACGCCACCTTGCGCAAACGTTTTCCTTGGAGTGACTATGTGGGATGTACTTACGACCGGAAATGATTTCGCCTGTACAATTGTATTTTTTAGCACTACTCTATGTATTTCTGTATTTGAGTGCTCGCCGGTGGCACACGACATCATTTCGCCGAGTGTGTGTGTGCCAGGACAGAATATCCCCGACGGTTTCTGGGTCGTGCGGGAAGGACCCCCCTATTGCCCAGGCGACGGTTCTGAATGCCGTCGCGGAAAGGTGTTTACAACCATTTGTTTAGGACACATGCGTACGAGTGCATGGCTATCACAAAAAGCTTGGATGCGTTCTCCAAGATCCTCGGCAATCACCTTGGCCCAACCAAAGGCTTTAGAATGGGCAAGTTCCGTTCCAACGGCAAGGACCGAGCCAAGCTTGACGGCTGGTTCCGATCCCCCGCCCTAGATCAGCTCGAAGAGCTCACTTTTGATGATGGGCATATGCGGTCGCTGCCAACGTCCGCACTCCGCCTTGCGCCCATGCTGCACGTCGCCAAGTTCAGGGACTGCCATTTCCCTTCCCTTAATGACGCGCCTGCTCTTATTCTACCAGGACTGAAGGAGCTCGAGCTCGTCGCAGTCTGCCTCTCAAAGGGTAACATGGAGCGCCTCCTCCGTGGCTCTACTGCACTCAAGTACCTTCGTCTTTAGGCGATCAATGGGTTGAGTACCTTCCACATCACCTCCATGACACTCCGGACTATTTATGTGTGTTGCTGGTGTGGCAGGAAGACATCACAAGATGAGTACCACGGTATGGTCATCTAGGACACACATTCACTTGAGAGATTACTTGTAGTTGATCAAGAAGGTCCAACAAGAATCAATGTCATTTCTGCGCCAAAATTGACAGTGGTGGGCTACTCGTCTGACAAATACTCCGAACTTGTTATTGGACCAACACCCGTTCAGGTACAACAGCCGCCTTCTACCTCTCCTTCTACAAATTAAAATTATTTCTAATTTTGAAGATGTTTGTTCGTCTGTCATTCAGAAAATGATTCCGACAAGCTTGACCCCGAAACTGCGCACAGTGAAGGTCTTGGCACTAGAATATATCGGGCCCGACCTAGAGCAAGTTGTCAGTTTCCTGAGATGCTTTCCGTGCTTGGAGAAGCTATATATTGAGGTGATGTTCCTTTCCTGTTAAATGTTAACCATAAGGGAGTTCAATTTGTGACACCTTTTTCCAAGTTCACAATGACAATATACTATGATTTCTGAAGGTTCTTTTGGAGGATTTCAGTACATACATGCCCCCCTCCATATTGGTTACTTGATCCATATGGTTTCAATCAATAAGAATTTCTCCTTTGGATTCATCTGTACTAGTTTTCTAGAATGTAATCAAATACCCATGTTAATCATGTCAGATCGAAGATGGCATGTTAGTGCATTTTACATATCATGCAAACCAAATAGCTAGGCCTGTAGTAATGTTCAAATGTGTTTGTAGGCACTAACACGTTTTCTTCTTTTGCCGATAAGATTAGGCCCAGTGGTGTATAATGTTATACAATATAACAATCATGTCGAATGCCTAGATCTGCATCTCTCAGAAATTACTTCGAACTCCTACCGAGGGACCTTACTGGAGATTATATTCGCTAGGTTCTTTGTTCTCAGAGCAAGGGTCCTGAAGGAAATGAGGTTCGTCTACATTTATTTCACAAATATGAATGGTTTGTCGATCAGCCGGCGCCTACGGTAGAATGGGTAGGCTCCAAAAATGCTGAATTTCATTTTGGAACTTCAGATGACAGAGTAGTCGGAAGTCATCGTGTCAACCTGATACATGTCTTCTCAGTGGCTGACCCCTTTGCAAAAATTGTGAGGTTTCAAAGCTAGACTTAGAAGCGGTGATATTAGTTTGAACCTCTCTAATATCCATGTTCAGCAGATCAGCGCGAGCGTTTGCAGCTGATGAGCTGAATTTCATTTCGAACATTAGTTTGAACCTTGTAATCTTCGTATTTGAGCCATATAACTCTGGAATTTGAACCTTGTAACATTTCAAGCTTTTGTGGTACAATCGTTGAAATGGCATCGTATGAGACTCGTATATTGCTAGCACTATTTTGACCTTAATATGCAATGGTCTTAGATTTTATTAACCATTCTCGAATCAGTTTACCTTGTCGATCTCAC
Source organism: Secale cereale (assembly GCA_902687465.1). Lineage (NCBI taxonomy): Eukaryota > Viridiplantae > Streptophyta > Magnoliopsida > Poales > Poaceae > Secale > Secale cereale. The sequence goes on along the minus strand of LR738711.1, from coordinate 600,656,317 downwards.
AGCACACGATCTGTATAATTAACTCGACTACGATCTTTGACATTATTGCACATAGTTGGTTTCTTCCATTGTGTGCACTGTAGAGCGCAGATTTAATTATCGCACTCGAGTGTCCATCATCACCCTTATGTGTAACTTTGACCTCATCACCCAAGGGTAAACTTATGACCAAAGTCATTCCACACACTTTGTTTTTACAAAGCTTTTTGCCAATAAACGCCCACGATATGTCCCTCTTCCAACCAACGTGTAGCCAAACTAGCCGAGCGGGAAGCTTGCGCGCTAAATAGCGCGGTAGTGCGGGAACAGGCTCACCGACGATACATTTGGCGCCTCTTCGAGCCCACGCGTGCGGTGCGGTATTGTTAAGCGTGCAATGGAATCCTCCGCTATGAACACCGTGACAAGATGTGACGATTAGAGGCCGGCCGGCCCCCATTTATTATAGCGGCCATTTAACCTGCCCTTGTGTCTCTTCAACCTTTCAATCGCGCCCCACCATTGCAACAAGCACACCCACCATGAGAAATTCTTAGAGGGTATCCTGCGCGGCTCCAGCGGCGCTCCAAGCAGCTGTCAACGACGAGCAGCAGTTCACCATGCATGCCGTGGTGAACACCCACACAAGGTTCATGTACCTCTCGGTGGTGTACACCAATGACCCGGTCTGGGTGGAGCACTCCATCCCCATCATAGAGCTGTTGCTTGCCGAGGAGAAGTACAAGGTGGTCGGGTTCGACCTCGAGTACACCTGCGTTCATGCCGGGTCTCGTCCCAAGGTCGTCGCCATCCAGATGTGCGTGCGCCACCACGTCCTCGTCTCCCACTACTGCCTGGCCACAAGGCCTTGAGAGGATTTCACCAGTTTTGTCAACATCCCCCACAAGATGTTCGATACGGTGGACATCACCAACGATGTAAAGGCGCTCGAGAATTCGGGCATCGCCTACCGGAATGTTTTCGACATCCAGGGCCAATACAAGATCTAGGGCAGCAAGGAGCATGAGAAGGACTCACTGGTTCACCACGCCGAGGCCATCATCGACCCCTACTATAGAGACATGAAGGGTTCGTGCAACAAGGACAAGCGTTCCTGGCACTCGGCTTGGATGGAGGAACTCGACAAAGCTCACATCGTGTACGCGGCCAAGGAGGCGTACACAAGCTACGACATGTACATGCGGATCAGTGACATGAGGAAGTGCCTCCTTCCCCAAAACGACCAGGGATCCAGCCGGAAGCAGAGCAATGGCAAGCGTCGTCGCAACAATAAGTAGATGATTAGATCCTCGTTTCTCCTACTTTAGTAGGCATGTAATTGCTTTCTTTGGTGTGTGGAAATGTCATGTGTGTAGTCACTTGTGTAATTGTATGCTCAATTTGGTTATGCAATACTTTCTTTTTAAGTATATATGTTGATGCTCTGTAGCCAGAGCGTAGATGTCGTGCGGACAAAGAAAATCACATCACACACGGACTAAACAATGGAACCCGTCGGTGATGTTTTCATCAATCACTCGCAATTGTATACCACCAATCGTTTGCTCACTATACACACGACTTGTTAGCAGTAATCATTTGTGTTGTTATCGGTCTTCGCACACGTTTCCGATTACAGACCTGTTTGCCTCGTATCACACACATCTAATTCATTTGAACCGTTTCTGTTCTCATGTCTCAACGCAAATAGTTTATCTGAGTGAATCGCATGCCGTATATCGCACACACCTTTGATCTGGCTGACCATTTCTTTTGTGTTGCCTAATCACAAAAATTTCATCCGAGTGAACCGTATGCTGTACATCGCACATACCTTCATCTGGCTGCCCGTTTCTTTTGTTCCTCCTCATTGGAAATGGTTAATTGAGTTGAACCATATGCCCAGCATCGCACACTCAACTAAAATTTGAACCGTGTTTGATGCATCCTGCATCGCAAACGTTTTGCACCTTTTTTGACGGGTTTTTTACACCACCGTTTGCGATTATGGCTTCGCACACAGTTTCGTCGAAGGGTCTCTGATCATAGTGTCGTGTTAGTAGCATCCTGCAGTAGTGCCACCTAGTTTCATATATCAACAAAAGTAAAAATTCTTCTTTGATTTGATACATTACTTTTGGGATGACCCACGTCTTTATAAAGAAGGAGTAGATAGTATTATTAGACGTTGTATACCTGGGCATGAACAGGAACAAACCCAACGTAAATGTCACCTGGAGACTTACGGAGGACACCATGCGGGAAATAGAACTGCACGCAAGGTATTACAGTCTGGATTTTATTGGCCTATTCTTTTCAAAGATGCTCATACGTTTTTCCTATCTTATCATGAATGTCAAAGAATTGGTAATATTGGAAGACGTTAGGAAATGCCTACGAATTATTGAGTTGTTATTTAACCATTTGATGTTCGGCCTGCTCTGCTCCCATTTAAGGAAAAAGAATTTCACGTTCTTCCTGAAAGGAAGGGAGGATTAGGAAAGTCCTATTGATTGCTGCTTTCTCCAGACCGCCGGTGTGCTTTGATTACATGGGACCTTTTCCTTCCTCTAATGAGTACACACATATCTTGGTTGTTGCTGATTATGTTACTAAGTGGGTAGAAGCTATTCCAACTAGTAGTGCTTATCATAACACTTCCATCAAAATGCTTAAGGAAATTAATTTCTTGATGTTTGGTGTCCCTAGATATTTATTGACTGATGGTGGTTCACATTTTATTCATGGTACTTTTCGCAAATTGCTTGCTAAGTATGATGTCAATTATAGAATTGCATCCCCCTATCACCCTCAATCTAGTGATCAAGTTGAATTGAGCAATAGGGAAATAAAGTTAATTTTGCAAAAGACTATCAATAGGTGTCGAAAGAATTGGTCTAAGAAATTAGATGATGCACTTTGGGCCTACAAAACAGCTTATCGAAATCCTATGGGTATGTATAAAATGGTTTATGGAAAAGCATGTCATTTATCTCTTGAGTTAGAACATAAGTCATATTGGGAAATTAAAGAACCTAACTATGATTTCAAACTTGCCGGTGAAAAGAGGTTGTTTGATATAAGCTCACTAGATGAATGGAGAACCCAAGCCTATAAAAATGCCAAGTTGTTCAAAGAAAAGGTTAAAAGATGTCATGATAAAAGGACTCAAAAGCGGGAATTCAAAGTGGGTGAGTATGTTCTATTGTACAATTTTTGTTTTAGATTTTTTGCAGGAAAACTCCTCTCCAAATGGGAAGGGCCATATATCATTGAGGAAGTTTATCGGTCCGGAGCTATTAAGATCAATAATGCCGAAGGCACTAATCTGAAGGTGGTCATTGGACAATGAATTAAGCACTATATTTCAGGTACACCTATTAATGTTGATACTAATATTATTCAAACCATGACATGAGAGGAATACATAAAAGAGACCTTCCAGAACACTCTAGAACCCTGAAAAGGAAGAGGTACGTGATATGGTAAGTAAACCAACTCCTAAAATTCCGTAAAATTATATCTGTCGGTTTTGGGATATTAGAAAAAATGAGAAACATTTGGGAAGGAAACCCAGGTTCCCACTAGGCACCAGGGCACGCCTACCCCCCGCCAGGCATGCCCTGGTGGGCAGTGGGCCCCTTAGGGACCTTCCCGGCTCCATTTTCTTTTCGTATATTTGTTTCCCAAGATAAAAATTCTTTATATTTACCCCTGGATGATTTGACCACCCACTACAAAAAAAACCACTTCCGTGATAATACGTGTTTGTCATAGTAGATCACGTTTTCTGTCATGCATGTACATCCATGGCAATTTTATGACAGAATCAACATAGTCATACCTGTGTTATCGTAGAAGTGTTCAATGACAATACCAAAATTACCATCACGAAAGTGTCCACTTCCATGATGATAAATAGTGCGTCATGGAAGTGTTTTCGTCAAGGGTAACTAACACGTGGCATCCACGGTAACGGGTCCTCGGTAAGCTATCGGGTTCCAGTTTGGATCCGATAACTCGTTAACAGCCCCGACCAATGGGGATTTTCCATGTGTAAAATTGTTACTCGCCGGAGGATCCGCGTGTCGGCTCAGCGTTGGGACAGATGTCATCCAGTCATTGTACGGGAGGTGCCTATGATACGTTGGCACATGGCAAGGCCCAACAGTGGCCCATTTAGGTGAAAGAGACCGGCCCAGTCAAAATTAGCAGGCCGACCTACATAGGGCCTACTGGTGTCTAGTCCATTTAAGCCCACGACCCATATGAGATGCACCGATTCGGCCCGTCAACGGCCCGTTAACTATTTGGCACCATTGCAGCCCATCGTGAGTTCGAGCCTATTAATAGCCTACTATATATTTGGGCTCAGTATCGGCCCCATGTGGTTTCAGCCTGTTAACGGCCATTCAAGGGATGGTCCAATTTTCACGATGTACTTCTTTCGGCCTTTTAGCGACACATTTAAGTGTTGGGCCAATTTCTAGCCCAGTTTGTCTTTCAGCCTGTGAACGGCCCATAAATGAGTTCGGCCATTTGCAATCGGACCCGAGTTTTGGCCTCTTAACGACCGATGCTCTTCATGACCAATACCAGCCCGGTTTTGCTTTTGCCCTGCTAAAGGGCCACAACACAATTGGGCCATATACAATCCGACCTGACTTTCGGCCTCTTAGCGGCCCATGCTCTTCATGGTCTAGTACGAGCCCACTGTCACTTTCGGCCTGCTAAAGGCCCACAATACAGTTGGGCCATATATAGCCCGACCTTAGCATCGGCCTATTAACGGCCCATGAAATCAAATGGGCCCACTTATTGCCCGCTTCGATGTCGGCTTGTTAACGACCCGGGAGGTAATAGGGCCGAGCATTAACTGTTGGCTCGTTTCAATTATAGCGGCCCAATAGAGCTTTCGACCTGGTTACAGCCCATTAACACAATGGGCCCAGTAGAGTTCGAGCATGTTTGTAGGCCTAGTAGATAACATTGATTCCGGCACAGCTATAATTTGAGCCCATTACGACGAGCAATTATGGACAGGACAAAAACCGATCAATCAAAGGCCTATGGGAATTTTGGCCCATGCAAGCCCATTAGGGAATCCCATTAAGGGCAGTGGGCAGCTTCCTTCATTTGGGCCCACGCCTGTTCGTGCTAACCAATAATTTCACAACTTTTTTGCCTTCCTAGATACCAATAAGCTGGAATGCGTGGCGCGCTAAGCAAACGTATGTCATACAAGGAAAAACGTTGCACATCCAACATATATTACAGTAAATTACATCCACTGGGCAATCAAAGATTGATGCCAGTGCAAATAAATGAACATAACTTAACGATCTACAACCTCACAATCTGCAACCTCAGCACGAATGACGCCCATAAGCACGTGAGCAATATCTTCCTTCTTTGCTACACTGTCTTTGAAAACATTGATCAGTTGTTGTTGTGCAAGAATGTGCACCTCTGACTCCTCCGCGATTTCCATGATTGCTTCAGCCAGTAATTGGTTCACAAACATACATTTTTTGGTTGGATTCGAGACAAAGGAAATTCAACAGATTCAGATGGCGATTTTGCAGGCTTGTATTATTGATAGTGGAGAGTGTCTCGACCACTTCATCATAACATAAATTAGGAGTGGAACCAAACAGATAAATCAAGAGTTATTGCCATATTACCTTTTCTAGATTTATTGGAAAGAAACAATGGGGTTGCCTTGTTGTTTACAGAGTTTGTTTTCTTATGTTCAGCAGCCTGCACCAAATTAACAAACTAGCATTGCTATCATTGGCCAAGTCAGATAATAGGAAGCAACATTGACACAACGAATGTTTGGGCAACCAGACCACACCAGCCTACACCAAATTAACAAAATATGGCACAACTATCATCAGCCAGGTAAGGTAATAAGAAAGCAACATTGACACAATGAATGATTGCGCAACCAGAACAACACTAAAATTTAGTAATGTGCATGATATGAGATAGTACACTCATGCAACTCAGTATGCAAAACTACCAGGTAGTTTTCCTTAGAAAAATCAACATTGTCGCCTTTAATTATACATTTTGCTACAAGTAAATTTAGATAAGATAAAAGGTTGGATTCACGCCGATTAACAAAATACATGCTGATGTAAAAATTTAGTGATATACAACAGGTACTTACATCAGCATTGGAGCATAGAGAAATCCCGCAAGATACCCTCCTCGGACACGATCCCAGTTTAGAAAGTCTTGTATCCTTTAAGCTTATTTTTTAAAAGAGAGATGGGTAAGAAACATGTAGAAAATATGATCTGAATGCTATAAGATTTCATGATGTGAGGATACGCACACGCTTTTTAGAATGGAGTTGACATATTTTTGCTGGACTGGAGCGGACTAGTTCTTTGGCCACTTGAAACTGCTTATTATCAGTAGGAATTGGGTTTCTCTATGCTGGAGAAGTATCTATGAACACTGGAGTTGGTTTACTATCTCTTGGAGTTTCAATCTTTTGCAAAGACCTTGTTTGTAACCCTTCAGATTATAAGATAGTCGTCTTGCCCTTTCATGCCTTATAGGGAAGAATGGTGCTTCAGCTATAAAACATGCTACGTTAGAGAGATGGAATAGGTATTATAGAATAGAAAGGCGTGACATATTGACATGTATTCCCTCCATCGGAAAATAAATGGATGTGTCTAGTCGTATTTCCGTTCTAGATACATCCATTTTTATCCATTTCTGTGACATGTAATCCGGACGGAGGGAGTATGATGTAAGAGCTAGGGATACAGCGGGACAACAGAATAAAAAGACACTAGTTGAATGTAAAACTGTATGATATCGGAATACATACAGAAAAACACTAAGGCAACATATTCTTGTATGATTGGTAAACAAAGATGGCTTTGCAACAGACCACTAGAACAACACTTCAATGTAAAAAAACATGGTATGGTAGACAGATGAAGTACATACTCATGAATAACAATGCATAAGATATTCGGAAGCATGATGTCCAAACTAAGAAGATGGCATTGTGACCGAGTAGAATGACAGTACTTGAATTTGAAAACATGTTATTGTTGGGGAACATAGCAGAATTTTAAAATTTTCTACGCATCACCAAGATCAATCTATGGAGTCATCTAGCAACGAGGGAGAGGGGAGTGCATCTACATCCCCTTGTAGATCGCGCACAGAAGCGTTCAAGAGAACGGGGTTGATGGAGTCGTACTCGTCGTGATCCAAATCACCGATGACCAAGCGCCGAACGGACGGCACCTCCGCGTTCAACACACGTACGGTAGGGAGATTCGTCTCCTCCTTCTTTATCTAGCAAGGGGGGGGGGAGAGGTTGATGGAGATCTAGCAGCATGACGGCTGGTGATTGTATTATCCGGAAAAAGTAATACATGTGTTATTATTATGCTCCGAAATATAATAATAGACAATTATCATGAACAAGGAAATATAATAATAACCATTTTTCATGCTGTGATTGTATTATCCGGAAAAAGTAATACATGTGTGAATGCATAGACCATAATATGTCCCTAGTGAGCCTCTAGTTGACTAGCTCGTTGATCAATAGATGGTCATGGTTTCATGACCACGGACATTGGATATCATTGATAACGGGGTCACATCATTAAGAGAATGATGTGATGGACAAGACCCAATCCTAAGCATAGCACAAGATCGTGTAGTTCGTATGGTAAAGCTTTTCCAATGTCAAGTATCTTTTCCTTAGACCATGAGATTGTGCAACTCCCGGACACCGTAGGAATACTTTGGGTGTGCCAAACATCACAACGTAACTGGGTGGCGATAAAGTTACACTACGGGTATCCCCGAAAGTATTTGTTGGGTTGGCACGAATTGAGACTGGGATTTGTCCCTCCGTATGACGGAGAGGTATCTCTGGGCCCACTCGGTAAGACATCATCGTAATGAGCTCTATGTGACTAAGGAATTGGTCACGGGATGATGTGTTACATATTGAGTAAAGAGACTTGCCGGTAATGAGATTGAACAAGGTATCGGTATACCGACGATCGAATCTCGGGCAAGTATTTTAGCGGTAGACAAAGGGAATCGTATACGGGGTTGATTGAATCCTTGACATCGTGGTTCATCTGATAAGATCATCATGGAACATGTGGGAGCCAACATGGGTATCCAGATCCCGTTGTTTGTTATTGGCCGGAGATATGTCTCGGTCATGTCTGCATGGTTCCCGAACCCGTAGGGTCTACACACTTAAGGTTCAATGACGGTAGGGTTATAGGGAATGTATGTACGTGGTTACCGAATCTTGTTCAGAGTCCCGGTTGAGATCCCGGACGTCACTAGGAGTTCCGGGATAGTCCGGAGGTAAAGATTTATATATGGGAAGTCCCGTTTTGGTCACTGGAAGTGTTCTGGGCATTATCGGTAACGTACCGGGACCACCGGAAGGGTTCCGGTGATCCACCGAGAAGGGCCACCAGCCCCGGAGACCTGCGTGGGCCAAGAGTGGGAAGGGACCAACCCCTAGGTGGGATGGTGCACCTCCCACAAGAGGCCCAAGGCGCAGGGAAGAGGAGAGGGGGGAAACCCTAGGCTCAGATGGGCCTAACGCCCACCTAGGGCGTGCCCCCCCTCTCTCCCCCTTTGGCCGCACCCTAGATCAAACTAGGGTTGGGCGCCACCCCTAGGGGGGGACCCTAGATGGGGGCGCAACCCCTTCCCTCACCCTATATACTGTGGGGTTTTGGGCTGCCACAACACGAGACTCTCCCTCTCTCTCGGCGTAGCCCTACCCCTCTCCTTCCTCGTCTCTCGTAGTGCTTGGCGAACCCTTGCTAGAGTGCCACGCTCCTCCACCACCACCATGCTGTAATGCTTCTACTGGACGAAGTCTTCCCCAACCTCTCCCTCTCCCCTTGCTGGATCAAGGTGCGGGAGACGTCACCGGGCTGCACGTGTGTTGAACGCGGAGGTACCATTGTTCGGTGCTTAGATCGGATTCGGCCGCGATCTTAATCGCGTCGTGTACGACACCACCAACCGCGTTCTTGCAATGCTTCCGCATCGCGATCTTCAAAGGTATGAAGATGCACTCCCCTCTCGTTGCCAGTAACTCCATAGATAGATCTTAGTGATGCGTAGATTTTTTTTGAATTTCTGCAGCGATCCCCAACAGTGGTATCAGAGCTAGATCTACGCGTAGTTACTATGCACGAGTAGAACACAAGTTGTTGTGGGCGTAGATTTTGTCAATTTACTTGCCGCTACTAGTTTTATCTTGATTCGGCGGCATCGTGGGATGAAGCGGCCCGGACCGACCTTACACGTACGCTTACGTGAGATAGGTTCCACCGACTCACATGCACCAGTTGCATAAGGTGGCTAGCGGGTGTCTGTCTCTCCCACTTTAGTCGGATCGAATTCGATGAAAAGGGTTCTTATGAAGGGTAAATAGTAATTGGCATATCACGTTGTGGTTTTGGCGTAGGTAAGAAACGTTCTTGCTAGAAACCTATAGCAGCCACGTAAAAACTTGCAAGAACAATTAGAGAACGTCTAACTTGTTCTTCCAGCATGTGCTGTGTGATGTGATATGGCCAAAAAGGATGTGATGAATGATATATGTGATGGATGAGATTGATCATGTTCTTGTAATAGGAATCACGACTTGCATTTCGATGAGTATGACAACTGGCAGGAGCCATAGGAGTTGTCTTATTTTTATTGTATGACCCGCGTGTCACTGAAAATGCCATGTAATTACTTTACTTTATTACTAACCGTTAGCCATAGTAGTAGAAGCAACGTTTGACGAGACAACTTCATGAAGACACCATGATGGAGATCATGATGATGGACATCATGGTGTCATGCCGGTGACGATGATGATCATGGAGCCCCAAAGATGGAGATCAAAAGGAGCAAAATAATATTGGCCATATCATGTCACTATTTGATTGCATGTGATGTTTATCATGTTTTACATATTATTTGCTTAGAACGATGGTAGCATAAATGAGATGATATCTCACTAAAATTTCAAGAATTGTGTTCCCCCTAACCGTGCACCATTGCCAAGGTTCATTGCTCCGAAGCACCACGTGATGATCGGGTGTGATAGGCTCTAACGTTCGCATACAACGGGTGTAAGCCAGATTTACGCAAGCAATAAACTAAGGGTTGACTTGACGAGCCTAGCATGTACAGACATGGCCTCGGAACACGGAAGACCGAAAGGTCGAACATGAGTCGTATAGAAGATACGATCAACATGAAGATGTTCACATTGATGACTAGTCCATCTCACGTGATGATCGGACACAGCCTAGTCGATTTGGATCATGTATCACTTAGATGACTAGAGACATGTACATATGAGTGGGAGTTCATTAAAAAAATTTAGATGAACTTAATTCTCATGAACATAGTCTAAAATATTTACAATATGTCTTGTAGATCAAATGGCCCACGCTAATGTTAGTCTCAACTTCAACGCGTTCCTAGAGAAAACCAAGCTGAACGACGATGGTAGCAACTATACGGATTGGGTCCGTAACTTGAGGATCATCATCATAACTTCCAAGAAAGCATATGTCCTTGAAGCACCGCGAGGTGACGCACCCGTTTTCCTAGCAACTCAAGACGTTATGAACGCCTGGGAGTAGCGTAGTGATGATTACTCCCTGGTTCAATGCGGCATGCTTTACAGCTTAGAATCGGGGCCCCAAAAGTGTTTTGAGCAACACGGAGCATATGAGATGTTCCAAGAGCTGAAAATGGTTTTCCAAGCTCATGCCCGAATCTAGAGATATGAAGTCTCTGACAAGTTCTAAAGGTGTAAGATGGAGGAGAATAGTTCTATGAGCGAGCATATACTCAAAATGTCTGGGTTGCACAATCGCTTGTCTCAGCTGGGAGTTAATCTCCCAGATGACGCGGTCGTTGACAGAATCCTTCAGTCGCTGCCACCTAGCTACAAGAGCTTTGTGATTAATTTCAATATGCAAGGGATGGAGAAGTCCATTCCCGAGGTATATTCAATGCTGAAATCAGCGGAGGTGGAGATCAAAAAGGAACATCAAGTGTTGATGGTGAATAAAACCACTAAGTTCAAGAAAGGCAAGGGTAAGAAGAACTTCAAGAAGGACGGCAAAGGAATTGCCACGCTGTAACAGCCTGGATTTTGCCCTTTTCTTTTTCTTTTAATTTTCTTGGATTTCTTGATTTTATTTGCTTTTCTGTGGCTATGTGGTTCTGAAACTTGGGAAGATCTTGTCTACCTAGGTTTTATAGTGGCTTGTCATCCTCATAATCATCCCAAGACCCTGTCATTTTCATCCCTGAGCTAACCCAATATTCTTTTCCAAGGAATGTTACTTTTCTATTAAAGGAATAATTCTTTTTGCCCTAGGTTGTGAAGCAACCTATATCTCTGTCATTCCAAAAATTCCCAAATAATTCCAATAAATTGTTTGGGTCATATATTGCTCAAATATGGCAACACATTTCGTTGCCATGTTAAAAAATAATCCTCCAATAATCATTTCCCTATTCTGCCCTAAATGTCACTTTGTGAAGCAAGTGCTATTTAACTTTGTCCAATTGACTCCAAACTTCTTGGACATCTTTTCATGTCCATCTCATGGCCTTGTGCCAAATTTCATACTCATTTGCCTAGTAATTATTTTTCATTGATTTTCCAAAGTTTCTATCCAGAAAGAAACTTTGTGAAGCAAGTATATTCTAGGCATGTCCAAATTAGATGAAACTTGGTCACATCCCTCATTTGACCAAATCATGAATCTCCACCAAATTAGAGCTCATAGAGATGATCGATGTGAGCTCAGCTCCAAATCTTGTTTTCTTGTAAAATTTTCACTTTGTGAAGCAACCCTATTTTACCTTGCTTCATTTGAGTTGACAATTTACCAGGACATTCTTACATTTACATTTACTCCCTCCACCAAGTTTTGGCTCAATCCACTTACCCATTTACCCTCAGTAAATTTTCCAAGTTCCTGGTTAGAATGGAGGCTTGTGAAGGAAGTGCCACTTTGGTAACTCCAAATGGCCTGATCTTCTTACAGTAGCTCCATATGGTGAAATAATAACTCTACACAAAAATTCAGCTCAAGTGGTTACTCCAAGTGAGTGCTACTTCATCATCTTATTTGTGGACCAAATTTGGCAGTTGGAGAACAACTATATTAAACCTTGGTCCAAATCATCTCAAAACTCACAGGATTAAAGTCCTTCCTATCCTAAACCTCCCAGACAACACCAATGTCCCTTGGCATTTATCTGTTGATCAGTACATCATGGTTTAGTTTGATGCAGTAAACTTTAGAGCACACTTACCTTTTAACCAGACCACCTTTCATCGAGTTACCACCACAGTTAAAACCCAGCCTGGAAGGACGTACCACTAGACAACATTTGGCAGTCAGTGTTGCACTATGTGCACCAGTGCGCGTGGTGACCACCGCCCTGGCGTGCAGTAAACGTGCTCTGGTTCGACCCCGGCGCTGTGCTCGTCTGTTCTCTCCTCGTCTCGACTCACCACCATGTCCAGTGGCCTCCTCGTGATCGTCTGTGTCGCCCTGAGCACTTGCCCCCTCCATCCGCTTCCCCGTCGGCGCTCGTCACTGCGCAGCCACGAGTGCACTGTGGCCGACCGAGCATTTCTGGTGCTCTGTCCGTTTCTCTCTTATGCCCTCTGCCCCTCTTGCATAGTACGCCGCTGTAGTGCGTCCGCATCCCTATCGTCGCGTTCCCGCGCCCTTCCGTGAGCTCTGCCCCTCACCAGCGTCTTGGCCGCACTCGTGCGGCGGTGACCGGCTCGGCACCTCGCCCCGCGGCTATATAAGGCCACCCCGTCCCCGTCTCTCCTCCCCAGCGGCCTCACCCCTCTCCCAGCTCCCTCCCCGACCACTCCACCAACCCCCAGGAGCTCTCCTGCTCCTCCATCGCACGCCATGGCCGCGCTTCAACTCCGCCCAAATCAGCTCGAAGCCGAGCCCCTACCTCCACTCCACCACCCCCAGAGGAGTCCCCTAGGCCGTATGATCCTCCCCAGCCCCTCAACTCCTCGCCGGAGCACCTGTGGCCGCGAGCCCCAACGCCGACCATCGCTTCTGCCTTCGGCCGCCGCAAGCCATCGTCACCCCTCCGGTTCCCCGGCGTCCGTGCTTCCCTCCTACAGAAGCGTCGTCCCACGGCGACCTCGCCCACACCCTCGCCCAACCCCAACACTCACCAAACTCCCTCCTTTGGCCAGAGCCGCCGTCCTCGGCCGCGCCGTGAACCCCCACTTTCGGCCGTCCCCAGCCTCGACCAAGACCTCCAGTGGACGTGGTGCTCATCGACGCACCCATCCATAGCCTCGCCCTCACCGGAGATGGCCGGTGTCGGCCATGCCAGTCGCCGGCCGAGCCAGCCCCGCCTCTCCTATGTTCTCTATCGGGAGGAAGGAGAAGGAGCCAGGCAAGAGGAGAGATAGAGAGATGGATAAGGTGGACCCTCCTGTCAGCCGCACAAGCCGGGCCCTGCCACTACCACGTCACGTAAGTGGAGACGTATTGTCTAGAATACGTTTTCTATTTATGAAAGCGTAGTTTCTTTCTTCTTCAGCCCGAAGTACGTTTTCCCGTTCTGGAAGCGTATTTTCTTATTTGCGCTTCTGTCTCATCCACTCAGGGACCCGGCTATGAATATTATTTTTACAAAAAAGTCCTTGATCTTCATCACCTCATAACTTTTTACCCGTAACTCCGAATCAGGTGAATCCAAAGCCCACCTCTTCATTTCGTCGAGCCCGTTCTGTTGGTATTATTTTCACTATGTGTTAACATTCTAAAAATGACCATTTTGCCCTTGCCATAAACAGCCCCTCTGAGAGAGAACTGTTTCCGGCGATTCTTTCTGCGAGCTTCTCGCACTTCTTCCCGGTGATTTCTTCCACCAAAGGCAAGCCATGATAACCACTTGCATGATAGTCATGTAGTAGCCGTGGTTTCTACTTGAATATTTAATAAAATCTTGTTGTTTTATGTCTGCTTGTTTGCTACTGTTGTCATTGTTTCGGTTATGCCCGTGGTATCATGTTCACTGTCATGCTATGATTTGATGTTTCTTGTTATCTTGTACTACTTGTTAGTAACATGTTCACATGTTATGCTTGGTAGTATAAGTGCATGCTAGTAGTAGTAATGATCATCTGTTGCATGCTTGATGTCTGTCAAGTACCGTTGATACGCATGTCTCGTTGCAACTAGTTATTTACATGATTACTAGGTAGTGTTCTTGCTAGGATCTTGCATGATATTTATTTATGATGCTAGTAGTCATGCTCGTCAGTATGCCATGCTCATTGGTTAAATATTTCATTGTGGTTGTGCTCGATGATTATGTGCACCTCCATGTTTATGTCGGAGTCATGTTCATGCATTGTAGTTGCATCATGTTATTTTATTATGACTCAGTTTATTGCATTCAACTTGAAAAACTGTTGGCTGAGTCATGGTGCCATCATATCGAGCTGACCAGTGCAGCCACACTTGCCTTTATGGGAAGGCCCTAACTAGGTCTATTGTCATGCCTCTCGCTGGTACCTCCAATGAGGGAAGGTTATGGGCACGCGTTACCCTGATCAGGTAGACGTACATAACCTTGTGTGCCCGTTGTTGTTGTTGTTTTGAGCTCGGGTCCCCGTTTGGGACCATTTATGTTTGGCCACGACGGTGGTCGTTGTGTCTTTGGTAGAGACTGGGTCACCCAGGACTAGCCCAGTGGGGAGTGAGTCGGAGTGGCTGGGAGAGTGTCATGATAGTAGATCGGTTTTGTCGGAATGCCGTTGGTCCATCCGAATGGGAGAACGAGGCCATGGGTTCCGTAGTGTGGGTACAGTGCGCTACCTCTGCAGAGTTTGTGTGTCTTAATCTATCGATAGCCGTGCCCCCGGATAAGGGCCCAGTTCGTGTCGGTCACACTGTGAGTCAACAGCAATAATAATAACTTGATTAATAACAACCCCGGTTGAATGATGAAATAAGTTGGTTGTGGTCGCCGGAAAGATCACCGTTTGAGACCAAGTGTTGGTCATGGTTGTGATCGCCGGAATGATCATCGTGGTATCGAGGATACCGAGTTGTTGGATATTTGTGCTGTTGTGCGAGAATCAAGGGTAAAGTTCAAGCTCCTTGTGGCCATTTAATTATTACTACGGTATTGTTTATACCAAGCTTGATTTGGTCTTGAGATGATCATGTGATGTCCATGTTGGTAAGTTTGTGCATGTGATGGTTACGAGGTAACCCGAGCAGAGTAAGTTGGTGCATGTTAGCATCATCATGTGGCATGTAGCATCATCATGCTCATATGTTCATGCTATGTCCTTCTAGTTGTATCATGATCAGTTGTGCATGACATGTTGTTCTGTTAGTATCATGTTCATGAATTAAATTAACATGCTAATGCCATGTTGTTGTTTGTCTTGAATGCTTTTTGTTTATTGTGAGCTTGCAAGTATGTTCAATGTACTGACATGCCGTGTCATGCCAGTTTGCAGGTCATGCCTGCATTGCTTGCTTGTTTTGGTGTGGTTCCGGTGTTCGCGAGCTAGGATAAATGTTCCAGTCAGAGTCCCTGCGGATTGGAGTCCACCATCACCGTACGTTGTTCCGCTGCCAGTAGAGGTTCCGCTGCCTCTAGTTGTTATGCTGCTTGCATAGAGCAAATGTGGTTGGCGTGGTGTCGCCGTGCCAGTGTGATTCATTTTAATATCAGAGGCCTTGTATCCATATTCGCGTTGTAATAAAAAGTTGGTTTGTTCTATGCTAAGCAATTCTATATTCCAAAAGACTTCACCTCGATCTGTGGGCTGGAATACGGGGCGTTCCGGTTTCTCCGAGCTGGGCTTCCATAGGCTTGGTATCAGAGCAGGTCTGGCTGTAGAGCGTCCTAGTCCGCTGGAACGTTAGAAAATGGTAGTATAGGGTCTGGTTGTTACCCTTGCTTGCTGCATATGGTTGTTGCATTTGTTTGCTGCATATAGTCTTACTCGGTTACGTCTAACCCCTGTTTAGTGCGTAGATGGCGGTCAAGTTTCATGATTTCAGTGCCATCCCCAGAGTTTCCGGTGCTGTTCCTATTGAGTTCAGTCCCACTCCTGTACCTCTCAGCTTTTCCACCCTCCTTGGAGATATGTGGCACAATATTTATCCCCTCGGAGATCCACCCCAGTATCAAGTATTCCAGTTTTCTGCCAGAGGAAGAATTCTGGAATATGTTGCTCATGTCCATCTGTCATCCCCGATTCCTGTTGGTAAGCACACCTATAGTTTCCATGGTGGTTACGGCACTACTCCCGAGCATGCTGTCCAGCTTGCCGCAATGGCAGGAATCCCCGGTCTTCGTCATCAAGAGAGCGTGGTGCAAGAGAACCATGCTTATCAATATTATCCCACCATTGTCGAGAATCCTAGGTGAAATTCAGTTTCCTTCTGTCAACCCTCAAGATGACCAGGCTATCCTCGCCATGTCTTGTTACATGACGACCGAGTGTCTTCTCATTTCCGAGTTAGTCCGAGACGCCATTCGAGCCAGGAGATTGCTTGGTGCCCCTTTACCTCAGTCTCCGCCAGCTTCTCAAACCCCTCCGCCTCGTCCATCCAGAGTTTCGGAGTCAGCCGTCCCGCTAGCTACTTCATCAGCTCCCGAGCGTTTTCTCAAGCGTAGGGTGTAGTCATTCGCGTAGTGCATGTGCATTTGTTGTGGTATTATGCTTGTGTGTGCTTGTTTCTGCCTGTGTGGATTAGTTTTGTAGCTTGTTTGCTGGGTGCTTTAGTTAGCTTGGTTGCCGTGTGATTTGTGCAATCGCTCGTTTTCTCATGCTTCTTTGTTTTAAATCTTCACTGTTACCCCCTTATGGAAATTTCTCATCAACACACCGGATCAGAAGAAGCAGTGAGAAATAAAAACATACACCAAGGCACTCAGCTAAAAGCAATGGGATTCTCAGCCGACAACATTGTATTGCAGACATCCGGTCTGGATACAAATTATATCCTGCTCAGACTGGCAGAAACAAGTACCCGTCAGAGATCCACCATTATTGCAGCAGGAGAACAAAATTGGATCCAAGTCCAACCATGTGTTTCAAGTCAGAGGTATGGTCAGTACACAATTATTAATTCTGGCATGAGTCAGATTTAATACGCGCGACATGCAGAAGTCAGTCCACATATGCAATGAATTCAGCAAGGACAGTCAGACAATTCTTGTCATACAAATAATCAGCAGTTGGAATGGAAAGAATATATATATATATATATATATATATATATATATATTTATATATATATTTATATATATATATTATTTAGTTCACAAGGAAAAATCAGTCCAGTCCTTTTTCACAATTTATCAGCGAAATGTAAAACGCAAGATTCCCCAGTCTGCATCAGTAAGGTATGAGTGATTTTCCTATGCGAGATATTATGTCTTGTTTAATAAGATACTGCACAAGCTTCTGGCATAAGATACCAAATCTTCCCTAGTAAGTCTTTAAGGGGGGGGGGAGCTTCTGAGGAACGTTACCCAGTCTTCCTCAGCAAGCTATCCGCCGAAAGCTTCGAGCACAAGCCATCCGGTCTTCCTCAGCAAGATAACCCAGTGGCTTCCAGTGCAAGATGCCTAGTCTTCTTCGGTACGACACTCGTACAAGAGATTAAACAATAAATTGTCAGCATGCGGTAGTTTATTTCAAGTGTTAGATCTACAATGGTTAAGTTAGAAATGAGAATCAGTGGGAACAAAGGTATGATGGCAGAATATTGCATATGACAACACTAAGGGTCGCAAAAATAATCAACGAAATATAATGATCAGTCTTTCAGTTAAAAATCCAGACACAGAAAATAATGAAGGATCAAGACCGACAATACATTAAGGATCCCGCATCAGGAAAACTTACTCAGTCCGTAGTATGCTCATAACGGTCAGCATTGAATACCCGGATGTGTCAAGCCTGACCCAAGGACAGCTTAATATATTGGCCTTAGCAACTGTGCTAAAAAGCATCACACGGACCGTTATCCCCATGGATATACCAACAAAATAAAGAATCAGCGAGCTGGTGCATTTTTCTCTTCAGACACATCAAGCAACAGTCAAGCCTCTGGATACTAAAGACTGTGAAGCCAATCAATATAAGTCAGATACTCCTGCAAGACATCAGAATACATCAACAGAACAGGTATGGTTCGCATAAAAGTTTTGAACCCAGAATGGCAGGCATATATATTTGAGCGACACGTTGCCCGGATAGAAGAGAATTATTTGTTCCACGGGAAGGTATTCCCAACTCTGTGGAATATTCTCGATACTCGATACAGACTAATATCTCTCTCAAGGATCAATATCAAGGACACGTATGTCAGAATGATAATCTATCGGACCTCAGCTAAGTCATTAGTATGAAAGAAAATTTTGAGACAATATGGACAGGAGCATATCAGGCAAGCCCGATCAAAATTTCAGGTACGATAAATCAAACCACCCGAGATCAAGGCAGTCAGCCAGATCAAATTCAGTGAAAATATTATATGAAAAAAAAATGAAGAAACCCGAGTTGGAAACGGTTTCTTCAAGTCAGAATATTTACTTGTTCCCTAAGCACACAAATCTCGAGGAAGAGATTTCTTTTAAGGGGGGGGGGATTTGTAACAGCCTGGATTTTGCCCTTTTCTTTTTCTTTTAATTTTCTTGGATTTCTTGATTTTATTTCCTTTTCTGTGGCTATGTGGTTCTGAAACATGGGAAGATCTTGTCTTCCTAGGTTTTATAGTGGCTTGTCATCCTCATAATCATCCCGAGACCCTGTCATTTTCATCCTTGACCTAACCCAATATTCTTTTCCAAGGAATGTTCCTTTTCTATTAAAGGAATAATTCTTTTTGCCCTAGGTTGTGAAGTAACCTATATCTCTGTCATTCTAAAAATTCCCAAATAATTCCAATAATTTTTTTGGGTCATATCTTGCTCAAATACGGCAAAACATTTCGTTGCCATGTTCAAAAATAATCCTCCAATAATCATTTTCCTATTCTGCCCTAAATGGCACTTTGTGAAGCAAGTGCTATTTATCTTTGCCCAATTGACTCCAAACTTCTTGGAAATCTTTTCATGTCCATATCATTGCCTTGTGCCAAATTGCATACTCATTTGCCGAGTAATTATTTTTCAGTGATTTTCCAAAATTTGTGTCCAGAAAGAAACTTTGTGAAGGAAGTATATTCTAGGCATGTCCAAATGAGATGAAACTTGGTCACTTCCCTCATTTGACCAAATCATGAATCTCCACCAAATTAGAGCTCATGGAGATCATCTATGTGAGCTCAGCTCCAAATCTTGTTTTCTTGTAAAATTTTCACTTTGTGAAGCAACCCTATTTTACCTTGTTTCATTTAAGTTGACAATTTACCAGGACATTCTTACATTTAGATCTACTCCCTCCACCAAGTTTTGGCTCAATCCACTTACCCATTTACCCTCCGTAAATTTTCCAAGTTCCTGGACAGAATGGAGCCTTGTGAAGGAAGTGCCACTTTGGTAACTCCAAATAGCATGATCTTTTTACAGCAGCTCCATATGGTCAAATAATCCCTCTACACCAAAATTCAGCTCAAGTGGTTACTCCAAGTGAGTGCTACTTCATCATCTTATTTCTGGACCAGATTTGGCAGTTGCAAAACAACTATATTAAACCTTGGTCCAAATCATCTCAAAACTCACAGGATTAGAGTCCTTCCTATCCTAAACCTCTCACACAACACCATTGTCCCCTGGAATTTATCTGTTGATCAATGCATCACGGTTTAGTTTGATCCAGTAAACTTCAGAGCACACTTACCTTTTAACCAGACCACCTTTCATCGAGTTACCATCATAGTTAAAACACAGCCTGGAAGGACTTACCACTAGACAACGTTTGGCAGCCAGTGTTGCACTGGGTGCACCAGTGTGCGTGGTGACCACCGCCCTGGCGTGCAGTAAACGTGCTCTGGCTTGACCCCGGCGCTATGCTCCTCCGTTCTCTCCTCGTCCCGAGTCACCACCATGTCCAGTGGCCTCCTCGTGATCGTCTGCGTCGCCCTGAGCACTTGCCCCCTCCGTCCGCTTCCCCGTCGGCGCTAGTCGCCTCGCACCCATGAGTGCATTGTGGCCGACCGAGCACTTGCCCCCTCCGTCCGTTTCTCTCCTGTGCCCTCGGCCCCTCCTGCACAGTACGCCGCTGTAGCGTGTCCGCATCCCCGTCGTCGCGTTCCTGCGCCCTCCCGTGAGCTCTGCCCATCGCCAGTGTCTTGGTCGCGCTCGTGCGGCGGTGACAGGCTCGGCACCTCGCCCCGCGGCTATATAAGGCCACCCCGTCCCCGTCTCTCCTCACCAGCGGCCTCACTCCTCTCCCAACTCCCTCCCCAACCACTCCACCGACCCCCAGGAGCTCTCCTGCTCCACCATCGCCGCCATGGCCGCGCTTCGGCTCCTCCCAAATCAGCTCGAAGCCGAGCCCGTTCCTCCACTCCACCACCCCAGAGGAGTCCCCTAGGCCGTCTGATCGTCCCCAGCCCCTCAGCTCGTCGCCGAAGCACCTGTGGCTGCGAGCCCCAAGTCCGGCCGTCGCTTCTGCCTTCGGCCGCCGCAAGCCACCGTCACCTCTCCGCTTCCCCGGCGTCTGTGCTTCCCTCCCATAGAAGCGCCGTCGCACGGTGACCTCGCCCACATCCTCGCCCAACCCCAACACTCACCAGACTCCCTCCTTTGGCCAGAGCCGCCGTCCTCGGCCGCACCGTGAAACCCCACTTCCTGCCGTTCCCAACCTCGACCAAGACCTCCAGTGGACGTGGTGCTCGCCGGCGCACCCATCCATAGCCTCGCCCTCACCGGAGATGGCCGGTGTCGGCCAGGCTAGTCGCCGGCCGAGCCTGCCCCGCCTCTCCTCTGTTCTATGTCGGGAGGAAGGAGAAGGAGCCAGGAGAGAGGAGAGAGAAAGAGATGGTTAAGGTGGACCCTCCTGTCAGCCGCACAAGTTGGGCCGCGCCACAGCCACGTCACGTAAGTGTAGACGTATTGTCCAGAATACGTTTTCTATTTTTGAAAGCGTAGTTTCTTTCTTCTTCACCCCGAAGTACATTTTCCCGTTCTAGAAGCGTATTTTCTTATTTGCGCGTCTCTCTTATCCACTCAGGGACCCGGCTGTGAATATTATGTTTACAAAAATGTCCCTGATCTTCATCACCTCATAACTTTTTACCCGTAACTCCGAATTAGGTGAATCCAAAGCCCACCTCTTCATTTCGTCGACCCAGTTCTGTTGGTATCATTTTGACCATGTGTTAACATTCTGAAAATTACCATTTTCCCTTGCCATAAACAGCCCCTCCGAGAGAGAACTGTTTCCGACGATTCTTTCCGCGAGCTTCTCGCACTTCTTCCCGGTGATTTCTTCCAGCACAGGCTAGCCACAATAACCATTTGCATGATAGTCATGCAGTAGCCATGGTTTCTTCTTGAATATTTAATAAAAGCTTGATGTTGTATGTCTGCTTGTTTGCTACTGCTGTCATTGTTTCGTTTATGCTCATGGTTTCATGTTCACTGTCATGCTATGATTTGATGTTTCTTGTTATCTTGTACTACTTGTTAGTAACATGTTCACATGTTATGCTTGGGAGCAGAAGTGCATGCTAGTATTAGTAATGAACATGTGTTGCATGCTTGCTGTCTGTTAAGTACCGTTGATATGCATGTCTCGTTGCAACTAGTTATTTACATCATTACTTGGTAGTGCTCTTGCTAGGATCTTGCCTGATATTTATTTATGATGCTAGTAGTCATGTATGCCATGAGTAGCGTTATACTTGTGATATTCATGCTCGTCAGTATGCCATGCTCATTTGGCTAAATATTTCAATGTGGTTATGCTCGATGATTATGTGCACCTCCATGTTTATGTCAGAATCATGGGCATGCATTGTAGTTGCATCATGTTATTTTATTATGACTCAGCTTATTGCATTCAAGTTTATATAGATAAAATTGAACTTGAACAACTGTTGGATGAGTCATGGTGCCATCATATCCAGCTGACCAGTGCAGCCACACTTGCCTTTATGGGAAGGCCCTAACTGGATCTATTGCCATGCCTCTCGCCAGTGGCAACAACGAGGGAAGGTTATGGGCACACGTTACCCTGATCAGGTAGGTGGACATAACCTTGTGTGCCCATTGTTGTTGTTGTTTTGAGCTCGGGTCCCCGTTTGGGACCGTTTACGTTTGGCCACGATGGTGGTCGTTGTGTCTTTGGTAGACACGGGGACACCCAGGTCGGTACACAATTATTAATTCTAGCACGAGTCAGATTTAATATGCGCGACATCCAGAAGTCAGTCCACATATGCAATGAATTCAACAAGGATAGTCAGACAATTCTTGTCATACAAATAATCAGCAGTCGGAATGGCAAGAATATATATATATATATATATATATATATATATATATATATATATATAATTTGGTTCACAAGAAAAAATCAGTCCAGTCCTTTTTCACAATTTATCAGCGAAACGTACAAGGCAAGATTCCCAAGTCTGCATCATCAAGGTATGGGTGATTTTCTTATGCGAGATATTATGTCTTCTTCAATAAGATACTGC
>LR738711.1:600560616-600633607 GCA_902687465.1 Secale cereale | reverse complement strand
GTGTCTTTGGTAGACACGGGGACACCCAGGTCGGTACACAATTATTAATTCTAGCACGAGTCAGATTTAATATGCGCGACATCCAGAAGTCAGTCCACATATGCAATGAATTCAACAAGGATAGTCAGACAATTCTTGTCATACAAATAATCAGCAGTCGGAATGGCAAGAATATATATATATATATATATATATATATATATATATATATATATATATAATTTGGTTCACAAGAAAAAATCAGTCCAGTCCTTTTTCACAATTTATCAGCGAAACGTACAAGGCAAGATTCCCAAGTCTGCATCATCAAGGTATGGGTGATTTTCTTATGCGAGATATTATGTCTTCTTCAATAAGATACTGCACAAGCTTCTGGCATAAGATACCAAATCTTCCCTAGTAAGTCTTTAAGGGGGGAAGCTTCTGAGGAAAGGTACCCAGTCTTCCTCAGTAAGCTATCCGCCGAAAGCTTCGAGCACAAGCCATCCAGTCTTCCTCAGCAAGATAACCAGGTGGCTTCCAGTGCAAGATGCCCAGTCTTCTTCGGTACGACACCCATACAAGATATTAAACAATATATTTTCAGCATGCGGCAGTTTATTTAACGTGTTAGATCTGCAACGGTTAAGTTAGAAATGAGAATCAGTGGGAACAAAGGTATGATGGCGGAATATTGCATATGACAACACTAAGGGTTGCGAAAATAATCAAGGAAATATAATGATCAGTCATTCAGTTAAAACTCCAGACACAGAAAATAATGAAGGATCAAGACCGATAATACAGTAAGGATCTCGCATCAGGACAACTTGCTCAGTCCATAGTATGCTCATAACGGTCAGCATTGAATACCCAGATGTGTCAAGCCTGACCCAAGGACAGCTTAATATGTTGGCCTTAGCAACTGTGCTAAAAAGCATCACACGGACCGTTATCCCCATGGATATACCGACAAAATAAAGATTCAGTGAGCTGGTGCATTTTTCTATTCAGACACATCAAGCAACAGTCAAGCCTCTGGATACTCGAGACTATGAAGCCAATCAATATAAGTCAGAAACTCCTGCAAGACGTCATAATCCATAAACAAAATAGGTATGGTTCGCATAAAAGTTTTGAACCCAGAATGGCAGGCATATATATATTTGAGCGAGATGATGCCCGGATAAAAGAGAATTTTTTGTTCCACAGGAAGGTATTCCCAACTCCGTGGAATATTCTCGATACTCGATACAGACTAATATCTCTCTCAAGGATCAATATCAAGAAGGACACGTATGTCAGAATGATAATCTGTCGGACCTCAGCAAAGGCATCAGTATGAAAGAAAATTTTGAGACAGTATGGACAGGAGCATATCAGGCAAGCCCGATCAAAATTTCAGGTACGATAAAGCAAACCACCCCAAATCAAGGTAGTCAGTCATATCAAATTCAGTGAAAATATTTTATGGAAAAAATGAAGAAACCGAGTTGGAAACGATTTCTTCAAGTCAGAATATTTACTTGTTCCCTAAGCACACAAATCTTGAGGAAGAGATTTCTCTTAAGGGGGGAAGGTTTGTAAAAACCTGGAATTTGCCCTTTTCTTTTTCTTTTAATTTTCTAGGATTTCTTGATTTTATTAGCTTTTCTGTGGGTATGTGGTTCTGAAACATGGGAAGTTCTTGTCTTCCTAGGTTTTATAGTGGCTTGTCATCCTCATAATCATCCCAAGACCCTGCCATTTTCATCCTTGACCTAACCCAATATTCTTTTCCAAGGAATGTTCCTTTTCGATTAAAGGAAAAATTCTTTTTGCCCTAGCGTGTGAAGCAACCTATATCTTTGTCATTCTAAAAATTCCCAAATAATTCCAATAAGTTGTTTGGTTCATATCTTGCTCAAATATGGCAAAACATTTCATTGCCATGTTCAAAAATAATCCTCCAATAATGATTTTCCTATTCTGCCCTAAATGGCACTTTGTGAAGCAAGTGCTATTTATCTTTGCCCAATTGACTCCAAACATCTTGGACATTTTTTCATGTCCATATCATTGCCTTGTGCCAAATTTCATACTCATTTGCCTAGTAATTATTGTTTAGTGATTTACCAAAGTTTGTGTCCAGAAAGAAACTTTGTGAAGGAAGTATATTCTAGGCATGTCCAAATGAGATGAAACTTGGTCACATCCCTCATTTGACCAAATCATGAATCTCCACCAAATTAGAGCTCATAGAGATCATCTATTTGAGCTCAGCTCCAAATCTTGTTTTCTTATAAAATTTTCACTTTGTGAAGCAACCTATTTTACCTTGCTTCATTTGAGCTGACAATTTACCAGGACATTCTTACATTTAGATCTACTCCCTCCACCAAGTTTTGGCTCAATCCACTTACCCATTTACCCTCCGTAAATTTTCCAAGTTCCTGGTCAGAACGGAGCCTTGTGAAGGAAATGCCACTTTGGTAACTCCAAATGGCATGATCTTTTTACAACACCTCCATATGGTCAAATAATCCCTCTACACCAAAATTCAGCTCAAGTAGTTACTCCAAGTGAGTGCTACTTCTTCATCTTATTTCTGGACCAGATTTGGCAGTTGCAAAACAACTATATTAAACCTTGGTCCAAATCATCTCAAAACTCACAAGATTAGAGTCCTTCCTATCCTAAACCTCTCAGACAACACCATTGTCCCTTGGCATTTATCTGTTGATCAGTGCATCATGGTTTAGATTCATGCAGTAAACTTCATAGCACACTTACCTTTTAACCAGACCACCTTTCATTGAGTTACCACCATAGTTAAAACACACCCTGGAAGGACTTACCACTAGACAATGTTTGGCAGCCAGTGTTGCACTGTGTGCACCAGTGCGCATGGTGACCACCGCCCTGGCGTGCAGTAAACGTGCTCTGGCTCGACCCCGGTGCTATGCTCCTCCGTTCTCTCCTCGTCTCGACTCACCACCATGTCCAGTGGACTCCTCGTGATCGTCTACGTTGCCCTGAGCACTTGCCCCCTCCGTCACTTCCCCGTCGGCGCTCGTCGCCGCGCACCCACGAGTGCATTGTGGCCGACCGAGCATTTTTGGCGCTCCGTCCATTTCTCTCCTGTGCCCTGGGCCCCTCTTGCACAGTATGCCGTTGTAGCACATCCGCATCCCCGTCGTCGCGTTCCCGCGCCCTCCCGTGAGCTCTGCCCCTCGCCAGCGTCTTGGTTGCGCTCGTGCGGCGGTGACCGGCTCGGCACCTCGCCCCGCGGCTATATATGGCCACCCCGTCCCCATCTCTCCTCACCAGCGGCCTCAGCCCTCTACGAGCTCCCTCCTCGACCACTCCACCGACCCCCATGAGCTCTCCTGCTCCTCCATCGCCGCCATGGCCGCGCTTCGGCTCCGCCCAAATCAGCTCGAAGCCGAGCCCCTACCTCCACTCCACCACCCCAAAGGAGTCCCCTATGCCGTTTGATCGTCCCCAGCCCCTCAGCTCCTCGCCAGAGCACCTGTGGACGCGAGCCCCAACTCCGGCCGTCGCTTCTGCCTTCGGCCGCCGTAAGCCACCGTCACCTCTCCGCTTCCCCGGCGTTTGTGCTTCCCTCCCACAGAAGCGCCATCCCACGGCGACCTAGCCCACACCCTCGCCCAACCCCAACACTCACCAGACTCCCTGCTTTGGCCAGAGCCGCCGTCCTCGTCTACGCCGTGAAACCCCACTTCTGGCCGTCCCCAGCCTCAACCAAGACCTCCAGTGGACGTGGTGCTCGCCGGCGCACCCATCCATAGCCTCGCCCTCACCGGAGAAGGCCGGTGTCGCCCAGGCCAGTCGCCGGCCGAGCCAGCCCCGCCTCTCCTCTGTTCTATGTCGGGAGGAAGGAGAAGGAGCCAGGATAGAGGAGAAAGAAAGAGATGGATAAGGTGGACCCTCTTGTCAGCCGCACAAGCCGGGCCCCGCCACCACCACGTCACGTAAGTGGAGACGTATTGTCCAGAATACATTTTCTATTTATGAAAGCGTAGTTTCTTTCTTCTTCAGCCAGAAGTACATTTTCTCGTTCTGGAAGCATATTTTCTTATTTGCGCTTCTGAATTATCCACTTAGGGACCCGGCTGTGAATATTCTTTTTACAAAAAAGTCCCTAATCTTCATCACCTCATAACTTTTTACCCGTAACTCCGAATCAGCTGAATCCAAAGCCCACCTCTTCGTTTCATCGAGCCTGTTCTGTTGGTATCATTCTCACCATGTGTTAACATTCTGAAAATGACCATTTTGCCCTTGCCATAAACAGCCCCTCCGAGAGAGAACTATTTTTGGCGATTCTTTCCGTGAGCTTCTCGCACTTCTTCCCGGTGATTTCTTCCACCACATGCAAGCCACAATAACCACTTGCATTATAATCTTGAAGTAGCCATGGTTTCTACTTGAATATTTAATAAAAGCTTGATGTTGTATGTCTGCTTGTTTGCTACTTCTGTCATTGTTTCGGTTATGCCCGTGGTTTCATGTTCACTGTCATGCTATGATTTGATGTTTCTTGTTATCTTGTACTACTTGTTAGTAACATGTTCACATGTTATGCTTGGTAGCAGAAGTGCATGCTAGTAGTAGTAATGATCATCTGTTGCATTCTTATTGTCTGTTAAGTACCGTTGATATGCATGTCTCGTTGCAACTAGTTATTTACATGATTACTTGGTAGTGTTCTTGCTAGGATCTTGCATGATAATTATTTATGATGCTAGTAGTCATGTATGCCATGAGTAGCGTTATACTTGTGATATTCATGCTCGTCAGTATGCCATGCTCATTTGTTTAAATATTTCATTGTGGTTGTGCTTGATGATTATGTGCACCTCCATGTTTATGTAGGAATCATGTTCATGCATTGTAGTTGCATCATGTTATTTTATTATGACTCAGCTTATTGCATTCAAGTTTAATCGGATTAAATTAAACTTGAACAACTAGTGGTTGAGTCATGGTACCATCATATCGAGCTGACCAGTGCAGCCACACTTGCCTTTACGGGAAGGCCCTAACTTGGTCTATTGACATGCCTCTCGCCAGTGCCTCCAACGAGGGAAGGTTATGGGCACACGTTACCCTGATCAGGTAGGTGGACATAACCTTGTGTGCCCGTTGTTGTTAGTGTTTTGAGCTCGGGTCCCCATTTGGAACCGTTTATGTTTGGCCACGACGGTGGTCGTTGTGTCTTTGGTAGACACGGGGCCACCCAGGTCAGTACACAATTACTAATTCTGGCATGAGTCAGATTTAATACGCGCGACATCCAGAAGTCAGTCCACATATGCAATGAATTCAGCAAGGACACTCAGACAATTCTTGTCATACAAATAATCAGCAATCGGAATGGAATATATATATATATATATATATATATATATATATATATATATATATATATATATATATATATATATATATATATATATATATATATATATATATATATTATTTGGTTCACAAGGAAAAATCAGTCCAGTCCTTTTTCACAATTTATCACCGAAATGTACAAGGCAAGATTCCCCAGTCTGCATCAGTAAGGTATGAGTGATTTTCCTATGCGAGATATTATGTCTTCTTCAATAAGATACTGCACAAGCTTCTGGCATAAGATACCAAATCTTCCCTAGTAAGTCTTTAAGGGGGGAAGCTTCGGAGGAACGGTACCCGGTCTTCCTCAGCAAGCTATCCGCCGAAAGCTTCAGGCACAAGCCATACAGTCTTCCTCAGCAAGATAACCCAGTGGCTTGCAGTGCAAGCTGCCCAGTCTTCTTCGGTATGACACTCGTACAAGAGATTAAACAATAAATTTTCAGCATGCGGCAGTTTATTTCAAGTGTTAGATCTGCAACGGTTAAGTTAGAAATGAGAATCAGTGGGAACAAAGGTATGATGGCAGAATATTGGGTATGACAACACTAAGGGTCGCAAAAATAATCAAGGAAATATAATGATCAGTCTTTCAGTTAAAAATCCAGACACAGAAAATAATGAAGGCTCAAGACCGACAATACAGTAAGGATCTCGCATAAGGACAACTTGCTTAGTCCGTAGTATGCTCATAACGGTCAACATTGAATACTCGGATGTGTCAAGCCTAACCCAAGGACAGCTTAATATGTTGGCCTTAGCAACTGTGCTAAAAAGCATCACACGGACCGTTATCCCCATGGATATACCGACGAAATAAAGAATCAGTGAGCTGGTGCATTTTTCTATTGAGACACATCAAGCAACAGTCAAGCCTCTGGATACTCGAGACTGTGAAGCCAATCAATATAAGTCAGAAACTCTTGCAAGACGTCAGAATCCATCAGCAGAACATGTATGGTTCGCATAAAAGTTTTGAACCCAGAATGGCAGGCATATATATTTGAGCAATACGATGACTGGATAAAATAGAATTATTTGTTCCACGGGAAGGTATTCCCAACTCCGTGGAATATTCTCGATACTCGATACAGACTAATATCTCTCTCAAGGATCAATATCAAGAAGGACACGTATGTCAGAATGATAATCTCTCGGACCTCAGCTAAGTCATCAGTATGAAAGAAAATTTTGAGATAGTATGGACAGGAGCATATCAGGCAAGCCCGATCAAAATTTCAGGTACGATAAAGCAAACCACCCCAGATCAAGGCAGTCAGTCAGATCAAATTCAGTGAAAATATTATATGGAAAAAATGAAGAAACCCGAGTTGGAAACAGTTTCTTCAAGTCAGAATATTTACTTGTTCCCTAAGCACAAAAATCTCGAGGAAGAGATTTCTTTTAAGGGGGGAAGGTTTGTAACAGCCTGGATTTTGCCCATTTCTTTTTCTTTATATTTTCTTGGATTTCTTCATTTTATTTGCTTTTCTATGGCTATGTGGTTCTGAAACTTGGGAAGATCTTGTCTTCCTAGGTTTTATAGTGGCTTGTCATCCTCATAATCATCTCAAGACCCTGTCATTTTCATCCTTGACCTAACCCAATATTCTTTTCCAAGGAATGTTCCTTTTCTATTAAAGGAATGATTCTTTTTGCCCTAGGTTGTGAAGCAACCTATATCTCTGTCATTCTAAAAATTCTCAAATGATTCCAATAAATTGTTTGGGTCATATCTTGCTCAAATATGGCAAAACATTTCATTGCCATGTTCAAAAATAATCCTCCAATAATCATTTTCCTATTCTACCCTAAATGGCACTTTGTGAAGCAAGTGCTATTTATCTTTGCCTAGTTGACTCCAAACTTCTTGGACATCTTTTCATGTCCATATTATTGCCTTGTGCCAAATTTCATACTCATTTGCCTCGTAATTATTTTTCAGTGATTTTCCAAAGTTTGTGTCCAGAAAGAAACTTTGTGAAGGAAGTATATTCTAGGCATGTCCAAATGAGATGAAACTTGGTCACATCCCTCATTTGACCAAATCATGAACCTCCACCAAATTAGAGCTCATGGAGATCAGCTATGTGAGCTCAGCTCCAAATCTTGTTTTGTTGTAAAATTTCCACTTTGTGAAGCAACTCTATTTTACGTTGCTTCATTTGAGCTGACAATTTACCAGGACATTCTTACATTTACATCTACTCCCTCCACAAAGTTTTGGCTCAATACACTTACCATTTACCCTCAGTAAATTTTCCAAGTTCCTAGTCAGAATGGAGCCTTGTGAAGGAAGTGCCACTTTGGTAACTCCAAATGGCATGATCTTTTTACAGCAGCTCCATATGGTCAAATAATCCCTCTACACCAAAATTCAGCTCAAATGGTTACTCCAAGTGAGTGCTACTTCATCATCTTATTTCTGGACCAGATTTGGCAGTTGCAAAACAACTATATTAAACCTTGGTCCAAATCATCTCAAAACTCACAGGATTAGAGTCCTTCCTATCCTAAACCTCTCAGACAACACCATTGTCCCTTGGCATTTATCTGTTGATCAGTGCATCATGGTTTAGTTTGATGGAATAAACTTCAGAGCACACTTACCTTTTAACCAGACCACCTTTCATCGAGTTACCACCACAGTTAAAACACACCCTGGAAGGACTTACCACTAGACAATGTTTGGCAGCCAGTGATGCACTATGTGTACCAGTGCGCATGGTGACCACCGCCCTGGCGTGCAGTAAACGTGCTCTAGCTCGACCCCGGCGCTATGCTCCTCCGTTCTCTCCTCGTCTCGACTCACCACCATGTCCAGTGGCCTCCTCGTGATCGTCTGTGTCACCCAGAGCACTTGCCCCCTCCATCCGCTTGCCGGTCGGCGCTTGTCGCCGCGCACCCACGAGTGCACTGTGGGCGACCGAGCATTTCTGGCGCCCCGTCCGTTTCTCTCCTGTGCCCTCGGCCCCTCTTGCACAGTACGCCGCTGTAGCGTGTCCACATACCCGTCGTCGTGTTCCCGCGCCCTCCCATGAGCTCTTCCCCTCGCCATCATCTTGGTCGCGCTCGTGCGGCGGTGACCGGCTCGGCACCTCACCCCGCGGCTATATAAGGCCTCCCCGTCCCCGTCTCTCCTCACCAGCGAACGCACCCCTCTCCCAGCTCCCTCCCCGACCACTCCACCGACCCCCAGGAGCTCTCCTGCTCCTCCATCGCCGCCATGGCCGCGCTTCGGGTCCGCCCAAATCAGCTCAAAGCCGAGCCCCTACCTCCACTCCACCACCCCATAGGTGTTCCCTAGACTGTCTGATCGTCCCCAGCCCCTCAGCTCCTCGCCGGAGCACCTGTGGCCGCAAGCCCCAACTCCGGCCGTCGCTTCTGCCTTCGGCCGCCGCAAGCCACCGTCACCTCTCCGCTTCCACGGCGTCCGTGCTTCCCTCCCACAGAAGCGTCGTCCCACGACGACCTCGCCCACACCCTCGCCCAAACTCAACACTCACCAGACTCCCTCCTTTGGCCAGAGCCGCCGTCCTCGGCCGCGTCGTGAAACCACACTTCTGGTCGTTCCCAGCCTCGACAAAGACCTCCAGTGGACGTGGTGCTCGCCGGCGCACCCATCCATAGCCTCGCCCTCACCGGAGATGGCCGGTGTCGGCCAGGCCAGTCGCTGGCCGAGCCAGCTCCGCCTCTCCTCTGTTCTATGTCGGGAGGAAGGAGAAGGAGCCAGGAGAGAGGAGAGAGAAAGAGATGGATAAGGTGGACCCTCCTGTCCGCCGCACAAGCCGGGCCCAGCCACCGCCACGTCATGTAAGTGGAGACGTATTGTCCAGAATACGTTTTCTATTTATGAAAGCGTAGTTTCTTTCTTCTTCAGCCCGAAGTACATTTTCCCATTCTGGAAGCGTATTTTCTTATTTGCGCTTCTGTCTTATCCACTCAGGGACCCGCCTATGAATAGTCTTTTTACAAAAAAGTCCCTGATCTTCATCACCTCATAACGTTTTACCCGTAACTCCGAATCAGGTGAATCCAAAGCCCACCTCTTCGTTTCGTCGAGCCCGTTCTATTGGTATCATTTTCACCATGTGTTAACATTCTCAAAATGACCATTTTACCCTTGCCATAAACAGCCCCTCCGAGAGAGAACTGTTTCCGGCGATTCTTTCCGCGAGCTTCTCGCACTTCTTACCGGTGATTTCTTCCACCACAGGCAAGCCATAATAACTACTTGCATGATAGTCATGCAGTAGCCATGGTTTCTACTTGAATATTTAATAAAAGCTTGATGTTGTATGTCTGCTTGTTTGCTACTGCTGTCATTGTTTCGGTTATGTCCGTGGTTTCTTGTTCACTGTCATGCTATGATTTGATGTTTCTTGTTATCTTGAACTACTTGTTAGTAACATGTTCACATGTTATGCTTGGTAGCAGAAGTGCATGCTAGTAGTACTAATGATCATCTGTTGCATGCTTGTTGTCTGTTAAGTACCGTTGATATGCATGTCTCGTTGCAACTAGTTATTTACATGATTACTTGGTAGTGTTCTTGCTAGGATCTTGCATGATATTTATTTATGATGCTAGTAGTCATGTATGCCATGAGTAGCGTTATACTTGTGATATTCATGCTCGTCAGTATGCCATGCTCATTTGGTTAAATATTTCATTGTGGTTGTGCTCGATGATTATGTGCACCTCCATGTTTATGTCGAAATCATGTTCATGCATTGTAGTTGCATCATGTTATTTTATTATGACTCAGCTTATTGCATTCAAGTTTAATCGGATTAAATTGAAACTGAACAACTGTTGGCTGAGTCATGGTGCCATCATATCGAGCTGAACAGTGCAGCCACACTTGCCTTTATGGGAAGGCCCTAGCTGGGTCTATTGCCATGCCTCTCGCCATTGCCTCCAACGAGGGAAGGTTATGGGCACACGTTACCCTGATCAAGTAGGTGGACATAACCTTGTGTGCCCGTTGTTGTTATTGTTTTGAGCTCGGGTCCCCGTTTGGGACCGTTTATGTTTGGCCACGACGGTGGTCGTTGTGTCTTTGGTAGACACGGGGCCACCCAGGACTAGCCCAGTGGGGAGTGAGTCGGAGTGGCCGGGAGAGTGTCATGACAGTAGATCGGTTTTTTCGGCACGCCGTTGGTCCACCCGAATGGGAGAACGAGGCCATGGGTTCCGTTGTGTGGGTACAGTGCGCGACCTCTATAGAGTGTGTGTGTCTTAAACTATCGATAGCCGTGCCCGCGGCGAAGGTCCCAGTTCGTGTCGGTCACACTATGAGTGAACAGTAATAATAATAACTTGATTAATAACAACCCCGGTTCGATGATGAAATAAGTTGGTTGTGGTCGCCGAAAAGATCACCGTTTGAGACCAAGTGTTGTTCATGGTTGTGATCGTCGGAATGATCACCGTGGTATGAAGGATACCGAGTTCTTGGATATTTGTGATGTTGTGCGAGAATCAAGGGTAAAGGTCAAGATCCTTCTGGTCATTTAATGATTACTACGGTATTGTTTATACCAAGATTGATTTGATCCTGAGATGATCGTGTGATGTCCGTGTTGGTAAGTTTGTGCATGTGATGGTTACGAGGTCACCCGAGCAGAGTAAGTTGGTGCATGTTAGTGTCATCATGTTGCATGTAGCATCATCATGCTCGTATGTTCATGCTATGTCGTTCCTGTTGTATCATGATCAGTTGTGCATGCCTTGTTGTTCTGTTAGTATCATGTTCATGAATTAAATTAACGTGCTAATGCCATGCTGTTGTTTGTCTTGAATGATTTTGGTTTATTGTGAGCTTGCAAGTATATTCAATGTACCGACCTGGCGTGTCATGCCAGTTTGCAGGTCGTGCGTGGATTGCTTGCTTGTTTTGGTGTGGTTTCGGTGTTCGCGAGCTAGGATAAACGTTCCAGCCAGAGTCCCTGCGGATTGGAGTCCATCATCACCGTTCATTGTTCCGCTGCCATTAGAGGTTCCGCTGCCTCGAGTTGTTATGCTGCTTGCATAGAGCAACTGTGGTTGGCGTAGTGTCGCCGTGCCGGTGTTATTCATTGTAATATCAGAGGCCTTGTATCCATATTCGCGTTGTAATAAAAATCTGGATTGTTCTATGCTAAGTAGTTCCGTATTCCAAAAGACTTCACCTCGATCTCTGGGCTGGCATATGGGGCGTTCCGGTTTCTCTGAGCCGGGGTGCCACACACGCCCGGTAAGCCATTTGCCGGGAAGAAGCCAAAGAATGGACCCAAGCCTGAGGCTGAGTGCTTTTATTGCAAGGGAACGGGTCACTTGTCACAACCCTAGTTCTGGTATGCACTAGGCTAGTCTTGATGTTTGCATCATGTTTAAAATTCAAATGAAATTGAATTGAGGACATGTGAAAGCCTCAGAAATATTGTTGAAAATGACACAGATATAAATTGCTCAAAAAAGGTCCAAGAAAATGTTCATGTTGCTCTCTAAAAATATTGGTTAGAGATAAAAATCAAACCAATATTATTAGGAGCTCATAAATATTTATTTTGGGTTTTTGGAATTAATGCAATAAATATTTGCATTGGATATATATATTTATTATATATTTTATATATGTGTCAGGACCCCGATCCTAGGTCACACCGATCTAGCTGTAAAACGTCATATCACTTTGCGGCCTCACGCACGGTAACCCCATGGGTGCCACCTTACCTGGCCCGGGACCGTTTGCGCATTTTGGCACATGTATATGACAGTGTCGCTAGCATCCATATGACAGAGAACCCGGGCCGACATGGCTAGTTATAAACCAAAAGTGGCACTAAATTACAGAGACATGCATCCATGACCCAGCAACGAACGTGTCGGTCATCAACGTATGAACCCAAGTCGTAGCAGGCTACATGGACTTAAAGGAACAACGTGTGACATTTCCCCTAAGGGACAGACACAGGAACGAAGAAGGACACATGCCGGCCAGCCTACGTGTTCCGAGCAGTAGCAAGCTACCAAGGCTCATTGGAATTACTAGGAGGCATTTCCCTGTAAGGTAGGCTACCAAAGGAAAACAACTAGGTGTCGGATCCCACACATACCAAGCATTTCAAACATACACGCAATATGCTCAATATGTGCAAATACAACATTGCATCACAACAGAACTCTATGACTCAAAGTACTTTATTTAAAAGGCTCCAAGAGACATACATAACATATCCATACAGGTAGGGGTCACATGACCCAACACTCAAGTCATACAGTCATACAAGCACAAGCGGAAGCTACATGTCTGAGTACAGACAACTTAGGAAATAAAACAGGCTTGGTGCATCCTGACTATCTACAAGGCCCGTCACAAGCTCCAGATCTCCGTCTGGGTGTCAAGCTACTCGTCGACGTCAACGTCTATGTAGAACCCATCAGCAGGGGCAGGGTTCTCCTCTGCAACAGTTATTAAGCAAACATGAGTACAAAGGTACTCAGCAAGTCTTACCACAGAACCTATCATACATGCAACATTATTAAAGGGGTAGTGGAGTTCATAGCAGAATGCCAGCTTTGACCTTGGCTAACCTATACTACAACTCTCAACAGATTGCAAGATGTTATTACGAACACGAGTCTTCTACTCACCACATCAATACACTACCGAGGATCCTCTTCCGTCATCCTACGGAAGGGCCATCCACGGCACTCACGCTTATCTTGAGGCTTTTAGTAGTATCCATCAACTTGTCTATGAACTGTAAGAGTAACCAAGTAGTTCGTATCGCGAACAACGGCTATTCGAATAGTTTGATAACCCTGAAGGGGTGTACATCTTCACACACGCTTTCACCACTTATCGCCGTTTACTCGGTGTGTCCTCGGCAACCTTCAAGCGGAAGCCCAGCAAGGGTGTCAGCCACGACCTGACTAACTACTCAAGTCTCTCGTCCAGGTTTATCGCCTATTTGGGTTCCATCCGTGGGGAGATCCGGCCGGGGTGTCGCTCACGGCCCCAAACGATGTGTACAAGGTTCCCGAGTCACCAAACGGGCAACCGGTACACCATGCCACGTACCTGTCGCATCACAACCCACCCCGAGGGTCAGCGTTGTGCACGACCTCCAGTAAGCTATAAACACCAGAAACTAGTTGCAACTCCTGGACAGAGATCAAGGGTAATAAATAAGCCGAGAGGGTCAATTAAGGATCCCAATGTGTGGTAGTAGCTATAACTTGAACCACACATACAGATCTCGGGTCCTATGGACGATTCCAATGAAACAACCCACCATGTACTCCTACATGGCCTTTCATCGATACCTTTACCAAGCGTATTCCACACTTCCTTCTCTTTATCGATATGATCATTTCACTCTGATCCATCACCCAGATGAACCAGACCAGACACAACTCTAAGCATAGCAGGCAACATAAAAAAATAGCATGGTGGATCACACATCACATGGCTCAATCAACTCCTACACATGCTAGTGGGTTTCAACTATTTACTGTGGCAATGACAGGTCATGCAAGGGATAGGGTTCAACTACCGCAGCAAGTAGCAGTTCACTCGCTGTTGCCTTAATGCAGTAAAAGAGAGCAGGAGCGAGAAGATTGGGTTTATATCGGAATGATCAATGATTGCTTGCCTGACAAGGTAGTTGTCGGGTACTGCTCTTCAACTGGATACGCAGCAGTATCCTCGGGAGCAGGACCTAACACAGAGAATACCGGCGATACAATCATTAACAAACAAATGCAACAATATGATGCATGCTCATGACATGGCAAGATGCATGTGTGTTGGCTAATGCAACTAAAACCAGAAGGGTTTGAGCTTATTTGAATCAAAGATTCAAATTGGAGTTCAAACTATTATTTAAATAAGTGCATTATCATGTTTTTGATGTATACAGCAAGTTTACTTGTTCAAACATGCATGAAACCAGTGCCATTGGAAAGATTGGATTTTTCTGATCATTTTTCATATATAAATCTTTTCCATCTGAGCTATGGTTGATTTTATATGATTTTTAGAAGTTTTGGGTATTTTCTGGAATTTCCTGAATTATTTTTAAACATAAAAATCCCAGAAAATCCTTTACTGCGTTAGCATGACATCATGCTGACGTCAGCCAGTCAACAGGGCCAGTCCAAGTCAAACCTGACAAGTGGGACCCACTGGTCAATGTCACAGCTAATTAACGAAGTTAATTAGAGTTAAACTAAAACTAATTAGCTGTCAGTGGGGCCTGGGCCCACGGGTCAGTGACTAAACTAATTAGCTAATTAAAATAACAGAAACTTAATTAAACTAACTAATTAGCAGAGGGTGGCCCACACGTCAGTGACCCAGGGGTAGTCAACCCCCTGGTCAAACAGGTCAAACTCGCCGGCGTTTAGCCGCCGGCGAGGCCAAGTGCGGCGGCATGCTTCGGAAAACGTCTGTAGGGCACGGCTCGAGCTGTGGCTAGGCGCGTTGGAAAGCCCTTGCTGTTGCCCGTCGGATGGTGGTGGTCGCCGGACCTGGGGTGGCCGGAGGCGACGGCAACGAGCTCGACGGCGGCGACCGGCATCGGGCGTGTGTGGGGATGCGGCTGCAGGGGCCTAGGCGATGCGTGCGTGGCACCTTTCGCTCCTACGCCCTGCGGCGAGTGTGATGGACGGGTGCCCGTGACCAAATGGTCACCGGAGCATCGTCGGCGGCGAGCATGGCGGTGGTGCGTTTCGGTGATCAACAGAACGGCGGCTACATGGTGCAAAAGGAACGGAGGAAGGAGGGGTTCGACGTAGAAGCTCACTGCGGTGCTAATGAGCTCGACGGCGGGGTCGGGGACGCGCTATAGCTTCGTAACGGCGGCGAGGTACTACGGCGATCCGAGGAAGGGGACAACGGCATGTAGGCGTTGCAGGGCTTCCGGCGGCTCGTGGCTCAGCGAGGAGGAAGAGGGCGACGCGGTGGACCTTCTGGACACACTCACGAAGCGAGGGGGTGGCTCTCGGTGTGGCTACGGCGAGCGGCGGTGACGGCGGCTCGGTGATGGAGGAGGAGAGAGCCAGGGGAGGCGACAGGGACGAGGCGGAGAAGATTGAGCGGTCGGGGCAGCTGCGTGGCGTCGCGGGGAGTCGTCCAGGCCGTCTGGATGCAGGTAGGCAGGGTGGAGGTGGCCGGACGCGTGCCGGCGTGCGGCGACCACGCGCGCGTCCTTCTGGCGCGAGGAGGAATGCGACAGAAGAGGCCATGGGCTGGGCCGGCTTGCTACAGGGCTGGGCCCGAGGTAAGTGTTTCTTCCTATTTTTCTTTTTCCTATTTTCTTTCTGTTACATTTCTTTTGCAGCTTTGTTCAATTAATAAAAATGCCTAAACATTTTTATAACTCATGACACTTGTCATACCTACTGTATATAATATGAACAGTAGGAAACATTATAGTTCATGATTATTTGAGCATTTAAAATATTTTATAGCATTTAAATGCCCAAATTCAAATAACATATGATTTAATCCAAAGCCCTTAGATGTCCTAGAAAATTGTGCACCATTTTTGGCAGAGGTTTAAGACCAAGGCAGAAATGATGAACATTTTTGAAGGGCATTTTGGGTACATTGGAAAATATTTTATCAAACCCTAGTTGTTAGGAGAGGGGTGCTGGGGTTTCTGTTAATCCCATTTCAAGTTTCTTTGAAAGTAAACATGATGCACACTCTGGCTAGATTCTAATGCAAGTGCTAACTAGGGATGTGACAACTCACCCCCACTTAAAAGAATCGCGTCCCGAGATTTGGGTTCCTCCGGAAAGAGGGTGGGGTACTCAAGTCGAAGACGATCCTCCCTTTCCCAAGTAGCTTCACTCTCGGAATGATGTGACCATTGAACCTTGAGAAACTTGATATTGTGGCGTCGAGTGGTGCGCTCGGTTTGATCAAGAATACGAACGGGGTATTCTCGATATGTGAG
Source organism: Secale cereale (assembly GCA_902687465.1). Lineage (NCBI taxonomy): Eukaryota > Viridiplantae > Streptophyta > Magnoliopsida > Poales > Poaceae > Secale > Secale cereale. Next base: position 600,617,273 of record LR738711.1, on the reverse strand, counting down.
ATTGTCCTGGAGATCAAGCGTTTCGTGGTGCACTCCGCGAGTAGGATCCGAGAAGCAACGCCTGAGTTGAGAAACGTGGAAAACATCATGAACTCTGGAGAGGTGCGGAGGTAATTCCAATTGGTAGGCAACTTCTCCTCGTTTGGCAAGAATGCGAAAAGGACCGATGAAACAAGGGGCCAATTTGCCTTTGATACCGAAGCGATGGGTTCCCTTAAGAGGAGTAACCCGAAGGTAAGCCTTATCGCCGACTTCAAAAGTCACAGCCTTATGATGACTATCATATTGGCTCTTTTGGCGAGACTGGGCTGTTTTCAATCTCTCACGAACGATGCGAACTTGTTCTTCTGCTTCCTGAATCATATCCGGGCCAAAGAATTGTCTTTCCCCGGTCTCCGACCAGTTAAGAGGTGTTCGACACCTTCGTCCATATAGAACTTCGAAGGGAGCTTTGCCCAAGCTGGCTTGATAACTATTGTTATAAGCGAATTCGGCAAATGGGAGACATTTTTCCCATTCCATACCGAAAGAGATGACAAAGGCTCGAAGCATGTCTTCCAGAATTTGATTGACTCGTTCCACTTGACCACTTGACTGCGGATGAAAGGCAGTACTGAAAGAGAGATGAGTTCCCATAGCATTCTGGAAACTTTCCCAAAATCGGGAAGTGAAAAGACTTCCACGGTCTGAGTTAATCTCCAACGGTACACCATGAAGTGATACTATTCGAGAGACATATAAGTCTGCTAGCTGGCTAGCGGTAATACTCTCGCGAACAAGCAGGAAATGAGCTACTTTAGAGAGGCGGTCGATAACGACGAAGATAGCATTATTCCCTTTCCTAGTCCTGGGAAAACCAGTAATGAAGTCCATACCGACTTTGTCCCATTTCCATTCAGGAATAGCTAAAGGTTGAAGGGTGCCAGCAGGCCGTTGATGCTCTACTTTGACTCGACAACAAACGTCGCAGTTAGCAATGAATTGAGCGATTTCTCTCTACATCCTAGTCCACCAGAATCTCTGACATAGATCCTGATACATTTTGGTACTACCGGGATGAATCGTGAAAGGAGATTCATGAGCCTCCTTAAGAATCATCTGTCGTAGTTGTGGTTTCTTGGGTACCACCAATCGGTTCTCGAAGTACACTACACCGATCATCCATAGAGAAACTTCTAGCAACTCTGCTAGCAATGTTCTTCTTGATCCGAGATATGCCTTTATCATACCGCTGGGCAACTATGATTTGATCCATAAGGGTAGGTTTCGCCACCAAGGTGGAAAGGAATCCTCGAGGAACAATGTGAAGGTTAAGCTTACGAACTTCCTCGTGAAGAAGTAATTGACCTTGTTGTAACATTAGGTTGTTACAATATGACTTACGACTTAGTGCATCAGCCATGACATTGGCCTTTCCAGGAGTGTAAGTGATTCCTAAGTCGTAGTCTGTGAGCAACTCAACCCAACGTCTTTGCCTGAGATTCAAATCCGGTTGGGTGAAGATATACTTCAAACTTTGATGATCAGTGAAAATTTCACAGCGATTACCAAGAAGGTAATGTCGCCATCTTTTGAGTGCATGGACTACAGCTGCAAGCTCTAAATCATGAGTAGGATAGTTATCCTCGTGTGGACGCAACTGTCGAGATGCGTATGCAATCACTTGACGATCTTGCATGAGAATGCAACCTAGTCCTTGTCGCGAGGCGTCGCAATAGATTATAAAATCCTTGGAAAAGTCTGGTGGTACCAGTACAGGTGCAGATGTTAGGCGTCTTTTCAGTTCCTGAAAACTGGACTCGCACTGTGGGGTCCACTCAAACTTTTTATCTTTCTTGAGGAGTTCGGTTAGAGGTTTGGCAACCTTGGAGAAATTCTCGACGAAGCGTCGGCAATAGCTTGCTAAGCCAAGAAAACTCCTAACTTGCTTGACCGATTCAGGGGGAGTCCAATCAAGTACAGCTTGAACTCGCTCGGGATTGGCAACCAAAATTCACATTTAGAGAATTTGGCATAAAGGCGGTGCTCTCGAAGTTTCGTCAATACCAGCCTTAAATGCTCAGCATGATCTTCCTTGTTCTTGGAGTAGATGAGTATATCATCGAGGTATACCACGACGAATTTATCCAAATACTCCATGAATATAGAATTCATTAACCGAGAAAAGGTAGCTGGGGCATTGGTTAATCCGAAGGACATGACGGTGTACTCATATTGGCCATAACGAGTAACGAAAGCCGTTTTAGGAATGTCCCCGTTCTTGATTTTGATTTGATGGTAGCCCAACCTCAAATCCATCTTAGAGAAGACTGAGGATCCAGCGAGCTGATCATACAGGTCGTTGATCCTGGGAAGCGGATCCTTATTCTTTATGGTGACCAGATTAACAGGTCAGTAATCTACAACCATCCGCTCCGTTCCATCCTTCTTCTTGACGAAGAGGACGGGGCAAGCCCAAGGGGAAGAACTAGGACGGATGAAACCTTTTTGCAAGGACTCATCGAGTTGTTTCTTTAGCTCAGCTAATTCTAGTGGTGCCATCTTATAAGGTCTCCTAGAGATTGGGACAGTTCCAGGGATAAGATCTATCACGAACTCGACATCTCTGTCAGGAGGAATTCTTGGCAGTTCTTCGGGAAAAACATCCGGGAAGTCACGGACTACCGGGATATCTTCGAGTTCTGGTAGAGGGCTGGCATTCGGGTCAAGACATTGCCTATCTTGTCGGATGGGTGTGTAAGTTGAACGGTCCTAGTATAGCAATCAATTTTGGCTTAGTGGGTTGTCATCCAATCCATACCCAGAATGATATTTATGTCCGAGGACTTGAGAGCGATTAGAGATGCAAGGAAAACAAGTCTATCGACAAGGATTTCATTTCCATGGCTTACCCTAGAGGTTTGCCACTTTGAACCAGGAGTTTGAATAACCATGGAAGTAGGCATGTCACAAAAAGTCATGTTGTGCAATCGAGCATAGCTCTCAGATATGAACGAATGGGATGCTCCAGTATCGAAAAGAACAGATGCAGGATGGCAGTTGACGAGAAGCGTACCAAGGACGATGTTAGGATCCTCATAAGCTTCTTCAGTAGAGACATAGTTGACATGACCACGTGCAGTGGGGATTGGCTTGACATAATTCACCTTGCCGGTTGGCTTACCACGGCCAACGGGTTTTCCTGGCTGGTTCTGGGGACAATCACGCATGTAGTGTCCCGGTTCTCCACACTTGTAACATATCACAGTGGTGGTGGGTGGAGCAAAGTTGGAAGGTGGTCCTCCATAGGTCTTAGCAGGTGCAAACTGTTGAGTTGGGCGAGGCGCCTCATAGGATGCCCTCGGTGTGTACTTGGGTGGCAGAGCAGTGTTAGGAACCCACACACGGCGCTTATGAGAGCCAGAGCCGGATGAGGAACCAAAGTCTCGAGTATGCTTGCGGGTGGCCTCGAAGTCGGTCTGGCCTGTCTCAGCACTGATAGCCTTATTTACCAACTTCTGGAAGGAAGTGCACTCGTGCAGACGTAGATCTCGACGAAGTTCAGGGCTGAGTCCCTTGCGGAACCTCGCCTGCTTCTTGGCATCGGTGGATACTTCCTCAGGTGCATAGCGTGCCAGATTACCAAACTCACGACTATAGCCATCCACAGTTAAACGGCCCTGGGTGAAATTGCAGAATTCCTCCCGCTTGCGATCCATGAGACCTTCCGGAATGTGGTGTTCACGGAATGCCTCACTGAACTCAACCCAGGTAGTGACTTGGCCAGCAGGACGCATAGCTTCAAAGTTTTCCCACCAAAGACTGGCAGGGCCCTCAAGATGGTAGGCGGCGTAGATAACCTTGTCAGCTTCAGCCACACGGGCAGAGTGTAGCTTGTGGGTGATACTACGTAGCCAGTCATCAGCATCCAGAGGTTCAGTGGAGTGATGGAACTTCGGTGGACACATCTTGATAAAATCATTGATTGACACCACGTCATTCCTCTGGCGGAACCCAGTGTTCTGCTCTATGCGTTCCAGCAGACGGTTGGTCTCTCTCTTGTTCCATTCTGCTTCAAGCATAACTTCCGCCAAAGAGGGTGGCTGGGGCAGATTCCCATCTCTAGCCCCACTAGCCTCACCCTGCTCCTGAGCAGCAGGAGTGTTGCGAGTGTTGACCATCCTAGGAAAACAAAACAACGGTTTAGACAAGGATGGCAAAATTTAACATAGAAGTGCAGAATGTAATGGATGACACGGAATGCAAGGATGTTCATCCGTACGACATGGTAATATAGGAACTGCTATATATACACCAGTGGTCATACACACCATACAAAGTTTAGTACAAGCCAAGGCTAAAGTACAACTGCGGTGAAGGACGATACATCCCATCACAGGCATTCCAAGCTCCTATACATTATTTAACTACACCTCCGGAACTCAGTACACACTAAGTCATATTCCACAAGACGCGCAGGACTGTGGAAATACAACTACTACAATACTACTACAACCACGGCCTAGCTCAGACATTCGCGTAGTAATCCTCGTAAAGATTACCACCGTAGCCTGGAAGTGGAACAGACGGATCTTGGAACTCGCGAGCACTCGAAGGCTGAGGACCATAAGGACATGGATGTGGTCTCGGTCCCGATGCTGGTGGTAACCGACGCCCACGTGGAGGTGTAATACCCCGAACGTCACGCCAATCCATGCGATCAGGCAGACGAGTCGGCACAGGGTACAAATCCCGCATGTCCAGATACCCGGCGTGCACAGCAGGCGCAAGCCGTGTCAAAGTAGTCCAATGAGCGGCTCGAGTGTTATACAGCTCCATTCGGAGGTCACGGTCCCTATCCTCCAACATCTGAACAGTTGTCTGAAGAAGTGGCTCTTCATGAGCAGCATCAGTATACAGACCAGTGTAGTAGCCTTCCTCTCCGGGAAGTGAGGCTGGCATGTAACAGAACTCAGTGTTCAGCAACAGGGCATGCCTAGCACGGAGAATGGTCATCATCGAATAAGCGGCATCCTGCACTGCCATCTCGATGGTAATCCCCAGTCCATAAGACCAATGGATGGGATCATTAGCTCCAGGATATGAGGGGTATATCCGGACTATGCAGAAATACTGACTTTGATTAAAATCCCGGTACTGTTCCTCCACAGTGTATTCAGGATACCAGCGATAACCGGTCTCAGTCATCACACGGACTAGCATGGCCGTGTGACCGGGCACATTAATGCACCGAGTCAAACGAACCACTTGGTGAGGGATGCGGCCAGACATCTGAAACACGAAATAATGCAAAGGCATTAGTGTTTCTGGAGGAAATCGGGCAGCATAACAACTGTAAATGCTCAAACAAAGATTTGAGACATTATACAAATGATAGCATAGCCACACAACAATTCCATATCAAGGTTCTGGTTCATCAATCATCATACTAAAAGGATAGAAACTGAACTGAGGCTTGAAACCAACAATCCTAAGAGTCTATGGATTAGTAACACGTGAACCTAGTAAGGATAAGAGGCCTAGTCCTAAAACCCCGTAGAAAGAATAGACTGACTCAGATCAGAAGGGCATAAGGTAAAGGAGTAAAAAGAGCCTTACGTTCCCTTCCACAATCAATTCCCCTACATATAACTAAGAATTTTTCTAGACTCAACATCGACCAGTTTGGCTTGAGAAACCTACAGGCAGTCCAGCTCTGATGCCAACGCTGTCAGGACCCCGATCCTAGGTCACACCGATCTAGCTGTAACACGTCATATCACTTTGCGGCCTCATGCACGGTAACCCCACGGGTGCCACCTTACCTGGCCCGGGACCTTTTGCGCATTTTGGCACACGTATATGACAGTGTCGCTAGCATCCATATGACAGAGAACCCGGGCCGACATGGCTAGTTATAAACCAAAAGTGGCACTAAATTACAGAGACAGGCATCCATGACCCAGCAACGAACGTGTCGGTCATCAACGTATGAACCCAAGTCGTAGCAGGCTACATGGACTTAAAGGAACAACGCGTGACATTTCCCCTAAGGGACAGACACAGGAACGAAGAAGGACACATGCCGGCCAGCCTACGTGTTCCGAGCAGTAGCAAGCTACCAAGGCTCATTGGAATCACTAGGAGGCATTTCCCTGTAAGGTAGGCTACCAAAGGAAAACAACTAGGTGTCGGCTCCCACACATACCAAGCATTTCAAACATACACGCAATATGCTCAATATGTGCAAATACAACATTGCATCACAACAGAACTCTATGACTCAAAGTACTTTATTTAAAAGGCTCCAAGAGCCATACATAACATATCGATACAGGTAGGGGTCACATGAACCAACACTCAAGTCATACAGTCATACAAGCACAAGCGGAAGCTACATGTCTGAGTACAGACAACTTAGGAAATAAAACAGGCTTGGTGCAGCCTGACTATCTACAAGGCCCGTCACAAGCTCCAGATCACCGTCTGGGTGTCAAGCTACTCGTCGACGTCAACGTCTATGTAGAACCCATCAGCAGGGGCAGGGTTCTCCTCTGCAACAGTTATTAAGCAAACATGAGTACAAAGGTACTCAGCAAGTCTTACCACAGAACCTATCATACATGCAACATTATCAAAGGGGGTAGTGGAGTTCATAGCAGAATGCCAGCTTTGACCTTGGCTAACCTATACTACAACTCTCAACAGATTGCAAGATGTTATTACGAACACGAGTCCTCTACTCACCACATCAATACACTATCGAGGATCCTCTTCCGTCATCCTACGGAAGGGCCATCCACAGCACTCACGCTTATCTTGATGCTTGTAGTAGTATCCATCAACTTGTCTATGAACTGTAAGAGTAACCAAGTAGTTCGTACCGCGAACAACGGCTATTCGAATAGTTTGATAACCCTGCAGGGGTGTACCTCTTCACACACACTTTCACCACTTATCGCCGTTTACTCGGCATGTACTCGGCAACCTTCAAGCGGAAGCCCAGCGAGGGTGTCGACCACGACCTGACTAACTACTCAAGTCTCTCGTCCAGGTTTATCGCCTATTTGGGTTCCATCCGTGGGGAGATCCGGCCGGGGTGTCGCTCACGGCCCCAAACGATGTGTACAGGGTTCCCGAGTCACCAAACGGGCAACCGGTACACCGTGCCACATACCTGTCGCATCACAACCCACCCCGAGGGTCAGCGTTGTGCACGACCTCCAGTAAGCTATAAACACCAGAAACTAGTTGCAACTCCTGGACAGAGATCAAGGGTAATCAATAAGCCGAGAGGGTCAATTAAGGATCCCAATGTGTGGTAGTAGCTATAACTTGAACCACACATACAGATCTCGGGTCCTATGGACGATTCCAATGAAACAACCCATCATGTACTCCTACATGGCCTTTCATCGATACCTTTACCAAGCGTATTCCACACTTCCTTCTCTTTATCGATATGATCATTTCACTCTGATCCATCACCCAGATGAACCAGACCAGACACAACTCTAAGCATAGCAGGCAACATAAACAAATAGCATGGTGGATCACACATCACATGGCTCAATCAACTCCTACACATGCTAGTGGGTTTCAACTATTTACTGTGGCAATGACAGGTCATGCAAGGGATAGGGTTCAACTACCGCAGCAAGTAGCAGTTCACTCGCTGTTGCCTTAATGCAGTAAAAGAGAGCAGGAGCGAGAAGATTGGGTTTATATCGGAATGATCAATGATTGCTTGCCTGACAAGGTAGTTGTCGGGTACTGCTCTTCAACTGGATACGCAGCAGTATCCTCGGGAGAAGGACCTAACACAGAGAATACCGACGATATAATCATTAACAAACAAATGCAACAATATGATGCATGCTCATGACATGGCAAGATGCATGTGTGTTGGCTAATGCAACTAAAACCAGAAGGGTTTGAGCTTATTTGAATCAAAGATTCAAATTGGAGTTCAAACTATTATTTAAATAAGTGCATTATCATGTTTTTGATGTATACAGCAAGTTAACTTGTTCAAACATGCATGAAACAAGTATCATTGGAAAGATTGGATTTTTCTGATCATTTTTCATATATAAATCTTTTCCATCTGAGCTATGGTTGATTTTATATGATTTTTTGAAGTTTTGGGTATTTTCTGGAATTTCCTGAATTATTTTTAAACCTAAAAATCCCAGAAAATCCTTTACTGCGTCAGCATGACATCATGCTGACGTCAGCCAGTCAACAGGGCCAGTCCAAGTCAAACCTGACCAGTGGGACCCACTGGTCAGTGTCACAGCTAATTAACTAAGTTAATTAGAGTTAAACTAAAACTAATTAGCTGTCAGTGGGGCCTGGGCCCACGGGTCAGTGACTAAACTAATTAGCTAATTAAAATAATAGAAACTTAATTAAACTAACTAATTAGCAGAGGGTGGCCCACACGTCAGTGACCCAGGGGTAGTCAACCCCCTGGTCAAACAGGTCAAACTCGCCGGCGTTTAGCCGCCGGCGAGGCCAAGTGCGGCGGCATGCTTCGGAAAACGTCTGTAGGGCACGGCTCGAGTTGTGGCTAGGCACGTTGGAAAGCCCTTGCTGTTGCGCGTCGGATGGTGGTGGTCGCCGGACCTGGGGTGGCCGGAGACGACGGCAACGAGCTCGACGGCGGCGACCGGCGTCGGAAGTGTGTGGGGATGCGGCTGCAGGGGCCTAGGCGATGCGTGTGTGGCACCTTTCGCTCCTACGCGCTGCGGCGAGTGTGATGGACGGGTGCCCGTGACCAAATGGTCACCGGAGCATCGTCGGCGGCGAGCACGGCGGCGGTTCGTTTCGGTGATCAACAGAATGGCGGCTACATGGTGCAAAAGGAACGGAGGAAGGAGGGCTTCGACGTAGAAGCTCACTGCGGTGCTAATGAGCTCGACGGCGGGGTCGGGGACGCGCTGTAGCTTCGTAACGGCGGCGAGGTACTCCGGCGATCCGAGGAAGGGGACGACGGCATGTAGGTGTTGCAGGGCTTCCGGCGGCTCGTGGCTCAGCGAGGAGGAAGAGGGCGATGCGGCGGACCTTCTGGACACACTCACGGGGCGAGGGGGTGGCTCTGGGTGCGGCTACGGCGTGCGGCGGCTCGGTGATGGAGGAGGAGAGAGCCAGGGGAGGCGACAGGGACGAGGGTGAGAAGAGTGAGCGGTCGGGGCAGCTGCGTGGCGTCGCGGGGAGTCGTCCAGGCCGTCGGGATGCAGGCAGGCAGGGTGGAGGTGGCCGGACGCGTGCCGGCGTGCGGCGACCACGCGCGCGTCCTTCTGGCGCGAGGAGGAAGGCGACAGAAGAGGCCGTGGGCTGGGCCGGCTTGCTACAGGGCTGGGCCCGAGGTAAGTGTTTCTTCCTATTTTTCTTTTTCCTATTTTCTTTCTGTTTCATTTCTTTTGCAGCTTTGTTCAATTAATAAAAATGCCTAAACATTTTTATAACTCATGACACTTGTCATACCTACTGTATATAATATGAACAGTAGGAAACATTATAGTTCATGATTATTTGAGCATTTAAAATATTTTATAGCATTTAAATGCCCAAATTCAAATAACATATGATTTAATCCAAAGCCCTTAGATGTCCTAGAATATTGTGCACCATTTTTGGCAGAGGTTTAAGACCAAGGCAGAAATGATGAACATTTTTGAAGGGCATTTTGGGTACATTGGAAAATATTTTATCAAACCCAAGTTGTTAGGAGAGGGGTGCTGGGGTTTCTGTTAATCCCATTTCAAGTTTCTTTGAAAGTAAACATGATGCACACTCTGGCTAGGTCCTAATGCAAGTGCTAACTAGGGATGTGACAACTGTCCAATAATTCTGGATTTTGTGTGGGGCTTTGGAATACTCTTTCTAGTCCCTGCAAAATTGTCAGAATAATTTAAATGATTTTCTTTAAAATCAAAACAAATGTCAGAATTAGAAAAGAAAACAAAAAAGGGAAAGAAAACCTTACCTGTGCTGGACCAGCACTTTGCGGCCTAGCCGGCCCAGTTGGCCAGCCCAGCCACTTGTTCCCTCTCCCCTGTCGTCTTCCTCCCGCCAGGAGGACGGGCGCGTGCCCGACCCGTTCACCGCTGCGCCGCGCCACCTCGTGCCTACCTGCTCCTCTCCCTCGACGCCTGGCTGCTTCTGGTCGTTGCCACGCACCTCCCCAGACCTCTCTGGCCCTCTCTCGTCGCCTCTCCCCTCCTCTGTCTCCCTCTCTCGCTCGGCCCCGAGCGCCACCGTCACCGCCGGTCGCCGCTGCCGTGGCCACAGGCTACCCCACGCCCAGCCAAAGTGCCCGAGAGCTCCGCCACCTCGTACACGTCCCCTACGTCGAGCCACGCGTCGCTGGACGCCCTGAGGAGCTGCCACCGCCATCTTCTTCATCGCCGACCGCCGGAGATCCCCTCCGCCGCCCTGCTCGCTCCGGCCCTCCTTCGAGCTCTCCGCCTGCACCGCTGCGACCGCCATGAGCCTCTCCCTCGAACCCCGCTTTTCGTTTCGTTGTTCACACGCCGTAGCTGCCACACCGCATCCACCCGCACGGGCCGCCGCCCGCGCTCGTCGTCGGTGGTGCTCCGGTGACCTTTTGGTCCCGGGCAGGCATCTGACGGGTTCGCCGCATCGCATAGAAGCCATAGATGCTAGTGCTGCCCCGCCTAGGCCACTACAACCACCAGCCCAAGCTCGACCGAGCTTCCTCCGCCGCCGAGCTCATCGCCGGCGCCACTCCGTCCACTCCCCGGCCGCGCCACCACCACGGTTGGATGCGGATGAGCGTCCGCATCCCGTAGCTGTGTTCGGCGCACCAAACGGCGCCCTGTAGGCAAAACCCGCAGCGCACCGCCGCGTGTGGACTCGCCGGCGGCTAAACGCCGGTGGGTTTGACCCGTTGACCGGTGTGAGTTGGCCCCACGGTCCAGTTGACCTTTCCCTCTATCTCACTGACATGTGGGCCCTATAGTGCTAATTAACTTAGTTAGGTTAGTCACTATAGTCACTGACTAGTGGGCCCTGCCCAGTTAGTTAGGGCTAACTAACTTAGTTAGTTTACTAAGCCATTGACGTGTGGAACCCACACGTCAGGTTTGACCTGAGTCAGCGCTGCTGACTTGCTGATGCAAGCATGACGCAGTGCTGACGCAATAAACAATTTTCTGGAATTCTTTTTGTTTAGAAAAATCCAGAAAATTGTTTAAACTTCAAAAAAAACACAGAAATTCAACCGTAGCTCAGAATGAAATAATTTATATATGAAAAATTATCAGAAAAACTCAATCTATCCATCTGTACCATTTTCATGCATAAAAAATGAAGTTATACCTACTGAATATATGAAAACACATAAATGGCATTTAAAAAATGTTATTTTAGAGTTGCATTTGAACCCTTGGTTCAAATGGAATTCCACCAAATAAAATGCTAGTTGCATTAGCTCAAATAACATCACATCTTCATGCCATGTTCGTGCATCATATTGTTGCATATGCTTGTGTTTGATTGTCGGCACCGTTCTTCTCGATAGGTCCAGCTCCGGAGACCGTTCCAGAGTGCTTGTCAGAGGAGCAGTGCTCTACACGTTGTTATACCAGGCAAGCAAAACCCCTTTGTTCATTCTGATACAATCCTACTCTCTCGCTCCTGCTCTCTGTTATTGCATTAGGACAACAACGATTCAACTGCTACTTGATGCTGCGGTAGTTGAACCCATTCCTCTGCATGACCTGTCATTGCCACAGTAAATAGTTGAAACCGACTAGCATGTGTAGGAGTTGATTGAAGCCATGTTGTGATCTTACCATGCCTTGCTTGCTATTGCTTAGAGTGTGTCAGGTCTGATTCATTGGGAATGAATTGGAGTGCAGTGATATGTTCTGATGCTGAGCGTTAACTGTGTGAACACGTTTTGGTAAAGGTAGCTGTGAGAGGCTATATAGGAGTACATGGTGGGTTGTCTCACTAGAACCGTCCTTAAGCACGGGATTCTGTGTATGTTGTCCAATGACTAGCTACTACCACACATTGGAATGCTTAAGTGCCCCTCTCGACTTATTAATCAACTTGGTCTCTGTCCAGGAGTCGCAACTAGTTTCTGGTGTTGTAGGTAGTGTTATTTCTCTACGAAGTGGCACCCGGCAGGGTGGGCTTGGGACAGACTAGGCACACGTGGCCCGGTGTACTGAGTGGCACCCGGATGGTGGGCTCAGGAACCCTGTACACATCGTTTGGGGCCGTGATGGAAACCTCGGCCGGACTCCCTTGCGGATGGAACCCGAATAGGCGATAAACCTGGACTAGAGTCTTGTGTGGTTAGTCAGGTCGGGGCCGACACCCTCGCCAGGCTTCCGCTTGAAGGTTGCCAAGATACACGTCGTGTACATGGCGGTAAGTGGCGAGAGCGTGTGTGAAGAAGTACACCCCTGCAGGGTTTATCATGATCTATTCGAATAGTCGGGTCCACGGTTATGGACTTCTTGGATGCTTACGTGGTACATAGACAACTGAAAGTGGATACCCTAAAATACTCAAGACAAGTGTGAGTGCTATGGATAGCTTTCTCGTAGGGAGACGGGGATGAATCCATAGTGGTGTATTTGGTGGTGATTAGTGGACTCGTGTGTGCCACCTCAAAAAGTTACCAGCAATCGTAGTACAGGATAGCCACTCAGTCAAAGCTGGCTTGCTGCAACTAAACCCCACTATGACTTCTTGATACAAATGCATGTATGATAGTATCTGATGTAAGTCTTGCTGAGTACCTTTGTACTCATGTATGCTTAATTTATGTTTTGCAGATGAGACTTCTATCTCTCTAGTAGTTCCGCTTGGACTTCGACAAGTAGCTTGTTACCTCAGCTACGATGTTGGACGAGTGTTGTAGATAGTCAGGCTCTTCAGCCTTTTTCATTTGTAGATGTCTGTACTCAGACATGTTATGCTTCCTCTTGTTGCTTGTATGCTCTGAATGTTGGGTCATGAGACCCATGTTTGTAATATCTGGCTCCTCGAAGCCTATTGAATAAATACTTTGTTTCCTAGAGTCTTGTTGTGATTCCATGCTGTATTTGCACATATTGAGCATATTGTGTGTATGTTATTGAAATGCTTGGTATGTGTGGGATCGACACCTAGTTGTTTACCCTTGGTAGCCTATCTTACACGGAAATGTCTCCTAGTGCTTCCACTGAGCCTTGGTAGCTTGCTACTGCTCCGGAACACTTAGGCTGACCGGCATGTGTCCTTCTTCGTTCCTGTGTCTGTCCCTTAGGGGAAATGTCACGCGTTGTTCCTTAAGTCCTTGTAGCTTGCTACGACTTGGGTTCATACGTTGATGACCGACACGTTCGTTGCTGGGTCATGTATGCCTGTCTCTGTAATTTAGTGCCACTTTTGGTTTATAACTGGTCATGTCGGCCCGAGTTCTCTGTCATATGGATGCTAGCGACACTATCATATACGTGAGCCAAAATGCGCAAACGGTCCCGGGCCAGGTAAGGTGGCACCCGTGGGGATACCGTGCGTGAGGCCGCAAAGTGATATGGTGTGTTACATGCTAGACCGGTGTGACTTAGGATCGGGGTCCCGACAGCTTTGGTATCAGAGCCTGACTGCCTGTAGGATTATCAAGCCAAACTGGTCGAAGTTGAGTCTACAAATTCCTTAGTTATATAAGGGAATTGATTGTGGAAGGGAACATAAGGCTCTTTTTACTCCTTATACCTCATGTCTTCTGATCTGAGTCATCCTACCTTTCCTACGGGGTTAAGGAACTAGGCTTCTTATCCGGTTATTAGGATCATGAGTTACTATTCCGTAGTCCCTTAGGATTGGTTGATCAGATCCTACTCCTGTTTTCAGGTTCTTCCGGTGTAGTTTGTTTAGTACTATCACAGAAACTTGAGTGTTAATGTTGAGTTGTTGTACTACCCTTTGTTAGCACGATGTCTCATTCTGAGCATTTTACTGCCGTTATGCTGCCGGATATATCCTAGTAGTTCGAGAGATACCCATTTCTTGTCCTAACTTCTACAGCCTGCTTGATGCTGATTCCGTCCTTGGTTTCATTTCTCAAGATGTCGTCAGTTACCCGAGGTTCAGTTGCTCATAGAAACAACCACGGAGGTGGTAGGGATGAGGAGGATCCCCCTGACCAGCCTTCGTTGGCAGAGGTCATGCTAGAGATGGAGAGGAACAAGCGAGAGTCTAACCGCTTGTTGGCATGTATTGAGGAGAACACCACACATCAATGCAAAGAGTCAGCGACCATCCATGAATTCATTCGTCTGAAACCACGCACCTTCCATCATCCCATTGAGCCGCTCGATGCAGATGACTGGCTCCGTAGCATCACTCACAAGCTGCGTTCTGCAAACGTAGCTGAAGAGGATAAGGTCATCTATGCCACTTATCACCTGGAAGGTCCTGCTAGTCTTTGGTGGCAGAACTATGAGGACATGATTCCAGCTGGCCAGATTCCTACCTGGAGAGATTTCACTGAGGCTTTTCGCGAGCATCACATTCCTCAAGCTCTCATTGATCGCAAGAGAGAAGAGTTCTGTAGTCTTACCCAGGCTAAGATGGCTGTTGATGCTTACAGTAGAGAGTTTGAGAACCTCGCCCGCTATGCTACAGAAGAAGTGTCCACGGACGCAAAGAAGCAGGCTAGATTCCGGAAAGGTCTCAACCCCAAGCTGCGTCGTGATCTTCACTTGCATCATTGCCATACATTCTAGGCTCTGGTGAACAAGGCCATCAATGCAGAGACCACTTAGCTCACTTACGAGGAGTCTCGTAAGCACACCCGTGAATTGGGATCTTGCTCCGGCACTAGTTCCCAGAAGCGCCGGATTAGGGTTCCAAACTCCGCTCTTCCACCCAGATATCCTCCGAGGCCATTATGAGGTGCCTCATCCAGCTCAGTCTTATGCTCCACCCAAGCCCATTGGTAAACCGCTTGTCAATGCGGGTCCACGACCTACCTCAGGGACTTGCTTCACATGTGGAAAGCCAGGACACTATGCACGTGACTGCTCTCAGGCCAGTCTTGCTCCACCCCAGCCCGAGAAGTCCGTTCTTCATGGTAAGCCACCACGCAAGACGATCAGTGCCAATTCAGCTCCCACTAAACATGGACGTGTGCATCACGTCTCAGCTAAAGACGTTCATGATGATCCCAATGTCATTCTTGGTACACTCCTTGTCAATTGCCATCCGGCTTCGGTTCTGTTCGATACCGGAGCATCTCACTCCTTCATCTCTAAAGGCTATGCCCGTTTGCACGACATGTCATTTTGTGATATGCCAACTCCGCTTGAAATCCAAACCCCAGGGTCTAGATGGCAAACTACCAGAATAAGCCATGGTAATGGAATCCTTGTTGACAGACTTGTATTCCTTGCCTCACTCATAGCCCTCAAGTCTTCAGATATTAACATCATCTTGGGTATGGACTGGATGACAACTCATCATGCCAAGATCGATTGTTACACTAGGTCTGTTCAGCTTACACACCCATCTGGCAAGATAGTCACTGTCTCCACTAGAGTTGCAAAGCGTCAACTCTATTCTCTTAATGCCAGCCCCCTTCCAGACCTTGAAGATATCCCAGTAGTCCGTGACTTTCCGGATGTCTTTCCAGAGAAACTACCAGGTGTCACACCTGACAGGGATGTAGAGTTTGTCATAGATCTTATCCCAGGAACTGTTCCAATTTATAGGAGACCTTACAAGATGGAACCCCTAGAACTAGCTGAGCTTAAGGAACAACTTGATGAATCCTTGCGAAAGGGTTTCATCCGTCCTAGTTCTTCTCCTTGGGCTTGGCCCGTCCTCTTCGTCAAGAAGAAGGATGGCACGGAACGGATGGTTGTAGATTATCATCCCGTTAATTTGGTCACGATAAAGAACAAGTATCCGCTCCCCAGGATCAACGACCTGTATGATCAGCTCGCTGGATCCTCAGTCTTCTCCAAGATGGATTTGAGGTTAGGCTACCATCAAATCAAGATCAGAAACGGAGACATTCCTAAGACGGCTTTTGTCACTCGTTATGGCCAGTACGAGTACACCGTCATGTCTTTCGGTCTAACCAATGCTCCAGCCACATTCTCCCGCTTAATGAACTCGATCTTCATGGAGTACTTAGATAAGTTCGTCGTGGTTTACCTCGATGATATTTTGATCTACTCGAAGAATGAGGAAGAGCATGCCGAACATCTTAGATTGGTGTTGGAAAAACTCAGAGAGCACCGCCTTTATGCCAAGTTTTCCAAGTGCAAGTTTTGGTTGCCAGAAGTGACCTATCTCGGCCATGTAATCTCTGGTAAGGGCATTGCTGTCAATCCCGAGAGAGTTTAGTCCGTTCTTGATTGGACTCCACCTGAAACAGTTAAACAAGTTAGGAGTTTCCTTGGTCTAGCCAGCTATTGTCGCCACATTGTTGAGAACTTCTCGAAAGTAGCCAAACCTCTCACGGAACTTCCCAAGAAAGATAAAAGGTTTGAGTGGTCCCCACAGTGTGAGCACAGTTTTCAGGAACTGAAAAGACGCCTGACTTCTGCTCCCATACTTGTGCCACCGGATTTCACTAATGACTTTGTTATCTATTGTGATGCCTCACGACAGGGACTAGGTTGCATTCTTATGCAGGATCGTCATGTGATTGCCTATGCATCTCGACAGTTGCATCCACATGAGGAAAATTATCCTACACACGATCTAGAGCTTGCAGCTGTAGTCTATGCACTTAAGACATGGCGACATTACCTTCTTGGTAGTCGTTGCGAGATCTACACCGATCACTAGAGTCTCAAGTATATCTTCACCTAGCCAGATTTGAACCTTAGGCAAAGACGTTGGTTGGAGTTGATCTCAGATTACGACTTAGGGATTACTTACACCCCAGGCAAGGCCAATGTTATGGCTGATGCTTTAAGTCGCAAGTCATATTGCAACAATCTCATGTTGCAGCAGGGCCAACCACTTCTCCATGAGGAATTATGCAAGCTTAACCTTCACATTGCTCCTCACGGATTCCTTTCTACCTTGGTGGCGAAACCTAACCTTGAGGATCAGATCATTGCTGACCAGAAGTTTGATAAGGGTGTTACCCGCATCAAGAGAAACATTAAGAAGGGAGTTGGTGGTTGTTTCTCTATGGATGATCGAGGTGTTGTGTTCTTTGAGAATCGCTTGGTGGTTCCCAAGAATCAACATCTGCGACAACTGATCCTTAAGGAGGCTCATGAATCTCCTCTCACAATTCATCCCGGTAGTACTAAGATGTATCAGGACCTACGCCAGAGGTTTTGGTGGACTAGGATGAAGAGAGAAATTGCTGAGTTCATTGCTAAATGTGACATTTGTCGTCGCGTTAAGGCAGAACATCAAAGACCTGCTGGCACCCTTCAACCCTTAGCTATTCCTGACTGGAAATGGGATAAAGTTGGTATGGACTTCATCACCGGCTTTCCCATGACCAAGAGAGGGAATAATGCTATCTTCGTAGTCATTGATCGTCTGTCCAAAGTGGCTCACTTTCTACCTGTTCGAGAAAGTATCACTGCTAGTCAGCTCGCTGACTTGTATATTTCTCGAATAGTGTCACTTCATGGTGTTCCACTAGAGATCAATTCAGACCGTGGTAGTCATTTCTGGGAGAGTTTCCAGACTGCCATGGGCAGCCATCTTTCTTTCAGTACCGCTTTCCACCCTCAATCAAGTGGTCAGGTGGAACGGGTCAACCAAATTCTCGAAGACATGCTTAGAGCTTGTGTTATCTCTTTCGGTATGGATTGGGAGAAATGTCTTCCTTTTGCCGAGTTTGCTTATAACAATAGCTATTAATCCAGTCTCAAGAAAGCTCCTTTTGAGATACTCTATGGACGAAGATGTCGAACACCTTTGAACTGGTCAAAAACCGGCGAAAGACAATTCTTTGGACCGGACATGATCCAGGAAGCAGAAGAGCAAGTTCGCATCATTCGTGATAATTTGAAAACAGCTCAATCTCGTCAAAAGAGCCAGTATGATCGTCATCATAAGGAAGTGGCTTATGAAGTTGGCGACAAAGCTTATCTTCGGGTTACCCCTTTGAAAGGTACCCATCGTTTTGGTATCAAGGGCAAGTTGGCTCCTCGTTACATTGGTCCTTATCGCATTCTCGCTAAACAAGGAGAGGTTGCCTACCAGTTGGAACTACCCCCACATCTTTCTCGAGTACATGATGTGCTCCACGTCTCTCAACTTAGGCGTTGCTTCTCGGATCCCATCTGCGGAGTGGACCACGAAACGCGTGATCTCCAAGATAACCTCACATATCGAGAGTACCCCGTTTGCATTCTGGATCAAGCAGAGCGTGTCACTCGACGACATAACATCAAGTTTCTCAAGGTTCAGTGGTCTCATCATTCCGAGAGAGAAGCTACATGGGAGCGAGAAGATCGTCTCCGACTGAAGTTCCCCACCTTCTTTCCGCCGACTCCTGAATCTCGGGACGAGATTCTTTCGAGTGGAGGCGAGTTGTCACAACCCTAGTTCTGGTATGCACTAGGCTAGTCTTGATGTTTGCATCATGTTTAAAATTCAAATGATATTGAATTGAGGACATGTGAAAGCCTAAGAAATATTTTTGAAAATGACCCGGATATAAATTGCTCCAAAAAGTTCCAAGAAAATGTTCATGTTGCTCTCTGAAAATATTGGTTAGAGATAAAAATCAAACCAATATTATTAGGAGCTCATCAATATTTATTTTGGGCTTTTGGAATTTATGCAATAAATATTTGCATTGGATATATATATTTATTATATATTTTATATATGTCCAATAATTCTGGATTTTGTGTGGGGCTTTGGAATACTCCTTCTAGTCCCTGCACAATTGTCAGAATAATTTAAATGATTTTCTTTAAAATCAAAAAAAATGTCAGAATTAGAAAAGAAAACGAAAAATGGAAAGAAAACCTTACCTGTGCTGGCCCAACACTGTGCGGCCTGGCCGGCCCAGTTGGCCAGCCCAGCCACTTGTTCCCCCTCCCCTGTCGTCTTCCTCCTGCCAGGAGGACGTGCTCATGCCCGACGCGTGCACAGCCGCGCCGCACCACCTCCTGCCTGCCTGCTCCTTTCCCTCGATGCTTGGCTGCTTCTAGTCGTTGCCACACACCTCCCCAGACCTCTCTGGCCCTCTCTCGTCACCTCTCCCCTCCTCTGTCTCCCTCTCTCGCTCGGACCCGAGCGCCACCGTCGCCGCCGGTCGCCGCTGCCATGGCCACAGGCTACCCCACGCCTAGCCAAAGTGCCCGAGAGCTCCGCCACCTCATCCCCGTCCCCTACGTCGAGCCACGCATCGCCGGACGCCCTGAGGAGCTGCCACCGCCATCTTCTTCATCGCTGGCCGCCGGAGATCCCCTCCGCCGCCCTGCTCGCTCCGGCCCTCCTCCGAGCTCTCCGCCTGCACCGCTGCGACCGCCGTGAGCCTCTCCCTCGAACCCCGCTTTCTGTTTCATCGTTCACACGCCGTAGCTGCCGCACCGCGTCAACCCGTACGCGCCGCCGCCCGCGCTCGTCGCCGGTGGTGCTCCGGTGACCTTTTTGTCCCGGGCAGGTGTCTGACGTGTTCGCCGCATCGCATAGAAGCCGTAGATGCTAGTGCTGCCCCGCCTAGGCCACTACAACCACGAGCCCAAGCTCGACCGAGCTTCGGCCGCCGCCGAGCTCGTCGCCGGCGCTACTCCGACCACTCCCCGGCCATGCCACCACCACGGTTGGATGCGGACGAGCATCCGCATCCCGTAGCTGTGCTCTGCGCGCCAAACGGCGCCCTGTAGGCAAAACCCGCAGCGCACCGCCGCGTGTGGACTCGCCGGCGGCTAAACGCCGGTGGGTTTGACCCATTGACCGGCGTGAGTTGACCCCACGGTCCAGTTGACCTTTCCCTGTCTCTCACTGACATGTGGGCCCTGCCCAGCTAATTAGTTGTTAGGATTAGTGTTAGTCCTAATTAACTTAGTTAGGTTAGTCACTATAGTCACTAACTAGTGGGCCCTGCCCAGTTAGTTAGGGCTAACTAACTTAGTTAGTTTACTGAGCCACTGACGTGTGGACCCCACATGTTAGGTTTGACCTGAGTCATCGCTGCTGACTTGCTGACGCAAGCATGACGCAGTGCTGACGCAATAAACAATTTTCTGGAATTGTTTTTGTTTAGAAAAATCAAGAAAATTGTTTAAACTGCAAAAAAATCACAGAAATTCAACCGTAGCTCAGAATGAAATAATTTATATATGAAAAATTATCAAAAAAAACTCAATCTATCCATCATTACCATTTTCATGCATGACAAATGAAGTTATACCTACTGAATATATGAAAACACATAAATGGCATTTAAAAATGGTTATTTTAGAGTTGCATTTGAACCCTTGGTTCAAATGGAATTCAACCAAATAAAATGCTAGTTGCATTAGCTCAAATAACATCACATCTTCATGCCATGTTCATGCATCATATTGTTGCATATGCTTGTGTTTGATTGTCGGCACCGTTCTTCTCGATAGCTCCAGCTCCGGAGACCGTTCCAGAGTGCGTGCCAGAGGAGCAGTGCTCTACACGTTGTTATACCAGGCAAGCAAAACCCCTTTGTTCATTCTGATACAATCCTACTCTCTCGCTCCTGCTCTCTGTTATTGCATTAGGACAACAACGATTCAACTGCTACTTGATGCTGCGGTAGTTGAACCCATTCCTCTGCATGACCTGTCATTGCCACAGTAAATAGTTGAAACCCACTAGCATGTGTAGGAGTTGATTGAAGCCATGTTGTGATCTTACCATGCCTTGCTTGCTATTGCTTAGAGTGTGTCAGGTCTAATTCATTGGGAATGAATTGGAGTGCAGTGATATGTTCTAATGCTGAGCGTTAAGTGTGTGAACACGTTTTGGTAAAGGTAGCGGTGAGAGGCTATATAGGAGTACATGGTGGGTTGTCTCACTAGAACCGTCCTTAAGCACGGGATTCTGTGTATGTTGTCCAATGACTAGCTACTACCACACATTGGAATGCTTAAGTGCCCCTCTCGACTTATTAATCAACTTGGTCTCTGTCCAGGAGTCGCAACTAGTTTCGGTGTTGTAGGTAGTGTTATTTCTCTACTAAGTGGCACAAGGCAGGGTGGGCTTGGGACAGACTAGGCACACGTGGCCCGGTGTACCGAGTGGCACCCGGATGGTGGGCTCGGGAACCCTGTACACATCGTTTGGGGCCGTGATGGAAACCTCGGCCGGACTATCTTGCGGATGGAACCCGAATAGGCGATAAATCCGGACTAGAGTCTTGTGTGGTTAGTCAGGTCGTGGCCGACACCCTCGCCAGGCTTCCGCTTGAAGGTTGCCGAGATACACGTCGTGTACATGACGGTAAGTGGCGAGAGCGTGTGTGAAGAAGTACACCCCTGCAGGGTTTATCATGATCTATTCGAATAGCCGGCTCCACGGTTATGGACTTCTTGGATGCTTACGTGGTACATAGACAACTGAAAGTGGATACCCTAAAATACTCAAGACAAGTGTGAGTGCTATGGATGGCCTGCTCGTAGGGAGACGGGGATGAATACATAGTGGTGTATTTGGTGGTGATTAGTGGACTCGTGTGCGCCACCTCAAAAAGTTACCAGCAATCGTAGTATAGGATAGCCACTGAGTCAAAGCTGGCTTGCTGCGACTAAACCCCACTATGCCTTCTTGATACAAATGCATGTATGATAGGATCTGATGTATGTCTTGCTGAGTACCTTTGTACTCATGTTTGCTTAATTTATGTTTTGCAGATGTGACTTCTGTCTCTCTAGTAGTTCCGCTTGGACTTCGACAAGTAGCTTGTTACCTCAGCTACGATCTTGGACGAGTGTTGTAGATAGTCAGGCTCTTCAGCCTTTTTCATTTGTAGATGTCTGTACTCAGACATGTTATGCTTCCGCTTGTTGCTTGTATGCTCTGAATGTTGGGTCATGAGACACATGTTTGTAATATCTGGCTCCTCGGAGCCTATTGAATAAATACTTTGTTTCCTAGAGTCTTGTTGTGATGCCATGCTGTATTTGCACATATTGAGCATATTGTGTGTATGTTATTGAAATGCTTGGTATGTGTGGGATCCGACACCTAGTTGTTTACCCTTGGTAGCCTATCTTATAGGGAAATGTCTCCTAGTGCTTCCACTCAGCCATGGTAGCTTGCTACTGCTCTGGAACAATCAGGCTGACCGGCATGTGTGCTTCTTCGTTCATGTGTCTGTCACTTAGAGGAAATGTCACGCATTGTTCCTTAAGTCCTTGTAGCTTGCTACGACTTGGGTTCATACACTGATGACCGACACGTTCGTTGCTGGGTCATGTATGCCTGTCTCTGTAATTTAGTGCCACTTTTGGTTTATAACTGGTCATGTTGGCCCGGGTTCTCTGTCATATGGATGCTAGCGACACTATCATATACGTGAGCCAAAATGCGCAAAGGGTCCCAGGCCAGGTAAGGTGGCACCCGTGGGCATACCGTGCGTGAGGCCGCAAAGTGATATGGTGTGTTACATGCTTGACCGGTGTGACTTAGGATCGGGGTCCCGACATCACTAGAAGCGGAACTGCCCCAAATACTTACTAGATAAGAAGGCCGGCAACGTCAAAGGTATATGTGATATACATGTTATTGATGTGTACCTTACCAGCGCTCGTAGTAGCTCCTGGGTATTTGATACCGGTGCACTTGCTCACATTTGTAACTCAAAGCAAGAGCTGCGGAATAAGCGGAGACTGGCAAAGGACGAGGTGACGATGCGCGTCGGGAATGGTCCCAAGGTCGATGTGATCGCCATCGGCACGCTACCTCTGCATCTTCCTTCGGGATTAGTTTTAAACCTCAATAATTGTTATTTAGTACCAGCTTTGAGCATGAAGATGGTATCTGGATCTCGTTTAATGCGAGATGGCTACTCATTTAAATATGAGAATAATGGTTGTTCTATTTACATGAGAGAAATGTTTTATGGTCATGCCCCGCTGGTCAATGGTTTATTCTTATTGAATATCAAACGTGATGCTACAAATATTCATAGTGTGAATGCCAAAAGATGTAAGGTTGATAATGATAGTCCCACATACTTGTGGCACTGCCACCTTGGTCATATTGGGGTCAAACGTATGAAGAAGCTGCATGCAGATGGACTTTTGTAGTCTCTTGATTATGAATCATTTGACACATGCGAACCATGCCTCTTGGGCATGATGACCAAGACTCCGTTCTCCGGAACAATGGAGCGAACAACCAACTTGTTGGAAATCATACGTACTGATGTGTGCGAGCCGATGAGTGTTGAGGCTCGCAGTGGTTATCATTATGTTCTCACCCTCACTGATGACTTATGTAGATATGGGTATGTCTACCTAATGAAACACAAGTCTGATACCTTTGAAAAGTTCGAGGAATTTCAGAATGAGGTTGAGAATCAACGTGACAGAAAAATAAAGTTCTTACGATCAGATCGTGGAGTAGAATATTCAAGTCATGAATTTTGCACGCACCTAAGGAAATGTGGAATCGTTTCACAACTAACGCCTCCTGGAAGACCTTAGCGTAACGATGTGTCCGAATGTCGTAATCGTACTCTGTTGGACATGGTGCGATCTATGATGTCTCTTACCGACTTACCGCTATCATTTTGGGGTTATGCTTTAGAGACTTCCGCATTCAATTTAAATAGGGCACCATCTATATCCGTTGAGACGACACCGTATGAACTATGGTTTGGAAAGAAACCTAAGTTGTCATTTCTAAAAGTTTGGGGATTCGATGCTTATGTCAAGAAACTTCAATCTGAAAAGCTCGAACCCAAATTGGAAAAATGCGTCTTCATAGGATACCCTAAGAAAACTATTGGGTATACCTTCTACCTCAGATACAAAGTCAAGGTCTTTGTTGCCAAGAATGGATCCTTTATAGAGAAAGAGTTTCTGTCGAAAGAAGTAAGTGGGAGGAAAGTAGAACTTGATGAGGTTGTTGTAACCCCTCTTGAACTGGAGAGTAGCGCAACTCATGAAGATGTTTCTGTGGTGCCTGCACCGACTGGAGAGGAAGTTAATGATGATGATCATGAAGCTTCAGATCAAGTTACTACTGAACTTCGTAGGTTCACAAGGACACGTTCCGCGCCAGAGTGGTACGGCAACCTTGTCCTGGAAATCATGTTGTTAGACAATGGTGAACCTTCAAACTATGAAGAAGCGATGGCGGGCCCGGATTCCAACAATTAGCTTGAAGCCATGAAATCCGAGATAGGATCCATGTACGATAACAAAGTATGGACTTTGGTTGACTTGCCCGATGATCGGCGAGCCATAGAAAATAACTGGATCTTTAAGAAGAAG
This sequence comes from Secale cereale, assembly GCA_902687465.1. Classification (NCBI taxonomy): domain Eukaryota; kingdom Viridiplantae; phylum Streptophyta; class Magnoliopsida; order Poales; family Poaceae; genus Secale; species Secale cereale. The sequence continues at coordinate 600,592,857 of LR738711.1, read as the reverse complement.
ACTGACACGGATGGAAGTGTGACCATCTATAAGGCTTGGCTTGTCACTAAGGGTTATCGACAAGTTCAAGGAATTGACTACGATGAGACTTTCTCTCCCTTAGCGATGCTGAAGTCCGTCCAAATCATGTTAGCAATTGCCGCATTCTATGATTATGAGATATGGAAAATTGACGTCAAACGGCATTCCTCAATGGCTTCCTTAAGGAAGAATTGTATATGATACAGCCGGATGGTTTTGTCGATCCTAAGAATGCTAACAAGGTATGCAAGCTCCAGCGCTCCATCTATGGGCTGGTGCAAGCATCTCCGAGTTGGAACATTCACTTTGATGAGGTTATCAAAGCGATTGGCTTCATACGGACTTATGGAGAAGCCTGTATTTACAAGAAAGTGAGTGGGAGCTCTGTAGCATTTCTCATATTATATGTTTATGACATACTATTGATGGGAAATGATGTAGAACTCTTGGAAAGCATAAAGTCCTACTTGAATATGTGTTTTTCAATGAAGGACCTTGGAGAAGCTGCTTACATGTTAGACATCAAGATCTATAGAGACGCCTCATTGGTCTTTCACAAAGCACATACTTTGACAAGATATTGAAGAAGTTCAATATGGATCAGTCCAAAAAAGGGTTCTTGCCTGTGTTGCAAGGTATGAGATTGAGCATAGCTCAATGCCCGACCTCGGCAGAAGATAAAGAAAAGATGAGTGTCATCCCCTATGCCTCGGCCATAGGTTCTATTATGTATGCCATGCTGTGTACCAGACCTGATGTGAACCCTGCCATAAGTTTGGTGCGGAGGTACCAAAGTGATCCCGGAATGGAACACTGGACAGTGGTCAAGAACATCCTGAAGTACCTGAAAAGGACTAAGGATATGTTTCTTGTTTATGGAGGTGACGAAGAGCTCGTTGTAAAGGGTTACGTCGATACTAGCTTCGACACACATCCGGATGACTCCAAGTCACAAACCGGATACGTGTATATTTTGAATGGTGGTGCAGTCAGCTGGTGCAGTCTCAAGCAAAGCGTCGTGGTGGCATCTACATGTGAAGCGGAGTACATAGCTGATTCCGAAGCAGCGCAGGAAGGAGTCTGGATGAAGGAGTTCATCACCGGCCTAGGAGTTATTCCAAGCGCGTCGGGCCCATGACTCTCTTCTGTGACAACACTGGAGCTATTGCCATTGCCAAGGAGCCCAGGTTTCACAAGGAGCACATCAAGCGCCGCTTCAACTCCATTCATAGTTATATACAAGATGGAGACATAGATATTTGTAAAGTGCATACAGATCTGAATGTCGCAGATCCGTTGACTAAACCTCTTCCATGAGCAAAACATGATCAACACCAGAACTCTATGGGTGTTCGATTCATCACAATGTAACTAGATTATTGACTCTAGTGCAAGTGGGAGACTATTGGAAATATGCCCTAGAGGAAATAATAAAATGGTTATTATTATATTACCTTGTTCATGTGATAATTGTCTATTGTTCATGCTGTGATTGTATTATCTAGAAACCGTAATACATATGTGAATACATATACCATAATATGTCCCTAGTGAGCCTCTAGTTGACTAGCTCATTGATCAATAGATGGTCACGGTTTCATGACCATGGACATTGGATGTCATTGATAACGGGATCACATCATTAAGAGAATGATGTGACGGACAAGACCCAATCCTAAGCATAGCACAAGATTGTGTAGTTCGTACGCTAAAGCTTTTCCAATGTCAAGTATCCTTTCCTTAGACCATGAGATTGTGCAACTCCCGGATACCATAGGAATACTTTGGGTGTGCCAAACGTCACAACGTAACTGGGTGGCTATAAAGGTACACTACGGGTATCCCCGAAAGTATCTGTTGGGTTGGCATGAATCGAGACTGGGATTTGTCACTCCTTATGACGGAGAGGTATCTCTGGGCCCACTCGGTAAGACATCATCGTAATGAGCTCTATGTGACTAAGGAGTTTGTCACGGGATGATGTGTTAAGGAACGAGTAAAGAGACTTGCTGGTAACGAGATTGAACAAGGTATCGGTATACCGACGATCGAATCTCTGGCAAGTACTATACCAGTAGGCAAAGGGAATCATATACGGGATTGATTGAATCCTTGACATCGTGGTTCATCCGATAAGATCATCGTGGAACATGTGGGAGCCAACATGGGTTTCCAGTTCCTGCTATCGGTTATTGGCCGGAGAGATGTCTCGGTCATGTTTGCATGGTTCCCGAACCCGTAGGGTCTACACACTTAAGGTTCGATGACGCTAGGGTTATAGGGAATGTATGTACGTGGTTACTGAATGTTGTTAAGAGTCCCGGCTGAGATCCCGGACGTCACAAGGAGTTCCGGAATAGTTCGGAGGTAAAGATTTATATATGGGAAGTCCCGTTTTGGTCACCGAAAGTGTTCTGGGCATTATCGGTAACGTACCTGGACCACCGAAAGTGTTCCAAGGGTCCACCAGGAAGGGCCACCAGCCCCGAAGACCTGCGTGGGCCAAGAGTGGGAAGGGACCAGCCCCTAGGTGGGCTGGTGCACCTCCCACAAGAGGCCCAAGGAGAAGGGAAGAGGAGAGGGGGGAAACCCTAGGCTCAGATGTGCCTAAGGCCCACCTAGGGTGCGCCCCCCCTCTCCCTCTCTGGCCGCCCTCTAGATCACTCCAAGGTTGCGCGCCACCCCTAGGGGGGGAACCCTAGATGGGGGCACAGCCCCTCCCCTCCCCCTATATGTAGTGGGGGTTTTGGGCTGCCACAACATGAGACTCTCCCTCTCTCGGCACAGCCCTACCCCTCTCCCTCCTCGTCTCTCGAAGTGCTGGGCGAAGCCCTGCTGGAGTGCCATGCTCCTCCACCACCACCATGCCGTCGTGCTGCTGCTGGATGGAGTCTTCCTCAACCTCTCCCTCTTCCCTTGCTGGATCAAGGCGCGGGAGACGTCACAGTGCTGCACGTGTGTTGAACGCGGAGGCACCGTTGTTCGGTGCTTAGATAGGATTCGGCCGTGATCTGAATCGCTTCGTGTAAAACTCCACCAACTGCATTCTTGCAACGCTTCCGCATCGCGATCTTGAAAGGTATGAAGATGCACTCCCCTCTCTATCACATCCCTAGCTTCTGGTACTGCCTAGTGTTTTGCATCTTGTTGCATCATGTTTAAGTTTTCAGAAAGTTGAAATTGGTATTGATCAAACCCTATCACCAAAAAGAACTCAACTAGGGTTTACTGAAATATTTTTCAATGTACCCAAAATGCCCTTCTAAAATGTTCAACATCTTTGCCTTGGTCTTAATCCTCTGACAAAAATGGTGCACAATTTTCTAGGACATCCTAAGGTCATTGGTTTGAATCATACCTTGTTTGCATTTGGGCATTTAAATTTTTTATATTATTTTAAATGTCCAAATATTCATGAACTGAAATGTTGGCTGTTGGAAATAATCCAAATAGTGGCCACAAGAAGTCTCATGGTTTTTTAAAATGCTCTGGCATTTTTAATAAAGTCAAAACAAATGTCAAAATTAGAAAACAGAAACACAAATAGAAAAAACAAGGCTGGAGACTTACCTGGCGCTTACCAGTAGCAGAGGCGGCCCAGCTCCTATTGGCCCATCCCACCTCCTCCTTCTGTCGCCTTCCACCTCGCGCCAGTAGGCAGTGCGCATGGCCAATGTGCGCCGGCACGCGCCCGGCCACCTCCTGCCTGCCTGCGTGCACCCCCCCGACGCCCTGGACGTCTCTGGGATCGCCACACACCTCCCTGGCCTCTCTCTCACTCTCCCCCGTGTCCATCCCCTCCTATATCCCTCTCTGCCGAGCTCCACCGAGCGAGCTCGTCGCCGCCGTTCGCCGCACGCATAGCCACCGCTGCCGCCTCGCCTTTCTAGCGTGCCCACGAGCTCCGCCTCGACCTCCTCGTCCTCTCCACCGAGACACATGAGCTGGGAAGCTCCGCAACGCCCTCGACGCCGTCGTCTTCAACCTCCAGCTCCCCAGATCTCCGGAGATGCTCCGACGCCATCCGGCCTCCCCCGAGCCTTCTGGCCTCCTCTCCGACACTGTTGTGAGCTCCTGCTCTGAATCCCTCTCTTACTGCATTCGATTTCGTCATATAGCCGGCATCCCCATGAGCTCCAAAGCCCGCCGCCGTCATGTCTCATCGCCGTCGCGGCCAGAGCTAGCTATGACTGCAACCATGCACTGCAACATGTTCAACACGCCGTCAGGAGCCCAGAATACCCACCAGTTGCTCCTACCGTGCGTTGTAGCGTCGTTTTCGCCGATACCCGATCTCCGGCCACCGCCCAAGAGCTCGCCGTCGTCGACTCCGGGCACCCCGCGACCTGTTGCTGCCTCCGCTGGATGCGTGGGAGCGCAGGCTCCCTCCTGGTGCCCTCGGCGCCTCGATCCGTCCCCTTTGGCGCAACTCCGGCGGACCCCCGCCGTCGGCTTTGGTCGTCGCCGGCTATCTTCCGGCCAGCCGACGTGTTCTCATTAGTTTAGGCACTAACGACCTCCCCAAGTCACTATCAGGTGGGCCCATAGCCCTGCTAATTTCCGATTAGTGCTAACTAACAATTAGTTAACCACTGACACGCTAACTAGTGGGCCCCGGCCCCACTGACAGTTTAGTTAGTATTAAATTAAGGCTAACTAACCCTGTTAGTTAGTTGTGTCACTGACACGTGGGGCCCAGACTCTGTTATCCTTTAGTTTAGTTTTAAACTTAATTAGTTAGCACCGAGTCACTGACAAGTGGACCCCACATTTCAGGTTTGACCTTGGCAGCCCCGTTGACCTGCTGACATCAGCATGAAGTCATGCTGATGCAGTAAATATTTTCCGGGATTTAAAATAAATCAGAAATGATTTATTTATTTCAGAAAATGTTAAAAACTTCTAAAAATCATAGGAAATAATCTGTAACTCCAATGAAAATAATTTATATATGAAAAATGATCAGAAAAATCCAAAGAATCTGTCTATGGCATTTTCATGCATGTTTGAACAACTTACAGCCACGGTATAGGACAATTTGATTAAATGGCATTTGAATAATCACATATGCAGTTAGAATTTGAACCTTTGGTTCAAACCAACTTCATTTAATATGGTTGCTAGTTGCATTAGCTCGATCAACATCATATTGCCATGTCATGATCATGCATCATATTGTCGCATTGCATTGATTGTGTTCTCCCTTGTTGCCGGTGTTTGTCCCCTCTCAGTAGACGATGTTCCGACGATATGATATGAATGACACTGATGAAGACACAGTGATATCTTCAGAAGTGCCAGGCAAGCAACCCCCATTGAACATTCCGACAAGATCCCACTCTCTTTGTCTTGCTCTATTTTACTGCATTAGGACAACAACATTTCAACTGCTTTTGCTGCGGTAGCTGAACCCCTTTTCCTCTGCATGACCTGTCATTGCCATAGTAAATAGTTGAAACCCACTAGCATGAGTAGGAGTTGTTTGAGCCATGATGTGCCTACTCATTCATGCTTTCTTGTTATGCCTGCTATTGCTTAGAGTTGTGTCAGGTCTGATTCAACGGGAATTAATTGGAATGTGGTCATCATGTCCTACTGTTGAGAGCTAAGTGTGTGAACACAATTTGTTAAAGGTAGCAATGAGAGGCCATGTAGGAGAACATGGTGGGTTGTCTCATTGGAACCGTCCTTAGGAACTGAGTTCTGTGTTTGTTGATCCATGAACAACTACTACCACACGTTGGGCCCTGAAATATGACCCCGCTCGACTTATTAACCGCCCTTGTCCTCTGTCCTGGAGTTGCAATTAGTTTTTGGTGTTTGTAGTACGCTGGAGGTCGTGTGTAGTGCTGACCGGAGGCGTGGGCTGTGATGTGGTAGGCACGTGGCACGGTGTACCGGGACGCCCGTTTGGTGCCTCGGGAACCCTGTACACATCGTTCGGGGCCGTAAGTGGAAACCTCAGCCGGACTCCCTTCGAATGGAACCTGAATAGGCGATAAACCTGGACTAGGGACTTGTGTGGTTAGTCTGGTCATGGTCTACACCCACGTCGGCTTTCGCTTGAAGTCTGCCGAGCACATGTCATGTGCAGACGCTAACTGGTGGAAACATGTGGGAAGAAGTACACCCCTGTAGGGTTACAAGTGATCTATTCGAATAGCCGTGTCCGCGAAGGACTTCTGGGTTGCCTATACAGTTCATAGACATGTGAAAGTGGATACTCTAAAATGCGCAAGATAAGCGTGAGTGCTATGGATGGCTTTCTCGTAGGGAGACGGGACCGGATCCATAGTGGTGTATTGATTGGTGAATATGTGGACTCGTGTGCGCCACCTCAAAGAGTTATTTGCAGTCGTAGTTCAGGATAGCCACTGAGTCAAAGCTGGCTTGCTGCTGTTAAACTCCACCACCCCTTTGATGATACTGATGCATATGTAGCTAGTTCTGATGTAAGTCTTCCTGAGTACCTTTGCACTCATGTTTGCTTAATTTATGTTTTTGCAGAGGAGACTTCAGTCTCACCGGTGTGACTTAGAATCGGGGTCCCGACAGCTTTGGTATCAGAGCCTGACTGCCTGTAGGATTATCAAGCCAAACTGGTCGAAGTTGAGTCTAGAAATTCCTTAGTTATATAAGGGAATTGATTGTGGAAGGGAACATAAGGCTCTTTTTACTCCTTTACCCTATGTCCTTCTGATCTGAGTCGTCCTTTTTCTTCTATGGGGTTAAGAAACTAGGCTTCTAATTCTATTTATCAGGATCACGTTAATGGTGAATTCAAATTTCAATTCAGTCTCAAGTACTTCTGTTTGTTAAACAGTTGATCTCAGAAACTTGACATTGCGATGTTATGTGGTTATGCTACCTTTTGCGCGAACCTCAAATCGTTTTCAAGCATTTACAGTCGTTATGCTGTCCGAGTTACCCAAGGTCTCTAAATAATCTTATGCAATTGCAAATCTTTCCTCCCTATTAGATATCATTTTGGGCCAGACTAATCACACTATTCGGTGTGTGGAGGTACTCCATTGCCTCGACATATATGCTGGAACTACTATTATGACCCTATGTGTCTTAGGGAATCACCTAGTAATCTAGCCAAGTTTTGTGTTCTCAACGTGATGATTCCGGCCATCATTCTCGAAAGCATCCCGTGATGCCATTTAGTTAGTAGGTATTCTACTCCTGGGTTCTTGAACCCGAGATTCACCCTACTTACTCCATGTTGATAGTGTTTGCTCGCTCCTTTAGGATATTAGAAACCTTGTGATAATCCTTGAGGTCTGTGGTATCTCATTCTTCCAATACCATGAACCATCATGGCAGAAGTTCTTCTGAACCAAAAGATCACAATAAGAGTGCTCTTGAGGAGTTCTCGATTCTATGTTGTGACTCTGCCAAAACTACCTTTCTGCATGGGTTATCCGGAAGAAATATTTTGAAAGTTTGACATGCTAATCTATGCATCCACAACTCAGAAATTTATATGTTCCTTTGAGTTGTCCCTTTTAGTTGTATTATGACCCCGTCTATCAGTTTATAGTTAGGAGTAGTTGTGCATTCGTGTTTATCGGTGCCTGATATTCCTATGGTCCGTCAAGCCATTCTATTTCGGAATGACTAAGAGAGACAAACTCCAGCACCTCATCCATATCTAGGTTTCGGTCAAAGCAGTTGTATTCCGCAGATGAATTGCCAATCTGCCTTTTATTCTGTTCTACCTTGGAGTGTTACCCTCTTTTATGTCAAGAATGTCATGGGGATTGCACCACCTCCCATGAACTCTTGATATAGTAATACTTCTCGCCATCATCGTTCATTCCTTGGACTCCGTGTTATTGTAACCAGAATGCTGACAAGTGAATGGTGATGTGTGAAATCAATACTCCTAGCAACTCCGTTGCTTGGTAGTTAATGGACGATAATCTCATCCTTAGTGTGCTGGTTACTGAATCACCATTCTAAGATTGATCGTGCTACCTAGTCCATTTTTCTGGTGCACTTTTCGATCAATGAGTTAGGATTGTGTCAATCCCTCGCTCTTTTGATCATATCGTCTTGCCTTGAAAAGCAAGATTGTTCTCGAGCTTCAAAACATATCGGTGGTTTGGATTTTCCGAATATCTTCTCGGAAGTATTACGAGGTTGTTCCCTGACCATTATGTTGAGCTCGTGATCAAGATGGTTTACTTATAAACCACCCCTTCTCCTAGAATCTATGTTGGATATCCTGAGCTAGTTGGTTAAGCTAAACAACAACTTGGAGAGCTGTAAGATAAAAGCTTGATCTAACTTAGTTCATGTTGAAGGGATATTTGTGTGTGTTGAAGAACGATGGTATTTTCGTCATCTGATCTTCGTGTTCAGCTACTGGACCTATCGTCTTATCCAACCTTTGATTTGAGTGTGGGCTATCCTCAAATCAAATCCGAACCAACGGTGTTCATAATGTTGTCTTACTCGTGGTTGATCCCTTGAGCATACACCGTTACATCTATTGGTTTGACCAATGCTATCACTTGTCCACGTTGTCATGGAATTCCATCTATATGGTAACCTGGATGAATTGTTGTTGAGCCATTGACAACATCCTTATCTTCTCCATGATTTCGTTGAACATCCAGCTAGTGTTGGAAACTTTTATAAGAATTATCTTCATGTCCTCTTCATGAAGCATATGTTTGGACGAAAGAAGTGACTTCCTCTAATTTACATGCACTTGATGTAAGTTGCTGCCGTGAATTCGAGAAAGCTTGTTTTTGTCTCCTCTGGAATCATTCCAAGTCAACCATGCACATGCCAAGTATTATGTGGTCTGTCAGACTGATCATGTTCGTTCCATATGAATTCACTAGCACACCAAGCCACTGATTTACTTGTTCAAGAAGAAGTTCCTTCTTAAGAGCTAGACTTATGTAAGGACTTCGATACCTCGATGATGATTCCTAACCTGAACTCGGTGGTATTTTGTTGTAAGACTACCATGTGGTCATGCTTGTCTTGGTCAGCGTGTTCATATGTTTGTAGAAGAACCAGCTCATGTTTTGGAGCTTGCTATCATAGTTCATTTCCCGAGAATCTCGCTACGTCATCTCGTCGGTTGTGTTGCAAACTTTCTTTCCCAGACATGTTGTCTGAAATATCCAATTACCAACCAAATCTGAAGCTCAGGCAGATATGAAGGTTGGAACATTTCCAACATTTGCATTTTGTTCCCAGCTTGCACCTCAGCAGCTGTTGTTCAGGATCATCTTCAACAGTGGTCCTACCATGGGTCCCATCCATTTCCGTGATAAGCAAGATCACTCATTGCATTGTCTTCAACAAGGTAGTCCACTTCGTCCATTCTAGTCTGAGTATGTCATTCTTTCGAACTCCTTCAAACGATCGTTTGTGATTGCCATAGGCTGGTATAGAGAATTACAATGATCCGTATACCAAAAGTAATTCTTTTTGCCACTTAAGGGAATAATTCTACGAGTCACCGTCTCTAAGGTGCCCCGTCTGGTGATATCGATCACCATCTTCTTAGGTGTGGAATAATTGCCTAACAAGTGAACCTTCATCATTTGTTTCACTCCATCCCTCTGGATGTATGTTCCGTGTCTCATCTCAAGAGATGTTTCAACGTCTCCCTCCATGAGTTGATCTTGAGTTGCTCGATCTTTCAGAAGATCAAGTACTGTTAAGTTTCTTTCGTTGTCACTGTGTTGGACAAAGACCTCGAAAGCAATGATGTCAAGATCAACATGATGTAGGCAATCAACGTTCTTATGAAGTGCAACCTGGACCGTAAAGATTGTGTTAGTCTGCGTCCCCCCTTCAGCTTACCCTATGCTTGAATCTCGGGACGAGATTCTTGTTTAGTGGGGGTGAGTTGTCACATCCCTAGCTTCTGGTACTGCCTAGTGTTTGCATCTTGATTGCATCATGTTTAAGTTTTCAGAAAGTTGAAATGCGGATTGATCAAACCCTAGCACAAAAAATAACTCAACTAGGGTTTACTAAAATATTTTTCAATGTACCCAAAATGCCCTTCTAAAATGTTCATCATCTTTGCCTTGGTCTTAATCCTCTGACAAAAATGGTGCACAATTTTCTAGGACATCCTAAGGTCATTGGTTTAAATCATACCTTATTTGCATTTGGGCATTGAAATTTTATATATTATTTTAAATGTCCAAACATTAATGAACTGAAATGTTGGCTGTTGGATATAATCCATACAAAGGCCACAAGAAGTCTCATGATTTTTGAAACTGCTCTGGCATTTTTAATAAAGTCAAAACAAATGTCAAAATTAGAAAACAGAAACAGAAATAGAAAAAAAGGCAGAAGAGTTACCTGGCGCTTATCAGTAGCAGAACGGCCCAGCTCCTGTTGGCCCAGCCCACCTCCTCGTTCTATCACCTTCCACCTCGCGCCAGTAGGCAGCGCGCGTGGCCACCGCGCCCGGCACGAGCCCGGCCACCTCCTGCCTGCCTACGTGCACCCCCTGACGCCTTGGACGTCTCTGGCATCGCCACACACCTCCCTGGCCTCTCTCTCTCTCTCACTCTCCCCCGTGTCCATCCCCTCCTCTATCCCTCTCTGCCGAGCTCCACCGAGTGAGCTCGTCGCCGCTGTTCGCCGCATGCATAGGCACCGCTACCGCCTCGCCCTTCTAGCGTGCCGACGAGCTCCGCCTCGACCTCCTCGTCCTCTCCACCGAGACACATGAGCTGGGAAGCACAGCAACACCCTCGACGCCGTCGTCTTCAACCTCCAGCTCCCCAGATCGCCGGAGATGCTCCGACGCCGTCCGGCCTCCCCCGAGCCTTCTGACCTCCCCTCTGACACTACTGTGAGCTCCTGCTCCGAATCCCCCTCTTCTCCGTTCTATTTCATCATGTAGCCGCCATCCCCATGAGTTCCAAAGCCCGCCGCCATCATGTCTCATTGCCGTCGCAGCCAGAGCTAGCTATGACTCCAACCAAGCACTACAACATGTTCAGCACGCCGTCAGGAGCCCAGAACACCCACCAGTTGCTCCTACCATGCGCTGTAGCGTCGTTTTCGCCGACGCCTGGTCTCGGGCCACCGCCCAAGTGCTCGCCGTCATCGACTCTGGGCACCCCGCTTCCTGCTGCTGCCTCTGCTCGATGCGCGGGAGCGCAGGCTCCCACCTGGTGTCCTTGGCGCCTCTGGCGTAACTCGGCAGACCCCCGCCTTCGGCTGTGGTCGTCGTCGGCTATCTTCCGGCCAGCCGACGTGTTCTCATTAGTTTTGGCACTAACGACCCCCCCCCCCGAAGTCACTATCAGGTGGGCCCAGAGCCCTGCTAATTTCCGATTAGTGCTAACTAACAATTAGTTAACCATTGACACACTGACTACTGGGCCCCGGCCCCACTGACAGTTTAGTTAGTATTAACTTAAGGCTAACTAACCCTGTTAGTTAGTTGTGTCACTCACACGTGGGGCCCAGACTCTGTTAACCTTTAGTTTAGTTTTAAACTTAATTAGTTAGCTCTGAGTCACTGACCAGTGGACCCCACATGTCAGGTTTGACCTTGGTAGCCCCGTTGACCTGCTGACATCAGCATGAAGTCATGCTGATGCAGTAAATATTTTTTAGGATTTAAAATAAATCAGAAATGATTTAATTATTTCAGAAAATGTTTAAAACCTCTAAAAATCATAGAAAATAATCTATAACTCCAATGAAAATAATTTATATATGAAAAAATGATCAAAAAAATCCAAAGAATCTATTGATGGCATTTTAATGCATGTTTGAACAACTTACAGCCACTGTTTAGGACAATTCGATTAAATGGCATTTGAATAATCACATATGGAGTTTGAATTTGAACCTTGGATTCAAACCAACTTCATTTAATATGGTTGCTAGTGGCATTAGCTCAATCAACAACATATTGTCATGTCATGATCATGCATCATATTGTCGCATTGCACTGATTGTGTTCTCCCTTGTTGCCGGTGTTTGTCCCCTCTCAGTAGACGACGTTCCGACGATATGAGATCGATGACACTGATGAAGACACAGTGATATCTTTAAAAGTGCCAGGCAAGCGACCCCCATTGAACATGCCGACAATATACCACTCCCTCGCTCTTGCTCTCTTTTACTGCATTAGGACAACAACGTTTCAACTACTTTTGCTACGGTAGCTGAACCCCTTTTGCTCTGCATGACCTGTCATTGCCACTGTAAATAGTTGAAACCCACTAGCATGAGTAGGAGTTGTTTGAGCCATGATGTGCGTACTCATTCATGCTTTCTGGTTATGCATGCTATTTCTTAGAGTTGTGTGAAGTCCGATTCATCAGGAATGAAGTAGAATGTGGTCATCATGTCCTACTATTGAGAGCTAAGTGTGTGAACACGATTTGGTAAAGGTAGCGATGAAAGGCCATGTAGGAGAACACGGTGGGTTGTCTCATTGAAACCGTCCTCAGGAACTGAGTTCTATGTTTGTTGATCCATGAACAACTTCTACCACACGTTGGGCCCTGAAATATGACCCTGCTCGACTTATTAACCACCCGTGTCCTCTATCCAGGAATTGCAATTAGTTTCTAGTGTTTGTAGTATGCTGGAGGTCGTGCACAGTGCTGACCGGAGGGGTGGGCTGTGATGCGGTAGGCACATGGCACGGTGTACCGGGACACCCGTTTGGTGCCACGAGAACCCAGTACACATCGTTCGGGGCCGTAAGTGGAAACCTCGGCCGGACTCCCTTCGGATGGAACCTGAATAGGCGATAAACCTGGACTAGGGACTTGTGTGGTTAGTCAGGTCATGGTCTACACCCACGTCGGCTTTCGCTTGAAGTCTGCCGAGCACATGTCGTGTGTAGACGCTAAGTGGTGGAAACATGTGTGAAGAAGTACACCCCTGCAGGGTTACAAGTGATCTATTCGAATAGCCGTGTCCGTGGTGAAGGACTTCTGGGTTGCCTATACAGTTCATAGACAAGTGAAACTAGATACTCTAAAATGCGCGAGATAAGCGTGGGTGCTATGGATGGCTTTCTCATAGGGATACGGGGGCGGATCCATAGTGGTGTATTGATTGGTGAATATGTGGACTCGTGTGCGCCACCTCAAAGAGCTACTTGCAGTCGTAGTTCAGGATAGCCACTGAGTCAAAGCTGGCTTGCTGCTATTAAACTCCACCACCCCTTTGATGATACTGATGCATATGTAGCTAGTTCTGATGTAAGTCTTGATGAGTAGCTTTGTACTCACGTTTGCTTAATTTATGTTTTTGTAGAGGAGACTTCAGTCTCACTAGTAGTTTCGCGTGGACTGCGACATTTAGCTTGTTACCTCAGCTACGATCTTGTACACTTGGGAGGGTCTTGTAGATTATCAGGCTTCTCAGCCCTTTTCATTTGTAGTTGTCTGTACTCAAACATGTTATGCTTCTGTTGCCTGTATGCTCTATATGTTGGGTCATGAGACCCACTACTTGTAATAAATTGAAGGAAATATGCCCTAGAGGCAATAATAAAAATGTTATTTGTATTTCCTTATATCATGATAAATGTCTTTTATTCATGCTAGAATTGTATTAACCGGAAACTTAGTACATGTGTGGATACGTAGACAAAAACAGTATGTCCCTAGTATGCCTCTACTAGACTAGCTCATTGATCAAAGATGGTTATGTTTCCTAGCCATAGACATGAGTTGTCATTTGATCAACGGGATCACATCATTAGGAGAATGATGTGATGGAAAAGACCCATCCGTTAGCATAGCACTATGATCGTTTAGTTTTACTGCTATTGCTTTCTTCATGACTTATACATGTTCCTATGACTATGAGATTATGCAACTCCCGAATACCGTAGGAACACCTTGTGTGCTATCAAACGTCACAACGTAACTGGGTGATCATAAAGATGCTCTACAGGTGTCTCCGAAAGTGTTCGTGGTGTTGGCATAGATCAAGATTAGGATTTGTCACTCCGAGTGTCGGAGAGGTATCTCTGGGCCCTCTCGGTAACACAAATCACAGTAAGCCTTGCAAGCAAAAGACTAATGAGTTAGTCACGAGATGATGTGTTACGGAACGAGTAAAGAGACTTGCCAGTAACGAGATTGAACTAGGTATAGAGATACCGACGATCGAATCTCGGGCAAGTAACATACCGATGACAAAAGGAACAACGTATGTTGTTATGCGGTTTTGACCGATAAAAGATCTTCGTAGAATATGTAGGAGCCAATATGAACATCCAGGTTCCGCTATTGGTTATTGACCGGAGATGAGTCTCGGTCATGTCTACATAGTTCTCGAACCCGTAGGGTCCGCACGCTTAACGTTTGATGATGATCGGTATTATGAGTTTATGAGTTTTGATGTACGGAAGGTAGTTCGGAGTCCCGGATGAGATCACGGACATGACGAGGAGTCTCGGAATGTCCGAGACATAAAGATTGATATATTGGACGACTATATTCGGACATCGGAAGTGTTCCGGAAAAGTTTCGGATTTAACGGGATTGCCGGAGGGGGTTACCGAACCCCCTACGAAGGGGGATGGTCCATAGTGGGCCTTAAGGGAAAGAGAGAGGCAGCCCATAGGGCTGGCCGGCGCCCCACCTAGGGTTCCTAGTTGGACTAGGATTGGGGGGGCGCCACCTCTCCCTCTTTGGTGATTCCTACTAGGAATAGGATTGCAATCCTATTCCTAGTAGGATTGCACCTCTAGCCGCACCAAACAAGGGCCGGCCGGCCTCCCCCCTTGCTCCTTTATATACGGGGGCAGGGGGGCACCCAAAGACACACAAGTTGAATTGTTTTAGCCGTGTGCGGTGACCCCCTTCACAGAAACACACCTCGGTCATACCGTTGCAGTGCTTAGGCGAAGCCCTGCGCCGGTGAATACATCATATCTGTCACCACGCCGTCGTGCTGACGAAACTCTCCCGTGAAGCTCAACTGGATCAAGAGCTCGTGGGACGTCATCAAGCTGAACGTGTGCTGAACGCGGAGGTGCCGTACGTTCGGTGCTTGATCGGTTGAATCGTGAAGAAGTTCGACTACATCAACCGCGTCACTTGACGCTTCCGCTCCCGGTCTACGAGGGTACGTAGACACACTCTTCCCTCTTGTTGCTATGCATCTGGTAGATAGATCTTGCGTGATCGTAGGAAAATTTTAAAATACTACGTTCCCCAACAGTGGCATCATGAGCCAGGTCTATGCGTAGATGATATGCACGAGTAGAACACAATGAGTTGTGGGCGATACTAGTCATACTGCTTACCAGCATGTCATACTTTGCTTCGGCGGTATTGTGAGATGAAGCGGCCCGGACCGACATTACGCATACGCTTACGTGAGACTGGTTTCACCGTTACGAGCACTCATTGCTTAAAGGTGACTGGCGGGTGTCTGTCTCTCTCACTTTAGCTGAATCAAGTGTGGCTACGCCCGGTCCTTGTGAAGGTTAAAACAACACATACTTGACGAAACATCGTTGTGGTTTTGTATGCGTAGGTAAGAACGGTTCTTGCTAAGCCCGTAGCAGCCACGTAAAACATGCAACAACAAAGTAGAGGACGTCTAACTTGTTTTTGCAGGGCATGTTGTGATGTGATATGGTCAAGACATGATGAGTTATATGGTTTTGTATGAGATGATCATGTTTTGTAAAGTTATCGGCAACTGGCAGGAGCCATATGGTTGTCGCTTTATTGTATGAAATGCAATCGCCATGTAATTGCTTTACTTTATCACTAAGCGGTAGCGATAGTCGTAGAAGCAATAGTTGGCGAGACGACAACGATGCTACGATGGAGATCAAGGTGTCGCGCCGGTGACGAAGGTGATCATGACGGTGCTTTGGAGATGGAGATCAAAAGCACAAGATGATGATGGCCATATCATGTCACATATTTTGATTACATGTGATGTTTATCTTATTATGCTTCTTATTTTGCTTAGAACGACGGTAGCATTATAAGATGATCCCTTACTAAATTTCAAGGTATAAGTGTTCTCCCTGAGTATGCACCGTTGCGAAAGTTCGTCGTGCCGAGACACCATGTGATGATCGGGTGTGATAAGCTCTACGTTCAAATACAACGGGTGTAAGCTAGTTTTACACACGCAGAATACTCGGGTTAAACTTGACGAGCCTAGCATATGCAGATATGGCCTCGGAACACTGGAGACTGAAATGTCGAGCGTGAATCATATAGTAGATATGATCAACATAAGATGTTCACCATTGAAACTACTCCATCTCACGTGATGATCGGACATGGTTTAGTTGATTTGGATCACGTGATCATTTAGATAACCGGAGGGATGTCTATCTAAGTGGGAGTTCTTTAATTAATATGATTAAATTGAACTTTAATTTATCATGAACTTAGCCCTGAGAGTTTTTGCATATCTATGTTATTGTAGATCAATGGCCCGTGCTACCGTTCCTTTGAATTTTAATGCATTCCTAGAGAAAGCTAAGTTGAAAGATGATGGTAGCAATTACACGGACTGGGTCCGTAACCTGAGGATTATCCTCATTGCTGCACAGAAGAATTATGTCCTTGAAGCACCGCTAGGTGACAAGCCCCCTCCCGCTAATGTAGATGCTTTGAACGTCTGGCAGTCGCGGTCTGATGACTACACGATAGTTCAGTGTGCCATGCTTTACGACTTAGAACCGGGACTTCAACGACGTTTTTAACGTCATGGACCATATGAGATGTTCCAGGAGTTGAAGTTCATATTTCAAGCAAATGCCCGGATTGAGAAATATGAGATTTCCAATAAATTCTACAGCTGCAAAATGGAGGAGAATAGTTCTATCAGTGAACACTTGCTCAGAATGTCTGGGTACTACAATCATATGAATCAACTTGGTTGCAAAGTTGACGAGGATAGTGTTATTGATAGAGTTCTTCAATCACTGCCACCAAGCTATAAAGGCTTTGTGATGAACTATAATATGCAAGGGATGCAAAAGGCAATTCCCGAGCTCTTCGCCATGCTCAAGGCTGCGGAGGTAGAAATCAAGAAGGAGCATCAAGTGTTGATGGTTAACAAGACCACTAGTTTCAAGAAAAAGGGCAAGGGAAAGAAGGGGAACTTCAAGAAGAATAGCTAGACAGTTGCTACTTCCACGAAGAAACCCAAATCTGGAGCCAAGCCTGAAACTGAGTGCTTCTACTGCAAGGGGACTAGACACTGGAAGCGGAACTGCCCCAAGTATTTGGCGGATAAGAAGGATGGCAAGGTGAACAAAGGTATATGTGATATACATGTTATTGATGTGTACCTTACTAATGCTCGTAGTAGTACCTGGGTATTTGATACCGGTTCGGTTGCTAATATTTGTAACTCGAAACAGGGACTACGGATTAAACGAAGATTGGCTAAGGACGAGGTGACGATGCGCGTGGGAAACGGTTCCAAAGTCGATGTGATCGCCGTCGGCACGCTACCTCTACATCTACCTTCGGGATTAGTTTTAGACCTAAATAATTGTTATTTGGTGCCAGCGTTGAGCATGAACATTATATCTGGATCTTGTTTGTTGCGAGACGGTTATTCATTTAAATCAGAGAATAATGGTTGTTCTATTTTTATGAATAATATCTTTTATGGTCATGCACACTTAAAGAGTGGTCTATTCTTATTGGATCTCGATTGTAGTGATACACATATTCATAACATTGAAACCAAAAGATGCAAGGTTAATAATGATAGTGCAACTTATTTGTGGCACTGCCGTTTAGGTCATATTGGTGTAAAACGCATGAAGAAACTCCATAATGATGGACTTTTGGAATCACTTGATTATGAATCACTTGGTGCTTGCGAACCATGCCTCATGGGCAAGATGACTAAAACTCCGTTCTCCGGAACCATGGAGCGAGCAACAGATTTGTTGGAAATCATACATACTGATGTATGTGGACCAATGAGTGTTGAAGCACGCGGCGGGTATCGTTATTTTCTGACCTTCACTGATGATTTGAGCAGATATGGGTATATCTACTTAATGAAGCACAAGTCTGAAACATTTGAAAAGTTAAAAGAATTTCAGAGTGAAATAGAGAATCATCGTAACAAGAAAATAAAGTTTCTACGATCTGATCGTGGAGGAGAATATTTGAGTTACGAGTTTGATCTTCATTTGAAACAATGTGGAATAGTTTCATAACTCACGCCACCCGGAACACCACAGCGTAATGGTGTGTCCGAACGTCGTAACCGTACTTTATTGGATATGGTACGATCTATGATGTCTCTTACCGATTTACCACTATCGTTTTGGGGTTATGCTTTAGAGACAGCTGCATTCACGTTAAATAGGGCACCATCTAAATCCGTTGATACGACGCCTTATGAACTATGGTTTGGCAAGAAACCAAAGTTGTCGTTTCTTAAAGTTTGGGGCTGCGATGCTTATGTGAAAAAGCTTCAACCTGATAAGCTCGAACCCAAGTAGGAGAAATGTGTCTTCATAGGATACCCAAAATAGACTGTTCGGTACACCTTCTATCACAGATCCGAAGGCAAGATATTCGTTGCTAAGAATGGATCCTTTCTAGAGAAGGAGTTTCTCTCGAAAGAAGTGAGTGGGAGGAAAGTAGAACTTGATGAGGTAATTGTACCTTCTCCCAGATTGGAAAGTAGTACATCACAGAAAATTGTTCCAGTGATTCCTACACCAATCAGTGAGGAAGTTAATGATGATGATCATGAAACTTCGGATCAAGTTTCTGCTGAACGTCGTAGATCAACCAGAGTATGTTCCGCACCAGAGTGGTACGGCAACCCAGTTCTGGAAATCATGTTACTAGACCATGATGAACCTACGAACTATGAGGAGGCGATGATGAGCCCAGATTCCGCAAAATGGCTTGAAGCCATGAAATCTGAGATGGGATCCATGTATGAGAACAAAGTGTGGACTTTGGTTGACTTGCCCGATGATCGGCAGGCCATCGAAAATAAATGGATCTTCAAGAGGAAGACCGACGCAGACGGTAATGTTACTGTTTACAAAGCTCGACTTGTTGCGAAAGGTTTTCGACAAGTTCAAGGAGTTGACTACGATGAGACTTTCTCACCTGTAGCGATGCTTAAGTCTGTCCGAATCATGTTAGCAATTGCCGCATTTTATGATTATGAAATCTGGCAAATGGATGTCAAAACTGCATTCCTGAATGGATATCTCAAAGAAGAGTTGTATATGATGCAACCAGAAGGTTTTGTCGATCCAAAAGGTGCTAACAAAGTATGCAAACTCCAGCGATCCATCTATGGACTGGTGCAAGCATCTCGGAGTTGGAATATACGCTTTGATGAGGTGATCAAAGCATATGGTTTTATACAGACTTTTGGAGAAGCATGTATTTACAAGAAAGTGAGTGGGAGCTCTGTAGCATTTCTAATATTATATGTAGATGACATATTGTTGATTGGAAATGATATAGAATTTCTGGATAGCATAAAAGGATACTTGAATAAGAGTTTTTCAATGAAAGACCTCGGTGAAGCTGCTTATATATTAGGCATCAAGATCTATAGAGATAGATCAAGACGCTTAATTGGACTTTCACAAAGCACATACCTTGATAAGATTTTGAAGAAGTTCAAAATGGATCAGTCAAAGAAAGGGTTCTTGCCTGTATTACAAGGTATGAAGTTGAGTAAGACTCAATGCCCGACCACTTCAGAAGATAGAGAGAAAATGAAAGTCATTCCCTATGCCTCAGCCATAGGATCTATCATGTATGCGATGCTGTGTACCAGACCTGATGTGTGCCTTGCTATAAGTTTAGCAGGGAGGTACCAAAGTAATCCAGGAGTGGATCACTGGACAGCGGTCAAGAACATCCTAAAGTATCTGAAAAGGACAAAGGATATGTTTCTCGTGTATGGAGGTGACAAAGAGCTCGTCGTAAACGGTTACGTCGATTCTAGCTTTGACACTGATCCGGATGACTCTAAGTCACAAACCGGATATGTATTTTTATTGAACGGTGGAGCTGTCAGTTGGTGCAGTTCCAAACAGAGCGTCGTGGCGGGATCTACGTGTGAAGCGGAATACATAGCTACTTCAGAAGCAGCAAATGAAGGAGTCTGCATGAAGGAGTTCATATCCGATCTAGGTGTAATACCTAGTGCATCGGGTCCAATGAAAATCTTTTGTGACAACACTGGAGCAATAGCCTTGGCGAAGGAATCCAGGTTTCACAAGAGAACAAAGCACATCAAAAGACGCTTCAATTCCATCCGCGATCTAGTCAAGGAGGGAGACATAGAGATTTGCAAAGTACATATGGATCTGAATGTTGCAGACCTGTTGACTAAGACTCTTCCACGGGCAAAACATGATCAGCACCAGGACTCCATGGGTGTGAGGATCATCACTTTGTAATCTAGATTACTGACTCTAGTTCAAGTGGGAGACTGAAGGAAATATGCCCTAGAGGCAATAATAAAAATGTTATTTGTATTTCCTTATATCATGATAAATGTCTTTTATTCATGCTAGAATTGTATTAACCGGAAACTTAGTACATGTGTGGATACATAGACAAAAACAGTATGTCCCTAGTATGCCTCTACTAGACTAGCTCATTGATCAAAGATGGTTATGTTTCCTAGTCATAGACATGAGTTGTCATTTGATCAACGGGATCACATCATTAGGAGAATGATGTGATGGACAAGACCCATCCGTTAGCATAGCACTATGATCATTTAGTTTTACTGCTATTGCTTTCTTCATGACTTATACATGTTCCTATGACTATGAGATTATGCAACTCCCGAATACCGTAGGAACACCTTGTGTGCTATCAAACGTCACAACGTAACTGGGTGATCATAAAGATGCTCTACAGGTGTCTCCGAAAGTATTCGTGGTGTTGGCATAGATCAAGATTAGGATTTGTCACTCCGAGTGTCGGAGAGGTATCTCTGGGCCCTCTCGGTAACACACATCACAATAAGCCTTGCAAGCAAAAGACTAATGAGTTAGTCATGAGATGATGTGTTACGGAACGAGTAAAGAGACTTGCCAGTAACGAGATTGAACTAGGTATAGAGATACCGACGGTCGAATCTCGGGCAAGTAACATACCGATGACAAAAGGAACAACGTATGTTGTTATGCGGTTTTGATAGATAAAAGATCTTCGTAGAATATTTAGGAGCCAATATGAACATCCAGGTTCCGCTATTGGTTATTGACCGGAGATGAGTCTCGGTCATGTCTACATAGTTCTCGAACCCGTAGGGTCCGCACGCTTAACGTTTGATGACGATCGGTATTATGAGTTTATGAGTTTTGATGTACCGAAGGTAGTTCGGAGTCCTGGATGAGATCACGGACATGACGAGGAGTCTCGGAATGTCCGAGACATAAAGATTGATATATTGGACGACTATATTCGAACACCGGAAGTGTTCCAGAAAAGTTTCGGATTTAACGGGATTGCCGGAGGGGGTTACCGGAACCCCCTACGAAGGGTGATGGTCCATAGTGGGCCTTAAGGGAAAGAGAGAGGCAGCCCATAGGGCTGGCCGGCGCCCCACCTAGGGTTCCTAGTTGGACTAGGATTGGGGGGGCGCCACCTCTCCCTCTTTTCCTTTCCCTCTCTTCCTTCTTTGGTGATTCCTACTAGGAATAGGATTGCAATCCTATTCCTAGTAGGATTGCACCTCTAGCCGCACCAAACAAGGGCCGGCCGGCCTCCCCCCTTGCTCCTTTATATACGGGGGCAGGGGGCACCCAAAGACACACAAGTTGAATTGTTTTAGCCGTGTGCGGTGCCCCCCTCCACAGAAACACACCTCGGTCATACCGTTGCAGTGCTTAGGCGAAGCCCTGCGCCGGTGAATACATCATATCCGTCACCACGCCGTCGTGCTGACGAAACTCTCCCGTGAAGCTCAACTGGATCAAGAGCTCGTGGGACGTCATCAAGCTGAACGTGTGCTGAACGCGGAGGTGCCATACGTTCGGTGCTTGATCGGTTGAATCGTGAAGAAGTTCGACTACATCAACCGCGTCACTTGACGCTTCCGCTCCCGGTCTACGAGGGTACGTAGACACACTCTTCCCTCTTGTTGCTATGCATCTGGTAGATAGATCTTGCGTGATCGTAGGAAAATTTTAAAATACTACGTTCCCCAACATAAATGCTGATGGCTCTTCTGGGCCTTATTTATATGAGTCGTTGAGCTATGTATGATGCCAGGTTGTACATCACATACTTGCATGTTATGTGTACATGTAATGTGCATTGCTATGTGTGGGATCCGACACCTAGTTGTTTACCCTTGGTAGCCTATCTTACAAGGAAATGTCTCCTAGTGCTTCCACTGATTCTTAGTAGCTTGCTACTGCTCCGGAACACTTAGGCTGGCCGGCATGTGTCCTTCTTTGTTCCTGTGTCTGTCCCTTAGGGGAAATGTCATGCATTGTTTCCTTAAGTCCTTCTAGCTTGCTACGACTTGGGTTCATACGTTGATGTCCGACACGTTCGTCGCTCGGTCATGTATGCCTGTCTCTGTAATTTAGTGCCACTTTTGGTATATAACTAGTCATGTCGGCCCGGGTTCTCTCTCATATGGATGCTTGCGACACTATAATATACGTGTGCCAAAATGCGCAAACGGTCCCTGGCCAGGTAAGGTGGCACCCGTGGGGATACCATACGTGAGGCCGCAAAGAGACATGATGTGTTACATGCGAGACCTGTGTGACTTAGGATCGGGGTCCTGAAACTCTCATTGCTAGTAACTCCATAGATAGATCTTGGTGATGCGTAATTTTTCTTTTGAATTTCTGCAATGATCTCCAACAATTGCAACAGAGTAGATGCACTCTAGGACATTATATGCATGTTGTAACCATATCACGGGCCAAGTTAGAGCAACGACCTTGTGGGGTGAACAGGATTTGGCATCTTTCTGCAAGTCTTCTGAAGAACTGCCTTTACATGTTCCATCGTGTCGGATTACGGGCTCCGCAAACCCAAAGAAGTTCGAACACGGGGGCGTGAAAGAAGTTCTCTCCCGCTCACGTCTACGTAGCACCACGCCCTCGCCTGGTGGTGAGATTCGAGCAAGCAACAAGTAAAAGCACACACGAGTTAACCCAGGTTCAGGCCACCTTGCGGTGTAAAACCCTATGTCCTACTTGAGTGGATTAGACTCAGGAGGGCTAGAGTATGAACAAGTACAGTGGTTCTTGAGTTTAGGAGGAGAGCTCAAGAGGGTCAGGAGGCAAGTGTTCTTGCTCCTTGAAGCGAAGGCGGGGTGTTCGAGATGGAGCCAATCTAGATCCAGATCGCCTCCACAGTGGATACCCTAGCTACTTATATAGGCGGCAAGGGTCCTCTTCCCCCAAAATGTTTAGGCAGGAAGGGATCCCACAACGGCCATTTTGAGCGGGAACACAAGGACGTTCCTATCGTGACAAAACCGGTCTCCGCCTGCAAAGAGATCAGACGATGACGCGGTGGTGGGCTCAGTGGTGACATCCTCCCTATCGTCCTTACGGTCTTCGGTCTTGTTGCACCGAAGGGGAAACCTTTGTCTCGCCCCTCGGGAACATGCGCCTGCGTTGTCTCCTTTGCACCAAAACGGCAACTGCACCGCTGCCACGCGCCGGCACCCGCTGGCGCGGTGTGTCACTGCTTGTGTCACTGCATCCTCCTGAGGAAGGCTTAGCCTTGGGTTCTCCGCCCCTCCGGAGCAGCCTAGCCGAGGCCGCTCCTGAGAGGGTCTTGGTGTCATTCTCCTCGCGAGGCTTAGCCCCCTCGCGAGGGTCTTGAGAAGCTGGTCAATCAGGTGGCGCACCAGGCCATAGTAGGAGCGTGTCGCGGGCTGCAGGCAGGCAAGTCTGGGTACCCTGGTTCCCAGGACGCCGACAGTAGCCCCCGGGCCCAAGGCGCGCGGAGTTGGCTTCGGGGCAAAGCCTTATTCGAGGACGAAGCACCGCGGGCCCCAAAAGATTGCAGGCCAGGCTGGCGCGCGACGGTTGGATGGGACGTGGGCGACTCCGCTTCCCACGTAGCCTTGGCAACCATGTGATTTGAGAATTGCACAGCTAATAGGTGGACTCCTTGCTACCGCCCCTGCTTTCCTGCCTCTCCATCATCTCCTTCCTTTCCTTGCCTTCTCTGACCCCCTTCCTTGCCGCCATGCCCCGTAGGGCAAAGAAGAGGGGAACTGGCGAGGCTGCCATGGCACCGTCGGGCTCGAGCCGGCACTGGGTCCCTCCGTCGTAGTGAACCAGGAGGGTATGGACAAGGTGCGCCATGCCCTGGCCGATGTGTCCAACGAGTGGGGGCCGACCTGGGCCTGGCCCGATTCCCGGCCAATGGCGGAGTTGAATGCCACCGACATCCAGCTCCACCTCCACGCCATCTTCGCGGGTCTCCTCCCCCTTTTTCTGCCTTCTTCAATGCGGTGCTCATGCATTACCAGACTTTGGCGCTGCACTTGGATCCACGGTCCATCATCCTCCTCTCTGGGTTCGTGTTTCTGTGCGAAGCTTTTGTCGGTGTTCGCCCATCTGTGGCCCTGCTTCGCCACTTCTTCACCCTCCACGTGGTCGACGAGGGGCAGCGCTCGGGATGCGTGTCGCTACGCACTGTGGAGGCGACTGCCGCCTCCGGGATCGACTTCATCCTCCGCCCGAACACGGCGGGGTCCTGCCGGCATTGGGTGTATGTTCATGCTGCTACGTACAGCCCCCTGCTCCACCTCCCCGACGAGCCGGCGGTGCCGAGCTCGAGCTGGGAGCATGAGGTCCTCTCAGATCCACGGGCAGAGCAGGTCACGCGTCATTTGGTCAGCCTGAGGAAGAATGGGATGACTTTGGCGATGGTGGTGAGGGACTTCCTTGTTCTGCGCGTCGCCCCGCTTCAGCGCCATTCCCGCCTGATGTGGGCCCTCTCCGGTCTTGATGATCCTTCGCGTCTTCAGCGGGGGCTGCTTCCTCCTGAGACGCTCCAGGGGATGCTGCGGCTGCTCGTCTGCGGAGTGCCTGAAGCACGACCCGCCTGCGTGACTCCCTTGTACCTGGCTCCCGTGATCGGAAAAGCCTTTGCCGAGAAGATGCCGCGCTTCGATGCGTGGGGGCTATTGCTGGAGGGCGTCTCTAGCCATCGTGACAATCCCTTGATGGTGGCGCCAGGGCTCATGAGCCCAACTTTCCCTTCTGTGGCGGATACGTCAAGTGGAGCTCCTGACCTAGGGTCCGCTCCGCCCCCGGAGCGAGCAGACGAAGCACGGGTGCCTGCGGCTCCGGAGGTGGCCGAAGAGGCCGAGGTGCTGCCGGCTCCTGAGGTGGCCGAAGATGGAGCGCGACAGCCCCCTCTTGGTGTTAGCCCAGAGGACGCCGTGGCGGGAGATGGGGCGCCGGTCGCGGGCATCCACCGTGGCCTTGCCCCAGCCCGAGGCGTGCCCGCCTCAAGCGGCCTCCTACCGTCCTTCGCGGTGCTGGGCAAAAGGCGGAGGCTGAGGGGCAGCTATGGCCCTGCCCCGAGGGTTCTGAAGAGGATGAAGCTGACTGTGCTGGGCAGGTGCGTGTTCCTCAGCTTTCCCTGTTCTTTCTGATACGGTTCTCCTGACCTCTTGCTTTGCAGGGCTCCTCCTGCCTCATTCCTGAGCCGTCCAGTGAGGCTCGCAGACACTTCTGACCACGCCCCTCCTCCGAAACATGCTGGGTCTTTGGTAGATCTCGCGTGGCTCCGCTGGGCCACGCCTAGATCCTGCCACGTGGATCGCACTCCCAACCCCCGAGTGCTTTTGGGGCAAGGCGGCTCTTGGTGCGTCGGGGGCTCGTCTCGTGCCCCGGGGCTTGTCTTCGTCGTAGATCACCAAGCTCTTGAAGCGGCCCGGGAGGCCGGCCGCCCATCAGGACCACGTCTGCCCCTCGCGCCGGAGGCAGCACGCACTCCTGGGGTTAGCCCTCGGGCGCATGCTGAGGGAGAAGAAGAGCCCCACTTGGGCGGCCCGGACGTCGTGGGCGAGCCCGGCCGCCTCCTAGAACTCGCGCTGCGCCAGAGTGTGGTTCGTCATGATCTTGTGCGGGGGGCGGTAGATGCCCTGAAGCGCCTTGAGGTCGAGGTCGCTGAAGTGGATGTGCGCATCAAGGCCGAGGGCCTCGTTCTGGCGGAGGGTTGGCGCCAGTTGCGGGCTGCCGTTAAGTTGAGCCAGCTGCAGCATAAAACTGCCCTGAAGAAAGCGGAAGCGTCTGTGGCCGCGGCTCAGGAGGCCCGCGACCACGCCATGGAAGAGGCTCGAGATGCTGACCGCCGCCGCGTAGCAGCCGAGGAGCGTGAGCGTGAGCTCGAAACCTTGAACGGAGCGCTCGAGCGTCAGGTTCGTACTCGAAGGGCTGCCCTCGCCGTGCCCCGGCCGATGATGACAGCCCAGCGGTTCTCTTAGCGCGGGAGGAGGCGCTAGCACTAGAGATGATGGAGCTGAACATGGAGCGCGAGTGCCTGGAGACAATGGAGCTCCAGGTGGCCGAAGCCTAGGGCAACCTCGATGATCGAGAGGATGTCGCGAGGAAGGCTGCCATGGATACCGAGCACCTGCGAAAGGATTACTGCGAGAAGCTGGGGCTTCACGAGACTCGCTTCGCTGAGAAGCGCAAGGAACTCCAGAAGGAGGTCACAACTCTCGAGGGCAAGCTAGCGAATGTCAAGCGCCATCTGCATGTGTTGGAGAAGGCTTTCGCCGCGGCCGAGCATCGTGAGAGGGTGTCGAGGGAGGCGTGTGCTGCGGCAGAGCGCCGCGAGCGGGCGTCGGAGAAGGCTCACGCCGCTGCTAGGGCAGAGTTGTCCTGCTTCCATAAGTAGGTGGAGGACACTTCCACTGCCGCGTCCAGGAACTCCGAGGAGGCTGCGCGAGCTCGTGGAATGCAACACATCCACTCCAAGATGTACGAAGCTTTGGGGCACAGGGTCGGCCGAGCCTTGAATGAGCTCCTTGACTCGAGGGTCGATGATCCTCTGGTTGATGATGACGCCAGATATCTCGGGTTCTTCACCAGAGTGGTGGAGCGTCTTGAAGGCTAGGTCAGGAGGGCACGGCAGATCGTCGAGTAGCAGAGCCGCGACATCCTCAGGCGTGCAGTCTCACGCATCTTCGGCAACTTGCTCCGTCTTGACCCGCGTACGGACTTCGGGGCCTTGCTAGAGCCAACCATCAACGATGCGCCGATGCTCGGGGGGGTGACGCCGATGGTCCTGATGACGAGGCCGATGCTTAGTCCAGCTCCTGCTTTAGATTTGATTTTTTGGTCATGGCTCCAGAGCCGGGTAAGATGAATATCGTGAAACTTAGGCTTTTGATGATGTAAGGATGGGTTTAAGCACTCCCTTGTGACGTTCGCTCCTGAGGCTGGGACCTCGGGTCCTTGTTGTGTTTCCGAGAGGGGCGTCTGTCGACCCTGTTTGAGCACGTCTCGCGAGTACCTGTAGCTGGTGCAAGAGTGATTGGCGGTCCGGCCGCGGGCCAGACACAACGTGCGCCCATGCCCCGGCCCCTGCTCGCGAGGGGCGATCGGGTGGGGTCGCAGCTGTAGTCAGGCTTAGCCAAGCGAGGCGAAGAATGGATTGGGCGAAAGAAAACTAAGTCCAAAACGTAAGAGGCGGATAAAAAACTCCCCCTTTTTATTACAAAGATAAGTCGCATAGCCGCGAGCTCGACTCGAGAAGGCAAATACAAAAGAGGCAAAGGCGAATGGCAAAAGGAGGGGCCGCATCCAGCCCCTGAGCAGGTCTTCAGTCTTCTCCCCACCGCGGAGCATAGGGCTACCACCGGTGGATGTGGGCATAGCCATTGGAGGGCAGTGTCGACGGCCAGCGCAGAGCATGGTGCTACCACTAGGACGTGGGAGGGAGCCCCCGTGAAGGCCTAGGGCGGCGCTCAGGAGACTCCGGGGCGTGTACAGCCCCACTCATTATTACGTGAGAGTGTCACGAGCAGAGATCTTCTGACGTGCCCGCCCCTTCACTTTGAGGGCCCCGCCCCGTGCTAGTCCGCTCCCGCCATGAACTCACCAGAAGGCGGCATTCATGATGTGGGACACTGCGCATAGTGGGGGGTGGGACC
Source organism: Secale cereale (assembly GCA_902687465.1). NCBI lineage: Eukaryota > Viridiplantae > Streptophyta > Magnoliopsida > Poales > Poaceae > Secale > Secale cereale. The sequence goes on along the minus strand of LR738711.1, from coordinate 600,564,711 downwards.
TTGGCTATAGGCCCCCCTGCCAAGCACTAGGCACACCGCTTATGCGACCTCCGGGCGTGCTTCGCCCCGGGGGGCTAACGTCGTCCGGAGGCACGGCGTCCTGAGGTGCGAGGGGACCCCGACCCACTCATGCTCCTAATGACCCCTGAGCCCTGCTGATCAGGGCTGGGCCTAGAGGGTACGAGATTACGCGAGCGGGGGGACGGAGCCACGATCTTGGGCCCTCCTGGTGTGCATAGGACAGGTTGCCGTACCGCCTCCAGATGTACCCTCCGCAGCCCGGGGGATGGTACGTCGGGAGGCGCGGTGTCTTGAGCCTGAGCGGAGGGAGCGGAGGCCCCTCCCCACGCGCATCATACCCGCCGCTGGCGAGTCCCTGGTGAAATCCAGGGCGGGCTCATGCGCGAGGGTCACGCATGAGGGGACGAGGGCCTGACCCGGGCCTTCCCTCCCTTTCTGTCTTGATGCGGCACCTCGGGTGCTTCCTTGGCCTTTTGAGGCTCGGGGCCAGAGGGACCGTTGGCCCGAGACCTACGGCTAGTCCCATGAGTGCAGGCCTCCACAGGCACCCGCGCATGTTTCACTCATGCTCCATGGCCTTTGGTGGTGACGGCTAAGAGCGTGGGGTCAGCCTCCCGACCTTCTGCCCCTGAGCCCCCTCGTGCCAGGGCCTGGTCGCACCCAGCATCGGGCGTAGTCGTGCGGTTGCCTCCTAACGGTTCTCCTGCAGGGGCGGTACTTGGGTACAAAGAGCTTTGAGGCAGAGGGGCGGCGTCATACGCAGGGTTCAAGGGGTCATAACCCATGACATCCACGTAGGTCTCCGTCGGTCTTGCCCACATGGGTGACCGGGTGCGGCCGGCGCAGCCTCCAGTTCCTGGCGCAGCCGTGCGTAAGCAGAATGGCTCGGATCCGGTGCTGGCGGCATCGAGGAGCTCGGCCACCCTGAGGTGCAGTGCGTCGTGGCCGCCGTCAAGCAACCGGCACCTTAGTAGCTCCCTTGCGACCAGCAGCGCAACCCTCATGTTTGCCATTTCGCGCCGGTCCGGCAAACTTGCCGCCGCATGCTCGGCAGCTTGCGATGCTGCGCGGCTTTGGCGCCGCGTGGGCGGTGGGTGCTGCCGGTCCCCGGGCGGCGTGTCAGTTATGCTCGTCGTGCCGGTAGCCTCGACCAAGGCCGGGTGACGGCGTGTCCTGTGGCCGAAGGGCGACGCTCGAGCGATGCGAGCGTCACGGGCTTCCGCGCGCGTCTGAAGCGCCTCCGCCATCAGAGTCCCGATCCGTCGAGGCGGGGTGAAGCGAGGTCGACGGACGAGACCAGGACGAGGTCGTCGGAGAGGCGAGATTTTGACACGCCCCCTACCTGGTGCGCCAAATGTCGGATTACGGGCTCCGCAAACCCAAAGAAGTTCGAACACAAGGGTGTGAACGAAGATCTCTCCCGGTCACGTCTACCTAGCGCCACGCCCTCGCCCGGTGGTGAGATTCGAGCAAGCAACAAGTAAAAGCACACACGAGTTTACCCAGGTTCAGGCCACCTTGCGGTGTAAAACTCTACGTCATGCTTGAGTGGATTAGCCTCGGGAGGGCTTGAGTATGAACAAGTGCAGTGGTTCTTGAGCTTAGGAGGAGAGCTCAAGAGGGTCAAGAGGCAAGTGTTCTTGCTCCATGAAGCAAAGGTGTGGTGTTCGAGATGGAGCCAATCTAGATCCAGATCGCCTCCACAGTGGAAACCCTAGCTACTTATATAGGCGGCCAGGGTCCTCTTCCCCCGAAATGTTTAGGCGGGAAGGGATCCCACAATGGCCATTTTGAGTGGGAACACAAGGATGTTCCTATCCTGACAAAAGCGGCCTCCGCCTGCAAAGAGATCAGACGATGACGTGGTGGTGGGCTCGGTGGTGATATCGTCCCAGTCGTCCTTGTGGTCTTCGGTCTTGTTGCACTGAAGGGGAAACCTTTGTCTCTCCCCTCGGGAACCTGTGCCTGCGTTGTCTCCTTTGCACCAAAACGGCAACTGCGCCACTGGCACGCGCTGGCACCCGCTGGCACGGTGCGTCACTACTTGCGTCACTGCCTCCTCCTGAGGCAGGCTTGGCCTTGGGTTCTCCGCCCCTCCGGAGGAGCCTAGCTGAGACCGCTCCTAAGAGGGTCTTGGCGTCGTTCTCCTCGTGAGGCTTAGCCCCCTCGCGAGGGTCTTGAGCAGCTGGTCGATCAGCTGGGTCGTACCAGGCCGTAGTAGGAGCACGTCGCGGGCCGCGGGCAGGCAAGTCTGGGTACCCTGGTTCCCAGGATGCCGAAACATCGTATTGGGTATCATTGACATCAAGTTTATTAGCCGTTACATTGCTCCGTGAGGTTCTTGTGGATATATCAGTGTGTGCAATTATATCTGACATGCATGGAAGACAACTAGTAGTTAGATATATGTAATGAGTGCCTGTAGGAGACGACATAAATAGTAGGACTAGGCTTAACTAGTAGCAACGGGTGTCAAAAACTAAAGGGAGGACCCAGATGAAAGCTATAGAATATGCATCGTTTGTACTCGAGATTAACTAGATGGCAAACAAAAGTATTAAAGAACAACATGGGTAGTACTAGAAGTGGTATAATCACCAGCCTGTGGGATAACATTGGCTGATGGATGATAACTATGGAACATCGTTACCTAAAGAACAAGTCTCTTATCTGAACTATGGAGCAACGTTAACTCCTGAACAAGAATCTTAAGAGATCAGCATGAATATACAATGAAATGTGATTATCTATATTCCATGCTTAGATGAATAACAAAGCCATAAATGTTGCACAAAAGTAAGATGAGGGTACAACCTATCTGGCCGCCATCCATAGGAGTGAGCATCATGTGCTTACTTGTCGATGGCCCTGCAGTTGTTGTGGCTGTCCATGTCGGGCACGCACATTCGTTGCAGGGAACTGTTAAGTGGGGACTATAGCTCCCTTCTGGGGTATGCTTCCGTTGTTGAAGCAGTTGTAGTGAGAAGGAAGTTGGTGTGGACGAAGATGCAGAAAATGCAAAATGTTAAGAACGACACATATATGTGATATGAAGAAATACCCTAAGAGATAAACAGTAAGGTACGACAGTGGTTACACGTCTGTTAACAAAAAACTAAATTGGGGTCACACAATTTTATTTTATTTTGGTACTGTCCAATCTACTCCAGATAGCTTGATGACCGTATTGTACCTCCCGGCTAACACTGTTCAAAAACATCCTAGAAGAGCCAGCGACCACCGGCAGAACAGCCTACCTCCGCCGTCCCTGGCCGCAAGAGCTCCGACCAAAACCCCGCTCCCTGCCCCACCGCACTGCCATGGTTGCGCCGCCCCTGATTAATCCACAAAGACTCATAGTCATCTAGATCTGTCAGAGGTAGTACCTTCAACCCACGCAACTCTAAGATACCCACGTAAGTGTTGCTTCTGCAGCGAACTTGCGCCCGCACCCTTACGTTAGACACCAGCCAACCGACAGCTTAGGAGCTCCGCCGCCTCGAGGGGTGCTGCTTCCCATTGGGAATCGATTGGCCCAAAACAAAAATTCAGATAACTGATGCCTAAGTAAAGTGATTTGAGATTAGTGTACGACCTATCTGGCGGCCCGGTGAAGTAGGCAGCTCCAGTTGCCGAGTCGGCGAGGCCAGCGCAGTTACGGTGGCCACCGGCGGCAGGAAAGGAGAGATGTCACGACGGTCGACTGCTACGGGGAAGCAGCGCCGGGGCCTTGGACGCATATGAACTTGGAGCCGCTCCGGCCCCGTGCACAATGGTGGGAATGAATCGGCTCCAGTACGGTTCGCACGGCTGTAGTCGAGGCAGCTCCAGCAGCAGAGAGTTAGAGGCACACGACCCGCTACACGACGGCAAACATACAACGTCTACGACATTGGGGAGGAGGGCGGCGGTGAATTTGGTGTGGTGGGGGGCGCCATGGAGGAGGGGCTGAGGTTTTGCGGCTGGGGAGAAGGGAGCTTTCGGGGAGAAGGTGATTTGAAGTCCATGATCTATGAATGAGGAATTGGGAGGGGGAACCATGTCTTACAAACGCATTTGTCTGAAATGTGTGTG
>LR738711.1:600532279-600560563 GCA_902687465.1 Secale cereale | reverse complement strand
TACAGTTCTATCCCTGCCTTTAGGCATCTGGGCTTGGGTCTGTGTACTGAGGGTCGGGGATAGTAGAGCAACTTTTCTTCTCCCAGATAGTGGGCTCGAGCGATTTCGGGCGAGGAGGGCGTGTTTTCAAATAGTGGGAGCGAACAATTTCGGGCGAGGAGGGGCTGTTTTGAAATAGTCGGCGCAAGCAATTTCGGCCAAGTAGAGGGTGTTTTGCCGCCCATGGTTTATGAATTATTCGGCACCTATCATTTCGGCCGAGGAAAAGGCACACTTGGATGAACTTATGAAATACCCTTGATGTACAACAAGTCAGTTGATGCGTAACCCACATAGGCCGGTAATTTCGCGTCTCGCATTTATTTGCTCGGGTGAATTCCACCGAGCAGAGAGTGTTTAGCGGTTCGTTCAAATTTGGGGAGAACGAGCATCCACGTCTACCTTACCAAGTCGATTTGAATCAAATTTTGAAATATTAGCTTGCCACTTCTTTTTTAGATGGTGAGATGATGCTCAGGACTAATGTGTTTTTACATGCTCATTGCTAACGATTTACTATATGAAAAATAGTTGACCCACTCAAAAACGGGAATCAAACACAAAATTAAATATCTCGATTCAATGAAATAGCTCGTTCACCAGGTCAAAATAGTGAACTAAATCCAGAATTGAACACCTCAATTGAGTAGCATGTTGTATAATATTATAGTACTCATGAACATGTTGAAAGTCAAATTAATAAACTTGTCTGATACACATATCTCTGTTCATCTTTGGATTGCAGACAACACGTTCTCCCATTCAAATATTTGATGCATAAACGCGATCTCCCCCTCTCCCGGGCTCCCGTTCCCTCTCTCGCTGACGATCTTCAATTCTATCGCACGCATCCAAACACAAACCTTGTCAGTCCCTCTCCTTCTCTCTCTATCTCTCTCTTTGTGTGTGTGTGTGTGTAAGGGGGGGGTCTTTCTAGTTCGCATGCACACTCCATGTATATGTCTCTTTGGCACACTATGTATGATTCTTTAGTCCAAGCTAAATTTCTTGGGTGCACTCATCGTACGCACACATATTCACTGGCTTGTTGCCCGTAACTCTCTCACGTACCACTCTGCCGTCTCGGAGCTCTTCCCTCTCTCTACATCTCCCTAGGTGACACATGCACATGCATATCTCACTTGCACTCGATGGACCCATCTAAAACTCTCCCTCTCTCCCTCGTTCTCTCTCCATCACACACACAAACACGCACAATCTCAGGCATAGCCAAGTATGACTGTCTCTCACTCAATTGTAGGCACACGCAGTCCCCCTACATGTATATGACTAATTCTTAGTCTCCAACACAAACATGTGCATTGTCTATTTCCCTCACTTGGTCTATCTCAATTTCTCTCAGGGCATCTTTTTATCGCACACACATCTCGTCCCTCGATTTCCCACTCATATAGTCCTTCACGATCTCGAGGGGATCTCTCTATCACAAACACACCCGCTCTCCCTCGCCATGCATTGATCTTCTCCATGCGTCCCTCTCTACCTTTGTCCCTTGTTGGACAGACCTCTATTCAACATGTGCTATTGGGGTTTCTCTCTCTGTTGCAAACAATCACGCACTAGCAATTTTTGTGTACCTCCTCACCTCGCTTTTCTATCTCAAAGATGCATGTGTGATATGTTTGCATAAAAAATGAACACACTCTCTCTGATTTATCTTTTGTTGCCCCTTTCTCATTCACACACACAGACACTATTTTTGCACACTCACTCATTCTCCTTCACACGCACTTGATCTCTATCGACTTAGGCACTCTCTCCGAACGATAGCTTATAGATTTATTGAAAAGTAAAACATAACAAAGTTTGACAATGTACGTGGAGAAAAACATTTACATCTAGAATGACAAACAGATATCATTAGATTCATCATGAGATGTAGTTTTGTCTGATGTATCTTTGGTATTGTGGATATAAGTAATATCTGCATAAATCCGGTTAAAGATTCCAAAGTTTGACTTCTAAAAAATTTATATGCACTGCATTATCGAATGGATGGAGTATCTCTTTCCCCCTCTCAGCTATCTGACGCACCACTCAGCCGTATCGGGGCTCCTCTATCTCTCTCAAACTTTATATCTCCCTGGTTCGCACATTTACATATCTCGCTCGCACTACATAGACTCATCTAACACTCTCCACCCTTGTTCTCTCTCTCTATGTGACATGCACCCCCTAAGTACCATAATCCCTCACTCCATCGTAGGCACACGCACTCCCCCCCTAAGTATGACTATCTATCACTAGCCATCAGGAACACACGTATTGTGTCCTTCCATACATACATCTATATCGATATCTCTCGGTGTATCTTCTATTGCGCACACACCTTGTCACTCGATCTCCCACCCATGAAGTCCCATCACGATCTCTAGGGGATCTCTCTGTCACAAACATACACTCTCTCCTCCCCACATCTGCATTTTCTCCATACGTCTCTCTCGACCTCTCTCCCTTGTTTGTCAGACATCTCTTGGCCACGTGCTAGGGGTCTTTCTCTCTTGGTTGCAAACAACCACACACTATCTCCTCACCTCCCTTCCGCTGTCCAAGATGCATGTGTGATATGTTTGCATAAGACACACACTCTTTTTCTCTACTTTATCGTGTGGTGTCCATGTCTGTTTCCCACACGCACACACACTTTTTTCAATCACTCTTTCTATTTCACATACACACACACACACTCTCTCTCTCTCTAGTTAGGTACTCTCTCACGTCCATAAACATATGGATGTTTTGAAAAGTCAAACCTCAGAAAAGTTTGACCAGGTATATGTGGAGAAAAAAATTATATCTCGAACGGTCATTAGATTCATCAGAACATGTACTTACTTCATACTATCACTTATGTTTAGTATTGTAGATATAAGTAATTTCTTTACAAACATGGTCAAAGTTTCAAAAGTTTGACTTTAAAAAACATAGGTACTACATTATCGAATGGAGGGAGTAGTTCTTTCTCTCTCTCTCTCTCTACTATCTCTAACGGGCCTCCCCTCTCACTCGATCTCTCTATGCCGAGGGACTGTACGGTCACTGTGTCAGCGTATAGGTCCATATATGGTTTAGTTGACCGGTCAACCGTTCCACATGCTGCCGTGTCAGCTCGTGTTCTTTATCTTCGTGTGCTGGCCCATGTGGCAGTGGGTGAAAATAAGTAAACTAGAGGCTCATCTGACACGCGGTGAAGTGAACAAAGTTGAAACCACTCGCGGTAGCACCCCACACGCTAGTAAATTGAGGGCACACATCTTCCTCGTGAAGGACGCACTCACGCACACTTCACCACTACGCGGCGGCATGCACACAAGGACGCACTCGTGCACACCCAACACATAATACACACCAGCACACGTGTACACCAGCATCGCCGCCGGCTAAGATGGATGGCAAGGCAGCCAACAAGAGGAGGCAGCTCGAGCCAAAACTGTATCCGGCAATCCTGGACTTCATCAGCAGTCTCCCGACAACATGCTGCTCGTCATCATCGGCCTCCTCCCCACAAAATCTGCCATGCGGACCACCTTGCTCTCCTGGTGGTGGCGCGCCCTCTAGCGCCGCGTCCCCCTCAACCTCACTGTCGACAGCTGCCTCTGCGACAAGGATTGCAAACGCATGGCCGTAGTTTCCAAGATCCTTTCGTCATACCCTAGGCCAGCCAGATGTCTTGACATCAGCATGTTCAGTATCAACTGCAAGGTCCAAGCCAAGTTCGACGACCGGTTCTTATCCCGTGCCCTAGATCTGCTCGAGGAGCACAGGTTTTAAGCTGGACGATGTCGCTCTCTGCTGCCATCCGCGCTCCGCCTCACGCCAACGCTATGCCGCGCCAACTTTAGCTCCTGCTATTTTCCCTAGATTAATGCCGAGCCCGCCCTTCTTCTCCCTCAACTCAAGCAGCTCAACCTCTTCGACTTTGGTATGCTGAACACGACGCCTACACTCAGGTGTCATCTCCGGCGTAGAGTCTTGTCACTTCACTGTGAGGAGCAACATGTAATAATTTGACCAACGGGTAGTACAATACTACTACATTGGCGGTACTACTACTAGTACTAGTACCACCATCTTGATTTAGTAGTACTACCACGTCTGTATGGATTTAGTACTTGACTAGCAATATCTAGTAATGCATGTCACAAAAAATATACTCCTCCCTTTGTAAATAAATACATGGAGTATTGTTTTATTCAGTTTTGAACATAGTTACCAACGACATTATACACTCTCCCTTCCAGTAGATGGCTCAAATCTGAAATCTCGTTGTCGGTGTCAAAACCGGCAGATCTCGGGTAGGGGGTACCGAACTATGCATCTAAGGATCAAAGGTAACAGGAGGCAGGGGACACAATGTTTACCCAGGTTTGGTCCCTCTTGATGGAGGTAATACCCTACTTCCTGCTTGATTGACTTTGATGAGTATAGGGGCTACAAGAGTTGATCTACCTCGAGATCGTAATGGCTAAGTCCTAGATGTCTAGCCTGTATGATTATGATTGCCTCTACAGACTAAACCCTCCGTTTTATATAGATACCGGAGGGGGCTAGGGTTGTACAGAGTCGGTTTACAGAGAAATGAATCTTCATATCTGCATGCCAAGCTTTCCTTCCATGCCAAGGAGAACCCCATCCGTACATGGGGTAAAGTCTTCTATCTTATATCTTCATGACCCATTAGTCCGGCCCACGTTACGTAACGCGGACGCCCGAGGACCCCGTAATCCAGGACTCCCATAGTAGCCCCTGAACCAGTCCTCCGATGACGATGTGTTCGGCCCGCAAGTTGTCTTCGGCATCGTTAGGCGGGTTCCTCCTCCGAATACTCCAAAGTAGTCCTCCGAACAAGAGATCTATATCCGGCTCTGTACAATAGGTTAACCTTCCAACCACAAAAGCACAACGACAACCTTTTCTGGCAAAACGTCATGTTTGGCTCTGCTATCATTTCGAACCTTTTTTGGGCCTCCCACCTTGCGTTTCAATATTCAACTCCCATTGACACGTCTTGTCAAAGCAGAGATCATGTCCCCTTATTACGTGATTCTCATCAATACGAGTTTGGTAATCTAGCTGTGCCGTTCGCACGACCCCTCGGGAACAGGCGAGTTTTAAAGCTTGAGGGAGGGGGCACTTGATATTCGCAGTCCATATAAGTGGATAGAATCCAACTCTTCCGCCCCATCCCTCATTATTTCTTTGACTCTCCATCCCCGGGCTCTAGCGCCCAAGTTCCAAGCTTTTCTCCCCTCTGCATCTCCTCCGACTATGGACGGCTCTCAAGGCAAGTCGATGGCCTCCTCCGTCACGGAGGAGAACATCAAGGAGCCGCGGGAAGCATGGTATCTAACCGCGCAAATCAAGCACATGCTTCGCGATCCAACGCAGGTCATCTCTACTTCGGAGCCCGGCAAAAGGGTGGTGTTCATCCCCCACTTCCTTCGTGGACTCGGATTCGCTCTTCACCCCTTTGTAAGGGGTCTCATGTTCTACTATGGGCTGGATTTTCATGATCCAGTCCCAAATTCGTTCCTTCACATCTCGACGTTGATCTTTGTATGCGAGGCCTTCCTCTGCATCCCTCCACACTTCGGCTTATGGCTCAAGATTTTTAATGTGAAGCCGAAGGTGGTTGACGGGCAACACACGGACAATGGTGGTGCCATGGTGAGCAAGCTCTCCAAAGTTAATTGGCCAAAGGGGATCTTTGTGGACACCGTCAAAATATGCCAACATGAATGGTTCTATATCACAGAACCCTGCAGCTCCAAGTGGGCAGCTGCTCCAGTCTTTAGATCCGGACCCCCGCTGAGGCTCACATCCTGGACCGACAAGGGTCCGGATTTGGGGTCAGTCCCTGAGGTGTTGCTGCTGCAAAAACGTGTCAAGAGCATGATAGCGAAGGACAAGAGTGTTGCTGATGTAATCCAAGTGATGCTGGTCTGCCGCGCACTTCCCTGCCAGCGGCGGCCCCTCAAGAGGTGGGAGTTCAATTCGGAAGGGTCGCGGACCCTACAACGGTTCTACATCATGATGCATAAGGGGATCTGGAAGATGCTTTTTAAGAAGTAGAAAATGTGGCCGAAGTCATTAGACGACACCGGCCTCGACTGCAACCATCCGGCCACCGAGGTAAATTCTTAAATCTCCGAACACCTATAGGTTTGTTGCTCTGAAGGAGAAGTATTGAGTAGTCCATCCCCAAACTGGTTTGGAACAAGAAGGCGGAGCAGATCCGCTGTCCGGCTCCACTCCCCGAAGTCCTATCCAATCTTCTACTAATGAGGATGCTGGTCCCGGCGCTATACTAGGCGCCGATTAAGAAGGACAAGAAGAAGAAGAAGAAGAAAGAGGAGGGCACTTCGGACACAATGTCCGGAGAAGCTGATGCTCAGTCCTCTCACGAGGGTGACGATGACGAGGAGGAGGAGGAGGAAAAAGAAGTTCCTCCAGCAAGGGAAAGAAGAGGGCGGCCTTCAAAGACCTGGAGGCCGAAGCCTCCAAGTGGGAAAAATTACCATCCCTGATGACTCGGAGTCAGACGCCAAGGCTGACCCGAAGCATCATCGTCGGACCAAGCCCCTAGCCGACTTGTAAGTAGCCCGAGATTTTTCACACTTACCCAATCTCTATGAACTGTGATGATAACTCTAAGTTCTATCTTTTACGTCGGTCCGCGATCTTCCCCAGCTATCCTCATCCTCGGGGGATCTGCCGTCAGTGATGATGGAGAGTGAGTCGCCTCCATTACCTTCTCCGCCGCCTAGGGCAGATGACACCGAGGTGTCATCTCATAGGCCCTCTCCGAGCCTTAAAGGGACGAGGGGGCGGGGTAAATTAACGGCGCTAGATGGTAATGCCTCGGCTGCCGGAGGACTGGGGGGTACAGCCCCCATGAAGTCCGGCGACGGGGGCCCCGGTCAATCCGACCCCCAGCCGCACACTACTTCGGAGACCCACAAGGTTCCGGAGTCTAATGAGCGACCCCCTGCAGGAGAAGACGGAGCAGCGCCCTCTGCTAATCTGAAGGCACCAAATACCATGACGGACGCACTACAAAGTGCATCCGTCCTAGACGAGCACCACATCCTGATGGGTACGGAGTCTGAGAAGATTTAGTCTGCCAAGAGCGGGCTAAACAAAGCCTTCTCTAGCCTGCTAGAAGGCTTCGAGGTACGCAATGTAATATTTTTGATCATTTTTATGAGAAATATGCCTATATATAGATAGTAGCCCCTGAGACTCTCTTCGATTTTTTGAAACAAAAGCAAGCAAAGGATCAATAATCAGTTGTCAGGTGGTAACATACTTTTTATCTGGATTAAAACGTGCTTCACTGTTAGCGGCGACTGCCCAGTCAGCGGAAGTTTCCAAACTCAAACGGAAACTGGAGCGAGCCGATGAGGATGTAGTCCTTGTTAACACGCGGCTCGACCAGGTGCAAGGTATAAGATACATCTTACTGTCCGCCTGTTTATGTCCGTGTTTTGTGGAATTTCAAGAGCTGCAATGTGCATGTTTGTACATATGGTGTCGCCGCGGTGGAGACCCTCTGGGGTGAGCTTTCCCAAGCCAAGGAGCCAGTAAGGGTAAGCCAAGCAGCTGCTGACAAAGATGCTATGGATTTAACGGCCGAACAGGCCGCTTGGCGCCGTTTAGAGGAATGGGTGACCGAGATGTAGCAAAAGCTCAAGGACACCTCCGCCAAGTGTGAGTCCTTAGAAAAAGAAAATAAGGCGAAGGGGATCGAACTCGCCAAGGCCCTTCAAGACGCTTTGGAGGCCCGGTCCGAATCCCGCACGGCGCGCGAAGTAATCGGTCAAGATGGACAGATAGCGGCTGGTAAGCCCTCTGTTTTAGAGGCTAAATTTGGGGCTCGGAAGTATGCCTTACTTAATCGACTATGGAGTTCTCCAGACGCATATGCGTGCCGAAGAGTGCTGCGGCCGCCGCCCAATTCTTCCAAGCCCAAGAGGGGTACACGACGGAGAAGCTCTTCTTGTCGCAGTTTGTGTGGCAGAAGCGTCCCAGACTGCTAAATGACCATATGGCACAATGGGCGGAGCTGCATAAGATGTCCAGCGTGGCCATGAAGGATGTCATAGTCCGGTTGTGGCTGGCCTAAGATATTCCTGACAACTACTTCGGCATCGTGCGGCATCTCGTCGATGCGCTGCCCCGAATTGACAAAGTCAAGAGGTGGTCTTATATAGAAGGGGCGCGAATGGCCTTCGCCCATGTCAAGATGCACTGGGCAAAGATGAAGGCCGAAAAGGTGGCAGTTGAGGGTCCACCCGAAAGCAAGGACCACCGCATAGCAGAGCGCTATTTTGAGGACGTACTAAAAGGTGCCCGCCTTATAGAACGCCAATGATATAAGGATGTAGTGTTCGAATGAACGAGTCCGAACTGTTCGGGAGTTTGTATTATGAACTAAGTATTTTGCAATATATTCCTTCCTTTATGAAGAGTTTTATCCTCCTGTGTGGCCGTTTTTATATCTGAGAGTTCCCAATCATCGGCTTCTACCCCCATGTAGATACTACTAGGTTGTTCGGAATTGCACATGAATACACTTAACCCAACGTCTTGGTCCATGAAGGAGGTATCAGTGCGGCAAACCAGGCAATCAGACTATTCAGTTTTATTGCTCTCACTTAGCCATAGGGGTTTAACGATGGGTCTACAAAGTAGCCCCTAGTATGTACGCGGCTTCCCCCAATGTGGATGCGTTACATATGTGACCAGGAAACAATCCTCCGTGTAATACGGAAAAAATCGCGAAAGATTGTAATAAGTCACCGAGTGGCTGACCAGCTCTCGCCACATCATGACAGTCCGTTTTCGGCTTTCTCTACAAAGGTGCTTAACCGGACGAACCAGAAACACAATCGCAGTAGTTCTCCCTTTACTACCCTAGACGATCAGACGGAATGTATGGTAGCAAACACAGGAGCCGAGCAACCCAACTATTGACCAAAGACATGATTCGGAGCTGATGCATATAGTGCCGAGCTCGGGACGCCGAATTGTGCTATGAAGTTGTTCAAACTTTTTTTGGCAACACATACGTTGCCCTATAGAGCCCCTGGCAATTTGTGCCGAGGTGTGTTCGTGAGACAGCTGGAGAGACGGCATAAAGTCTATAAGTAAAGACGATGCCAAATAAGAATTTGGTTCACTAGAATCTGATTGATACATCAAAGCGTAGTTTTACAAAGGGTACCATAATCACCAAGGTCATTTTACTAGCTGGGGGGCTGAGGGAAAATCTCTATACAGGTTCTCGAGGGAAGTTGTAGTCTACAAAATCCCTTGCACCTTCCTAGCGCACGTCTGCGCCGCTTTCGCCTAAGTAAGAAAGATTCCTTGAGGGGAACGGTCTTCGGAACCGAGCTCGGAGAGAGTCTTTTGTGAGTCCGTAGGATCAGCAGCTTTTTATTTCCCATGTGGTAAAACACAAAAGATGATTAAAGAAACGGGAGGGCCGTATATGGTGGAACCATGCTATAGGCCCGTCCGTGTATTGCCTTCACTGACGCCCAAGGTATTTTAAGTGCATAGTTGTGCATGTGCGGTATGAATTTCACTGATGTACGTTGCGATCGACGGAGGCAAAACTGCTAATCCAGCCATGGGATTGTCGGGCTGTCAGCATGCAGAACTGACCGGCCTTGCACAATGAAGTCTGGCGGCTTAGTAGCCGATGAGGTGTGCGGCTTGAGAGGGCCACTTTGTACTTCGGTCACGATGGTCGTGGTATGCTCCTAAGTACGGAGGGAGCGCTCCATGTTTCCGTTGATTGTAATGACGCCACATGGACCGGGCATCATGAGCTTTAGGTAGGCGTAGTGCGGAACCACATTAAAGCAAGCGAAAGCAGTTTGTCCAAGCAGTGCGTGATAGCCGCTGCAGAAGGGGGCGATATCGAAGATCAAGTCTTTGCTTCGGAAGTTGTCCGGCGAACCGAAGACGACTTCCAGTGTGATTGAGCCTGTACAGCGAGCCTCTACACTAGGTATTACTCCCTTCAAGGTAGTTTTAGTGGGCTTGACTCTTGACGGATCGATGCCCATTTTGCGGGCAGTGTCTTGATAAAGTAGATTAAGACTGCTGCCGCCGTCCATGAGGACACGCGTGAGGTAGAATCCATCAATGATTGAATCGAGGACCAGAGCTGCCGAAACCTCCATGACGAATACTGGTTGGGTGGTCATTTCGATCAAAGGTGATCGGGCAAGCCGACCATGGGTTGAATTTTCGGGCGACCGGCTCTATGGCGTAGATGTCCCATAGGGCGCGCTTGTGTTCCCTCTTAGGGATATGTGTGACATATATCATATTCATTGTTTTTACCTCGAGGGGAAGTTGCTTCTGTCCCCCTGTGTTCGGTTGACGAGGCTCTAGGTCATCGTCGTTGCTGGGTGATCCCTTCCCCTTGTGTTTGGCGTTGAGTTTGCCGGTCTGTTTAAAGACCCAACAATTTATGTTGGTATGATTGGCGGGTTTATCAGGGGTGCCATGAATCTGGCAAGGCCGATCAAGGGTTTTGTCTAAACTGGACATGCCATCCTTGTTTGCCTTGGATGGCTTCTTCCATTGACCTGGTTTGGAGCTGCTGAATCCGGCGTTGACCGCCATTTCTTGGGTTCCATCATTATTGTTTCGACGCTTGTGTTTGTCACATTGTGGCTTGCCATTGTTGTCCCTGGTTTCGGACGTGCCAGGGTCGCTGGTGGTATTGCTTCTAGGAGCAAGCCAGCTATCCTCTCCCGCGCAAAAACGGGTCATAAGTGCAGTGAGGGCTGCCATGGACTTCGGCTTTTCTTGGCCGAGGTGCCGGGCGAGCCACTCGTCTCGGACGCTATGTTTGAAGGCCACGAGGGCTTCGGCGTCCGGACAATCCACAATCTGGTTCTTTTTTATTAGGAACCTGGTCTAGAGCTGCCGGGCCGATTCCTCGGGTTGCTGGATTATATGACTAAGGTCATCGGCGTCTGGGGGCCGAACATAGGTACCTTGGAAGTTGTCTCTGAATGCATCCTCCAAGTCTTCCCTGCTACCAATAGAGTTTTCTGGTAGGCTGTCCAGCCAGTGCCGTGCTGGTCCCTTAAGTTTGAGGGGAAGGTATTTGATGGTGTGTAGATCGTCACCTCGAGCCATGTGAATGTGGAGAAGAAAATCTTCAATCCATACCGCGGGATCTGTTGTGCCGTCCTATGATTCGATGTTCACGGGTTTAAACCCTTCTTGGAACTGGTGCTCCATTACTTCATCGGTGAAGCATTGGGGGTGTGCGGCGCCTCTATATCGGCCCGCGTCACGACGTAGTTCGGATGAAGTCCGTATGCGGTTTTCGGCCTAGGCGTGGTTGTGCTTGTCACGCCAGGATTGGTAACCATCCTCTCGCATCGGGGCACGCCCCCGCGATCCGTAGATTCATCTGGTCTGACCTGCTCCATTTTCCAGTTCCTGGTGTAGGTCATATGTGTATCCCTGAGATGTTATTTCTCTGCTTTTATGGTGAGGTGGTGCGGGCTGGTGTTCGGCTTGGGTTGCCGTTCTGTCCCGGCCACGTGGCGGTCGGTCAGGTCTGTTAGCCGCGTTACGCGCGGGTGGTATGGGCTCCCACGCTTCATCGTCGAATTGGGGTAGCAGCGTGAGCTTACGCTTCGGGTAACTCTTTGTTGGGTGTTCAAGGCTGTATTCTTCGGCTGCCAGGACATTAGTCCATCTATCATTGAACAGATCTTGGTCAGCTTGAAGCTGTTGTTGCTTCTTTTTAGGCTTCTTGCCGTGGCTATTAGCCGTCGCTTAAAGCGCTCTTGTTCAAGGGGTTCCTCTGGCATGATAAAATCTTCGTCACCGAGGCTCACGTCATCCTCGGAGAGTGGTACATAGTTGCTATCCTCCGATTCTTTGTTCCCTGCTTGCCCGTCAGGGTCGACTTGCCCCTCCTCCCAATCATCCTATTCGGATGTTGGTTCGATGGGGTCTTCTTGTTCCTCGGTGTTCTCTAGACTATCATTTTCTCCAGTGTCGGTATTGTTGTTTTTTCCGCGACGCAATTTAAAGCAGCGCCGCTGACGTCGATGCTTCGGTGGTATCTCAGGAGGTTCATCCTCGACTGGATCCTTCTTATCATCTCTATCGCCTTCTTTAGGTGTGTCCACCATGTACACGTCGTATGAGGAAGTGGCCGTCTAGCGTCCGATGAACGACGGGTTTTGGGCCTGCTCCTCTCTGGCATCGTTGTCCATACCATCGATGTCTTCGGAGGCGTAGTCGAGCATGTAACTTAGGTCCTCGATAGTGGCTATAAAGTGGGTGGTGGGTGGGAGGTAAAATTCCCTGTTTTCAGCCCCTAGTCCGGGCTGGGCACAATTCGGAAGCGGTTCCTCTATGATGGCGAGGGATTGCATTTGGTCTAGAGCCTCCCTTAAGAGTGAGGTTTGGATGGGGATCAAAGTTCCTCGGCGGAGCTCTCAAGACATGGACTGCGAGGGTTCGAAGCTAGTGTCCGGAGAAGAGTTCGGCTTTGTGATAATTGCTGGTGGCGCTATCCTCTCTGGTTCTCTAGTGTTGAGCTTTATAGCCGCAGGTAGTCCGGCGGGTTCTAGACTCCCGTGTTCGAACCTGGTGACGCGCTCTGGATCTAAGACCGGAGCGGTGGTTGGAGCCGTGAACCCTTGGAAGATCAATTCTTGTTGGATATCAGCGACATAGTTCAGATTTCCAAAACTGATCTGGTGACCAGGGCCATAGCTATTGATCTGCTCTAGGTGGCCAAGCGAGTTGGCACATAGTGCGAAGCCGCCGAATACAAAGATCCGGCCGGGGAGAAAAATCTCCTTCCCGACAACATTGTTGTAGATGATCGATGAAGCCATCGAGCCTATTCGACGACGGCACAGTGGAACTCTCAATGAAAGCACCAATGTCGATGTCAAAACCGGTAGATTACGGGTAAGGGGTCCCGAACTATGCGTCTAAGGATCAAAGGTAACAGGAGGCAGGGGACACGATGTTTACCCAGGTTCGGGCCCTCTTGATGGAGGTAATACCGTACTTCCATCTTGACTGACTTTGATGACTATAGGGGTTACAAGAGTTGATCTACCTCGAGATCGTAATGGCTAAGCCCTCTAAACCTCCGGTTTATATAGATACCGGAGGGGGCTAGGGTTGTACAGAGTCAGTTCACAGAGAAAGGAATCTTCATATCCTCACGCCGAGCTTGCCTTCCACGCCAAGGAGAGTCCCATCCTGACATGGGGGAAAGTCTTCCGTCTTGTATCTTCACGGCCCATTAGTTCGGCCCATGTTACGTAGCCCGGATGCCCGAGGACCCCGTAATCCAGGACTCCCTCAGTCATCAATCAGACTACTATTGTACTCAACGAGCGGTCAGCTTGGTAAGCTACCAACAAAAAATTGCAATCAAAGACTACTATTGTACTCCCTCCGTACTGGTGCATTAGTCACGTTACGACCAAATAATCCCAAAACTTTTAGGTGCGGTGCATTAACTACCCACCTCATTCCTTGTTTTTTGGCACGAAAAAAGAAATCACCCAATAGGAGACGTGGGGCGCGTATGCATTCAATGACTTGAGACAACTTAGAGCATGGTTAATAATATAGCCGTCCGGTGGCTATAACTTGTTGCCATGCCATCTATAGCCAATGTAATAGCTAACATGTATAGTAGTGAGCTACAAGAAGTACTACTTTTTTACTACATGGCCCATCACTGATTCTCGCATATCTTCTTGGAGCTCGTGCTACAACCGGCTGTAAATCTACAACCCGCTTATCTTCTCTCTCCTATTCTCTCTCAACCGACTCATCAAAGATACAGTATTTTAAGCCTTGCAGCTCGCCAACGGCACCTTATTGTACTTGCTCTTAGAACAACATGCAGTGCTCAATTCTCTTTATGCAATGACATTAATTACAAAAGAATACTCTTACCTCTCTCCTGGTTTATTGGTCCCCTTAGTATTTTGTGCCAAATTTTGACCATAGATTTAACTAAAATAATAATAATGCATGTCACCAAAAATTATTTCATTGGATTCATATTTGAACATAGTTTCCAATGATATTATTTTTGGTTACATGCAATAACATTTTATTAGTTAAATCAAAGGTCAAAACTTCACGCGAAATACAAAGGCGACCAATAAATAGTAAACATCAAAGTTCTCTCATTTTTCCCCAACTTGGTCTCCGTGAGATGACTATACTCCACCGGCATGGAGGGAGGGCGAGGAGGGCCAAGGAGTAGATGCAACACGGTCTGCACTTCTCATATAAAGGCTTTCGCCAGTCCAATCTACGAAATCCTACGCACCTACGCACCCTAACTAAGGGCAAGAGTGATCACTCCAATCGCAAGATCAGTTGACTAGAAGCTAGACCCATGGAGGCGATGAGCGCGAGCATCAGCTGGCTGTGCCAGATGATCCACGACGCCGGCCTGCGGACCAATACCGAGGAACGTCTCCAGGTCGTGCTTGAGTCTGCCAGGGCGAGATGCCTCTTGGACTACAACTCCGTCTCCTTGTTCGACGAGGTCCTCGTCGGCTTCCTCGACAAGTTCATCTTCGTCAAGAAGCTCGTGGTTGACCTTAACATACACCTCCAGCCCACGCGCCCAGGCTCTGCGATGCCCGTCACCCTCAACGGCCTCTATGGTGACAGCCGCTTCGACGCACTCGTGGCCCTGCAACTGCCCGCCGTCGCGCCGAAGAATGTCCACCTTGAGGTCGCGCTTGCCGCATAGCACCTGGCGCAGCAGGACACCATTGACATAATCACCCACGTCTACATGCAAATCGTCCACAAGGACTACTACATGCAAGAGGAGGACGATAGGATGATGGCCTTCTTGGACCGCAGGGCAACCTTGGACGACATTGTTCAGAAGTATGTTGAGCTCGCCGCCAACACCGCTGCTTGTAACACATCGGTTGGTGACCAGGCGCACTAGGGCATGAGGATGTCGTTGGTGGATCTGTATGTATCTTTCTCAAAAGACAAATATTTAGGAATGGAGCGACTATATTGTAGTAATTATCTTACCTTTCGCATCAACTTCATAATTTTTGTACGTACCATGCATTAACCGCGCCAGAACCAAATTTCTCATTTTTTTGTTATCAACTTCTCATTACTATCTATTGATCGGGCCAAGGAGTAGAACCAAATATTACATATTACAAGTTCAAAAGGAAAATCCTTCCATGGTCACGTCGCACTTCCACATGGTTGGTCTGGCACACCGCTCAAGGGGGGATGCGTGCTGTGTTACATTTTCACTTACAAGTGGGACCGCAGTTGAGCAAACCAACTATCAGCAAACCCCCACCCCGCCCGTTGCGCGATGGCTGAGTTAGAGAAAATAGGAGGGAGAAGAGATACTTGTAGTACGGATTCCAAGAAAATTGGTGTCAGATGGGACTCGTGTGGGTGGCGTGTGCCGTACTGCTAGACATGAATGCTAGTTATGGCCCATGCCACCCCACTATATCGAGGTGCTGGTTACATAGAGTGAACACATTATCTCTCCAGGAGTACACTACATCACTACTACTACTCACATTGTCGCGAAATTTCCTAGAGTCCATGCTCAACCCTCCTCTCTCTTCTCTGCCAGCCAGCAGACGTGCAGAGTGTGCCCATCGTCTGTTTGCTCATATTCGGTCCCACATGTTAGTGAAAACACAAGACGACCCACTAAACCTACAAATCTTTCACCTCGATGTACTGGGGATGAAAAACAAATCCAATAAAGATCTTCGGTGGCCCCTTATAGAGTTACTCAAGAGTAAGATTCTATTTACAGTTTAACCCAAGATGTACATCACGTGCCTTCAACTAGCACTCCATCTTCTTGTATGACACGACATGCTAGATGTTCCACATGTCGGCAAAAGGAGGAAGAACTCGACCAAATCTTCTCCACATATAGATCGGAGGTGTAGGAAACATAGCATGCCGTGTGCCTACATCATACGTACATACTGTACAAGCCCACCTCACGCTATCACCAAATTTCACGGCCTCCGTGCGACACCTAGCTCTAGTTGATGGTATACTACTACTAGGACTAACTATTGTACTAGCATACTACTACTGGCTCAATGTGATGTGGCAACTTCATATAACCGCATGTCCGCTTTACTACTACGGTACTCACACTCCAAGAAGTGACTCGAAAACCATTCATAAATTCAGTTTATCACATGCATATACAAATGTACCATTCATTACATACAACAAGTCATCAACACACAACTACAAGAAGGATACATGTTGGATTATATATTATTTCCAACAAAAAAATCTAGTAGTAAAGACTAAAGTTTTTATCACACAACAAATAATAAGCAATGAAATTAACTTCAGCTCAACCAATCCTCAACGTTGGAAACACTTGCTTTGAACCATAAGTAAGCCTATGGGAAGGGCCAGCTATTGTCAATATCGAGACCAACACAAGACACATCATCCAGGCTGAAGTGGCCTATAACAGGACGCATATTATCATAGCTAGGGTAGGGAACCATAGCAATGTTTGAGGTATAGATAGAATTGTTTCTCATAAATTGTAGAAACATTTTGGCAACAACAGCTGGATCACCTTTCACCATCATTAGATAGTTTTTTTCAAGGAAGAGTGAGTTTTCTCCAAGACTATCAATAAAAACCATGCAGAAAGTGCCGGCGCTAGCACACTAGTACCCATCCCGAATACCCTGCAACAGATGTTGGAATACGCCCAAAGATTGTGACCATGTGAGACAACATATGCTTCCTTCGTAACATCAGCACGCCCTGTATACATACAAGAAGAGGTGATCCTCCGGAATAAGTTGCTAGGCGCCACTGAGTATGTAGGTCATGCTCGTCCTCATGCTCGTGATCATCACCATCGTCATCTCCCCCTTGGTTATAGAATTTTTCAAGTGTAGGTGGTGGAATGTTCACATGACCTTGGAAACACAAGAAGGTTAATTAGTACGGGGATACTAACTCGCATGGAGGTGGATGAAACAATTCTAATAACGTTGGAAGACAAACGTACAAAAACAATAAGGATTCCATGCTAAATAGTGCCAGGAGTGGTGGCAGCAAACACAAGACCCTTGTATTGAATTGCATCGCAGTACTCATCCATGTACACAAATTGATTTTTGAGCAATATCCATCAAGGCATGGAAGTAACGACGACAACAAGCTTGTCGAAGATAGCAACAACATGATAGTTTGTCTAATTCCAAGAGCAGTTGGGAACTCGACAAATTGCTATCTTCTGTAGATGACAGTCACCATGATCCTATTTGAATGTACGTAGATCATATGTGTGCTCAACTTTAGGGCAGTCTGATATTTTAGGAAGTGGAACCCATTGACGAGTGCACACATTCACAAGTTTCCACTCGTAGTTGTACCCAATATAAACAACACAATCTCCATTTGCGCGTGCCCAGGCCTTACCCTTAAGCGATGGCATCTTAACATCACAAGTATCATTATCAAGCAGCACCAACTTGCACAAGGCGAGTCTTCCGTCATCAACGCGCCAGCGAGCAATGTCATGGCAAATAAGATAGGGGAGATCAAACCGCTCCTGAACCCCTGGGTTCTTTGTAATGATGTTATTTGTTGAGTCGAGAATGGTCTTGAACGAACCTGCCATGCTAGCCGAGGTGATGATGTCGCACCAATCAATGAGTTCCTCCTCCATGTCTTCTTTGAGACCAGGGAAAGAATAACGGGGTCGTTTCCGGCCTGTTCCCTCCATGGAGAAGACGATCAAACAATGCTAGAAGGAAGGGTGAAGGCAAATGGACGGAGGAAGAGCATGCGACAGAAGTTCCAAATCGAGGGAAAGGCAACGAGGCGGTGGACGTTTGCGACGGTACAGGAAGAGGCGCCCCGGCCTGTATAAACGTCCATTTGGAAATTGTACAAAAGGACTCGCCGTCGTCTCACTGACATGTTGGAATGGGACCACATGTCAACTTAACTTGGTGTGTCATTTCTCGTTCAAAATGCGATCTGGCCATGTTGGCCCGAGGTGCTGCATTATTTCTCGACTTTTTGTTTCTAATAGCGTGTTGTTCAGTTTTGAAGCACCACTAATTGGTACTGTATGCAGAGAAAATATAAAATACTCTACCAAGTACCACTACTCCACCTCTAGTACTAGTACCAAAAAAGATATATTGGCTGGAGCTTCAGCGCTTGCTTGCTAAGGGTTGCCCACTTGCTTCTCACACTATCACCCTCTCTCCAGATCTAAAAAAGACAACTGTGGTCCCTCTCTCTCCCTCCTCATCGGTGGTCACAGATCCACTAGGATCTTGTCCGTCGGGGAAGAAAAGGACGTGCAGCACTGACGCACTCATCGTCGGCAAGCGAGGTCACACACTGACGACAAGGCCACCCTCTTAGACCTATCCCCCACGCGGGATGGCCTCCATCCCCATGCTTGCTGCAGTAGTGTGTGCGGAGGACGACGACCATGAGCGAAGACACTTCCTGCTGACCCTCACGTATGCTACCTCTTTTCAAACCATACCCTTGTTCTATTTCCCCATCTGCCATGTCGCTGCATGTGGATCTTTTTCCACTCCACCATCTCCCCAATCTGCTATCCTCTGCTCTGCTGGTCACGCAAATGAAAACCTTAATTTAAACTATTAAAGGAAACCTACTTCATGCATACTAATCCATGTATGGGTTGAATAAGGAAAGGAAGCGAGTAAGTACTATCGAAGAGACTAGGTATTGAACCCGCATCTAGGTTAAAAAGGGAGAAATCATTAGCTAAGGAACGAGTCTTGTGTCTCTTGGTTGAAAAAGGGTAGAAAGGCATGACAACACAATAGAGAATGACCAGTTCGATCGGTTTGTTGTCCTCCCATAGGAAAAAGGTGGCTAAAGAGAACAAAAATGGGACGTAATCCAAGTATGCTGCCTGAATATTTGTTGCTCTGGGAAACCATCCCTCCCTCAGCACTCTATGCGTTCGTGGAGGTACATCCTACTGGTGCGCCCACTGTCAGAATGGGCCTCCCATGCTCTTATTGCCACTTTTTTTTGTTGTTAGTATAATGCCACCGGTAAAGTCAAGAAATGCTACTGCTAAACTGATGCCACATTTAACTAATGCCGCACTCGATCTAATGCCACCGATAAATTTAAGCAATGCCATTTAATGTCACTGGATTATTTCAGGGTTAGCTGTTGATTGTGGATGTATTAAATATTTTTCATCTAAGGCATCCTAATGTTGTTGCACATCCAGTATACCAATGATGAAACTTGTTACTACCTTCAAACTTATGCACTATTAATGCTTATACATTACATACCTCACTTTCATGCGATAAGTCCATTTTTTGTACAGTGTCACCAGAGTGCCAAGGCGCTAATGTCATTATATTTTGTTTAATCTACACAAAAAATATGAAGAGAAGAGGAAAGGTCAAGAGTGGGCACCACCTCCTCCGGCTGTTTTCTTGATTTGGTTGATCAAGTTTTTATGTTTGATCAATTATCAAGACTGGGATAGCAATTTTGAGGTCCTCTTGAGTTTGAAAAGATATTTACCTTGAAAGTACATGGTTTACAATTTTTTTGTACAATCATTAGTTCATAATGTTAGTTACCTTCAGACTTTTGTATTTGGTTTAATGCTATTGCACAACTAGTATAGCAATGCTGAAACTTGTTACCTTTACATTTTGTATTGTTAATGCTTATAGAAATCTTCTAGTGCTTGCTTATGGAAATCTGTTTAGTAAAACCATTCTACTGTACACCGTAATAAAAAAAACTACTCTACTGTTGTACTAGCCACTGGATTAGTGTACACTTGTACTATTCGAATGGTGTTACATTAGTGTATGGACATATATAAGGTGTGGCAAGCTTTCCCAGATATGTTCTCAAGAAAACCACTACCTGTTTTTTCTATATACTAGACGTTTGGTTACTTTAAATTGAACTATGAAAACGTCTTATAGAAAGAAACAGAGGGTGTAGAGTTCACTCCAATACTGCACGTAAAGCTAGTCACACCATTGTTAAAATTAATGTTCATTATGTTATCGGAAGAGGTCTGCATATTTGTCTCTAATGCATGTCGATTACATACCTGACATCAGTCATTACTTTTTGTACAGTGTCACAAAATTGTCAAGGCGGTGATGGCATTTTATATTAGTTGAACTACACAAAATATGCTTAAAAGAAGAGGAAAGGTCAGGAATGGTTCAGTTTTTCAGAAAATACTATGTATGCCTTCCTGACATCAACCGCTGTTGCCTTATTTATTACTTCAAACATGTGGTTAGAAACAGTCTTGCTACCTTTTCCCATTAAGATATTGGAATGCTTATATTTGTGAGTCTATGTTTCAATGAGTACCAATTTTATAGTAATCACACTTTCAATATCTGTACAAACAGGGATGCTCGATTTTAGTGGAACTGCACGAAATGTCCAAATGGTTCAACATTATGACCATGTTTTCTTCCAAACCGTCATATCCAATTGGTGGCACTATGAGTTGTTCATTGTGAAGGTACATGGTTTGCTACTATCTTGCTACTCTTTTTGTACTGTCATTAGATAGTAATATTAGTGGTTTGCATGTGAATTTATCGGCAGGGTGGAGCTACATTGCAGGTGCAGGACATGATTCAATGATTGGATGCTCAATTTTGGTTGTAAACATTTCACCTCTTCCATCACCGCGAACATGGATATCCTTGGTCTGATGAAGAATATGCGCTATATTTCTGCTCTGTACCAGCAAATCAATTTAGTACGAAATTTTCCAGGGCAAAACATGATAGTATCAAATTGTCGAGTGCAAAACATGATAGATGCTAAGCGGAAACGACTAGCAGAGGTGTGTTTAAACCAAAAATACAAGGTGGGAAATATGTTAACTAGCTGGTTGATATTTGTGCAAAAAGACGTCTGCCCGTTGCCATTTGGTGAACAAACAACTTGACTTCAATTTTTGTGGAACTGCACAAGAGAATAGTATAGTGACTGCATGCAGTGCCATTTGAAAATAGATACAGAAAGATTGGATAGTCAATTCATGGACTGCACAAAAGTAGTACTATAATATTTATTGGCCAACACTAGGTGCTTCATTGCTTTGTTCTGACGATTGTCCACTGGGCATCATTTTGCCAACGTTGAAGTTGTATTCCAAAAATAGTATCGTCATGTGATCAACATATGAGTGGATGTTCCTCTATCATGTGTGGGTCACTCTCATGGTTCCATCTGTTGGTGAAACCACTTACGTTTGCAAGTGTAAATCTAAACTTCATGATCAAATCTTTCTTTCACTTTGTACTGAATGTTGGCCAAGAGAAGCATCCATGTCAGTAGCAAGAACATATGTTTTTTCTTGATCTTTGCTTTAGGAGCTACATATTGTATATCATCTGTGAATCATTGAGATGCATTAACATGTTGATCTTATGTATGGGAATTGTACTAGTTGGTTGTGAATTTGGGCTATTAATGGGAACATAATACAAAGCGAGGCCTATGAGTCTCGTGGGAACATTCCGAATGGACCGGCTCTTTTAGTGTGCACAACATGATCCTTATTTCTGTGTGCTCGGTGTTTACAAGTTACTAGAAGTTCCTTATTTCTGTTTGCTCAGTGTTTACAATGTTTACAATTTATTGATCGATCTCTAGCTAGCCTTGTAATACACTCCTGGGATTTTAGTTGCGACGCAAGATCCAAAGGTGGTAGTTTTTTCAATAAAAATGCCTACCTCTAAAGAAGCTGACATGTTGTTCTGAAGAAAATGCCATGCGAATGTGAAGAAACTGCCAGCAAAAACGTTCGCAAATGCCTTATCTACCACCGAATGTTCATCAGCTAATGCGATCCTACACGTAGACTCTCTAACCTACTCGATCCTACACCAATAAATAACGGATCACGCACGTACTACCTCCTTTCTGGTTTGCAGGGCTCAATTCAAAAATCTCACCAACCAAGGTAGATGATGAGTGGTGGATAATTTTTGACAAGGAGGGAGTACCTGATCTGGATGATTCGAGTGCACTCGTTTGACGGTCATGCAGATGTGCAACCCAATACGGACGGGACACACCACTGATGGGACGGGACGACATAGTTATAATTTCAGTTTTTCCAGTTTTCCATGTTAAGATAGTGCGTTAAGCCATGCCTGCTTATGCATTGAATTCTGATGAACGTGGTGTTTCCCGCAACACGTTGGTTCACCGCCTATAATTATTGGTTCCCGGCGTTCTCAGGTAGCACTATCATCTAACTCGCCCTATCGGCCTATCCTCAGAACCCACTACAAGAAATATGTCAACTTGTGACCACCACTATTGGTCACTGAATGGTCACAAATTTCCATTTGTGACCTTTTTGTGACCAAAACATAAGGTCAAAAGTTGGCCGTCATAAACTGACTATAGCGACCTTTCTTCTGGAATGGTCGCAAACGTTTACAACCAAAAAAAAAGGTCGTAGATTTAACGACCAACTGTTTTGGTCACTAGCAATCCGACCACACCACGTCAGATCCACCGTGGCAAGCTGACGTGGCAGACTTACGACCAAATGAAATGGTCGTAAAATAGAATCAGCCCGGTCCATTTCAGCCATCTTGATGGGCCAAGCCCAATAATTCAGCCCATTTAATTTTAATTTTTTTCTCTTTATTTTGCTTATCTGCATGGGCCTGGCCCAATAATTTGGCCTTTTAATTTCTGGGAATGGAGCCTTTTTCTGATGAATTTTTATTTATATTCCACTATTGTTTTGGTTCACAGCCTTTTTAGTCTAGTTCGAATTTGGGCCTTGGCCTTTTTATTTTCTGTTATGCAGCCTTTTTATAATTTTTTTCTTACAGTCATTTCTTTTTTTAGGCCCAAGCCTTTTTGGTCTAATTCTTGTTTGGGACTTGGCCTTTTTAGAGCCCAGGTTCTCATTTTGCATAACTATAGACAGAAAGGCCCAGGTGCACAAGTGATCCACAAGCCCAGGTGCACTAGTGATCCACATAACTTCACAGAAAATAAACAAAATGAACCACAAGTGATCCAGGTTCACAAGATCACATAACTTCACAGAAAGGCCCAGGTTCACAAGTGATCACATAACTTCACAGAAAGATGCAACAAAATGCAAAATGAAACAAAATGCAATAGCTCTCAGCTCAGCTCCCAGGTTCACAGGTTCAAAATGCCCTTGAGACTACCTTAGCTCTCAACAAAATGCAACAGCTCTCAACAAAATGCAACAGCTCTCAGCTCAGCTCCCAGCTCAAAGACAAAGAGGTTCACAGCACAGCCATCAAACTACCTTAGCTCCAAAGAGAGCCATCAAGTGGGCTACCTGCTCTTCCTGCTCTTGATACTTCTTGCACAGCAGCTCAAGTTCCTTGTCGCGTGCAGCTTCAGATTCTTCCGCCTTCATCTTCATTGCCGCCAATTCTTCTTGCATCACTTCATCTTGAAGCTCAGACCTCTCTAGCTTCTCCTCAAGGTCACGAACATGAGCAGCAACTTTAGTTGTTGCTTTGCCGGAGTTGTTCCTAGATGACTGGAGCCCAACATTCCTGAGGAATGTGCTTTGCTTGACTTCGGTCTTGAGGACTTGTTCGACAATTTCAACAGCAGACTTTGGCTCTTCACCTTCTGGTACCGGTGCGTCCTTCATTTTTTCCATCTCAAGCTAGCATATGGAGGAAAATGATAAGCATTAGTGGGAGATCTATTTCACATTCTGCAAACCAAACCAAGCAAGAGAAACCAAACCAGCACACAAATGGATTATTTGAAATAACCAAACCAGCACACAAAATCTATACAAGAAGATGATGACTAGTGACCTGGAGACATGCAATTGGAACAATATGATCACTTCATTAAGCCTAGAATGGTGGTTCTATATAAGATGGCTTCCCGAGTGAGCCGATCATCAAACTAACATTCAGATCAAATTTCATAATATCATAAAAATGCATCAAATAGATACAACAAGTTCTGATATATTTGTTGAACTATCAAACAACATCAAAGCATGGAACATAGCGTGTCTTCTTGACTGGCTCCGAATCAAACAACATCAAATCATCAAAGCATCAAAGCTGGCTGTGAATCAAACAGGGCAAAGCATGGAGTGACTTACTATAGCAGTCTTGACTGGCTCCGAAAACCCGTGCTTCTTGCTGTTGTGGGTGGCCTTAAACAAGTCAATCGCAGACAGCTCCTCACCCTTACGCTCTTCTTTCTGAAATGTTTTTCAACAAAAATCAAAATGTTATTCGGCAAGAATCAGAAATGTTATTCAATGAGGATCAAACGGTAAGGTCTCTAGAGAAGAGTTCTCACAGTGGCAAAAATGTGTGTTGTGTAGTGCCTGGAACCAGTTCTGTGATTGTACACGACTTTTTCTCGATTCATCTTGTTCGACACACAGGTTTCCTACAAAAAAGCACACTGTCAGCATGATCTAGCACTAGCATATCATGTGCAGAACATAAAGCATCAAACAAAGCTGAGACAAACCTTGTGTCTTGGGGTAGACCACATCTCCACCAGAGCTTGCCATTCACCATCCGTTAGATCAGGCACCGGAGACTTAATGCTGACTTTATTTGCGGCTACGGTATCAAAATACTTCTTCTTGATCTGATGGCGTCTGTTCTTTGAATATTTCTGCAGAATATCTTTGCACGAGGTCTTGATGGTCTCTGAGTCCGTGTTCATCTCAAAATTTGCCTACCAAGATAGCAAACAAGGTAGGAACAATATTAGTGATCATGCATAGGTGTAACAGAAAATAGATAGCACATTAACTATGAAACAAGTAGCTTACAGTAACTTTCCCAATGTAGTTCTCCAATAGACTAGCATTTTTTTTGTATAGCTTGAAGTGAGGAGGAACCGGAAGATGGCTTTTTGCTATGAGTCCACACTCAGAAGCAAGCTTTGCTGCCTGCAGAGGCTTCTCTGGACGAATCATCCCTTCGGCAATTTTGATAGGCACCTTGCAACCAAGTGACTTGGTGATCCTCTCTAGCCCTTTGCCCTTTCTAAGTCTAGTCTTGGGATTTATTGCATCTGAAAATGAATCTGAACTCATAAATTAGAATAGAAATCACCGAATGCAGGAATCGACAAAAGCATACATGATCATTCCATTTGGAAAATGCACTAGTAAAAGATAGCATTGCAAAGGTCAACTTGCCTGATTGAAGCACAAGCTGCTGTTCTTCTTCATTGATGACAGCGTTCCTGTCAATAGAAGGTGCAACAGGGTTGAGGTCTGTGTGGACAGTGCCTGCTTCATCAATGCAAATGGTTCCTGCTTCATGTAGGCAGACAGTGCCACTTCCATCCATGATGAGAGTGGTTCCTTCATCCATGGGTGGCAACTCATCACCCGTTTGCACCGAGGTCTGAGAGTCCATGCGCAGCATACTTTCCTGATGGTCCGTCGCTGTCGCCATCCTTGCTTTCTGCCTTGTGACTCTATCAAGGGCAAGTTCATCAGGTTCCAGGATCCTCTTTTTTTTCCTGGAGCTGGGGCCATCACCCTTCCTGGAGGCATTGCAGCAGATGTTTCTAAGCTCTTGTTCTTCTTGCTGACTGTCTTCTTAACACCAGGCCTCTTCGTCCTAGATTCCTTCAGTGCCTCGCATGAACAGCACGGAAAAAAGCATTAGATCACAAGAGAAATATGTGAGCACAGGGAATAACATAGAATAACAGAACCCCAACCCTCCAAGCAAGACAGAGTTTGCACCTTAACAATCTTGTTGACTACAACATCATCCACTTCCTCTCCATCAATAACTTCATCCTCCTTAGGACTGTACTCTGGGTCATCATTGATAACTCCACTACCCTCTTGAACCTCATCACTTCTAACTTCTTGTACACCATTTGTTTTCCTAATCATCGACGCTATTGCACCGATGCCAAGGGACTGGAACATCCGATTGTTCCTCATGATATTTCTAGCCCTAACCTTCTCGTACTTGGTGAGAGGCTCTTCTTTGCATGATAAAGGAAACGTAACTATTAGGTGAATGTTTGGAATGCATGGACAGGCAGCCAAACATATCTTATGAAATTTTATTATCATTTAATCCTAGTTGTTCAGGTAAGGAAGACTAACAGCACACAGGCACAATTAAGCCAGCTTATTCAGATTGCAGCAATACATTTCACTTAGCATATTAAGACACAGATTTTATGAAACTGACAATATAACCACAAGGAGCAAGTTGCATACCAACGGTTGGCCTCATGCTTGACCTTGTAATCCTTGCCATGGATGATCTTGAGGTGGTGCTTGCAAAATAGAATAAACAACAATCAGATACAACAGGGATAAAGTAAAATGATGCACTTGTATCAATAAAGGAAAGCATTTGGACCATCATGCACATACAATGATGTACTGTTATTAATTAAGCAAACATGTAAGTGCACTAAACAAGCATGCATGTACAGTGGAAATATATGTACACTAAACAAGCAAGCAAGCAAAGTGCTACTAATAGAAACAAGCAAGCATTGAAGGAAATTGAAAAGAAGCAAGCAAATACTATTGAGACAAACCCTAATTAATAAGAAAGCAAGTAGCTTCTTCTCCATGTGCTACTGATACAAGCAAGTACTGCTAATGGAAACCCTAATTAAGCATGTATTCTTGCAAGCAACATGTATGTTAGCAAGCAAGCAACATGAACTAGTGAATTAGTGTCATGTACACATGCTTAGACAGTCTGACAGCAAGCTAGACGAGTATATCATGAGGACCTTCAAAACAACTAGATGTTTCCACTAGTAAAGCATGAAAAAACAGTACTTGCAGAAGTACAAAAGCAGATGAAAAAATACTCTCAACTGCTCAATAAAGTTCTCGGTCTTTGCAACAACAATAACAACAACAACAAAAAAGGCGAGAGGGCCACACGGGACGGCCTCTATGCTGATAAAGAAATGCTCATCTGAATCATGTAATTCCGCTATAGCTTGGTGACTGAACACAGCACCTTCTACTTAACACAAATTGATTTTGTGTTTGAGTACAGAAAGAACGCCATACCCGCAAAAAAGGACAGATCATGGGTAGCCATAGAACGATATTACAACATCTTGGGCCAGCACAAGGCATCATTTTCGATGAAATCAAAGGGAAATAAACTACTGGTTTCATAGGGGTGAATCGTGATGATGACAACATTCACTTGGCCGTACATCTCATCAAAGAGATACGACATAAACACCAGGTTCAGAAACATCAGTGACACAGCGCCCCGCTCACAAGAGCGGTAAACACGCCACGAACCAAACCAACGCACAAGCACAATATAACCAAACGCAAAGCAAACCCACCCATAACCTCAAAACAACAGGAATGGGTAGCATGAGAGGCCCTGAGGGGCACCTTCTCCAAGTGCTACTGATACAAGCCAAGTAATTAAATCATACACAAGCAACATGAACCATGAACCAGAGGGAGGTCTTCCTCAAACCTCATATACCTCCTCATCCATCCCCATCCCCTAAAATTATGCACTTCCTCTCCATCAACATGAACCCTAAACCATGAGGGGGATCAAACACTACAAGTGCACAAGGACACGCATGCAACATAACCAACTGTGACCCAAGCCAAGCACCATGAGTGAATCTGGCGAGCACGTTCTGGATCAGTAGGGTTCGAGCAGGGAGGGAGGAGCCGACGCGCGAATCCTAACCCTAGATCGACAAGAAAACGAATCCTAGCCCTAGATCGACATGAACAAGAATAAGAACCAGGAGCTCGATGAACATGAACAACCGAATCCTAACCCTAGATCGACCGAATCCTAACCCTAGGTCGACCAGGAGGGGGATCTACCGAACCCTAGGGGGAGAGGGGAGAGGAGAGGGGTACCTGTCGCCGTCGTCGATCGTTGATGATGTGGATGATGTAGCCACCGTTGCCGATGTACTCACTGTCGTTGATGTAGCCGTCGATGTAGCAACCGTCGTCGAGGGGAGAGGGGAGGGGAATGGGGAGAAGGGTGGATTCGTCGTCGGGGTGGGCGGCGCACCGCGGTGCGGCGTGGCAGGGCGGCACGGAGCAGGGGAGGGAGTGGTCGTCGGCGGGGCGGCTCGGGAAGGGTT
>LR738711.1:600353246-600532211 GCA_902687465.1 Secale cereale | reverse complement strand
GGAGGGGAGGGGATCCCGTGTGTTAGTGGGAGAGGGAGTGGTGGGTCCCGCCTGGTAGTGGGAGAGGGAGTGGAGGGAGTGGAGGGAAATTTTGGGAGAGGGAAATTTTGGTGGAGGGAAAATTTTGGTGTGGGAGGGAAATCCTTTTGGGTTTGGGTGTAGAAAAAAATAGGGTTTTTTTTGTAAACTTTGTAGAAATCATGGTTAAAATCATATCGAGTAGCTCAAGAAAACACCGGTATTGCAAGTTTGGTATTTTTGCTAGTTGGTAGGCCACATTTGATGATGTGACGCAGAGGTCTCGCATTTTTTTGAATTTTTTTGAATTTTTTACAGTGTTTTAAAAAACCGACCGATTTCGTCGCGGCGGTCGTCCGTGGCTAGGGTTTGAGCCGTGGAAATCTGTTGTCGATTCTGTGATGAAATGCCTACCTGTGAAGCTAAAAAGCATTTTTAGTGAAAATAACGGGCAAGCTATGGAGGACCCGCAGTTCAAATTCCAGTCGGTTCCAGCTGAATCGGCCGAAGGTGGTCCGAATTGCCGGGAGTAGCTACGAGGGTCGGAAATGCATGCTTTTTGGCGACCGTCCAAAAAATAGGGTCTACTTTGAGATAGACATGGAATGGCGCTGTTTGGGGTGCCCCTCCTTGTAGCCGCTTCACGAAAAACGCATGTCTTTTGCATACAAAAAATGAAAAACGGTTTTTTTTTTGTTAAACAAGTTGGAACCTCGCTTTGGCAGCATAATTTGCCATCACAAGACGGAGGCATGCGCCCAATTTGGGCATATTATCGGAAACTATTCAACGGATGCGGCCATATCATTGCTAGTTTGGCTTGAAAGGCATGAATCTTCGTTCATGGTAGGTCGTTTTTTAGAACACTTTTTCAAGAAAACGCCGGTATTGCAAGTTTGGTATTTTTGCTAGTTGGTAGGCCACAATTGATGATGTGACGCGGAGGTCTCCCATTTTTTTGAATTTTTTACGGTGTTTTCAAAACCCGGCCGATTTCGTCGTCGCGGCCGTCCGTGGCTAGGGTTTGAGCCGTGCAAATCTGTTGTCGATTCTGTGATGAAATGCCTACCTGTGAAGCTAAAAAGCATTTTTAGTGAAAATAACGGGCAAGCTATGGAGGACCCGCAGTTCAAATTCCAGCCGGTTCCAGCTGAATCGGCCGAAGGTGGTCCGAATTGCCGGGACTAGCTACGAGGGTCGGAAATGCATGCTTTTTGGCGACCGTCCGAAAAATAGGGTCTACTTTGAGATAGACATGGAATGGCGCTGTTTGGGGTGCCCCTCCTTGTAGCCGCTTCACGAAAAACGCATGTCTTTTGCATTCAAAAAATGAAAAACGGTTTTTTTTTGTTAAACAAGTTGGAACCTCGCTTTGGCAGCATAATTTGCCATAACAAGACGGAGGCATGCGCCCAATTTGGGCATATTATCGGAAACTATTCAACGGATGCGGCCATATCATTGCTAGTTTGGCTTGAAAGGCATGAATCTTCGTTCATGGTAGGTCGTTTTTTAGAACACTTTTTCAAGAAAACGTCGGTATTGCAAGTTTGGTATTTTTGCTAGTTGGTAGGCCACAATTGATGATGTGACGCGGAGGTCTCCCATTTTTTTGAATTTTTTACGGTGTTTTCAAAACCCGGCCGATTTCGTCGTGGCGGCCGTCCGTGGCTAGGGTTTGAGCCGTGCAAATCTGTTGTCGATTCTGTGATGAAATGCCTACCTGTGAAGCTAAAAAGCATTTTTAGTGAAAATAACGGGCAAGCTATGGAGGACCCGCAGTTCAAATTCCAGCCGGTTCCAGCTGAATCGGCCGAAGGTGGTCCGAATTGCCAGGAGTAGCTACGATGGTCGGAAATGCATACTTTTTGGCGACCGTCCGTAAAATATGGTCTACTTTGAGATAGACATGGAATGGCGCCGTTTCGGGTGCCCCTCCTTGTAGCCGCTTCACGAAAAACGCATGTCTTTTGCATTCAAAAAATGAAAAACGGTTTTTTCTGTTAAACAAGTTGGAACCTCGCTTTGGCAACATTGTTTGCATCACAAGACGGAGGCATGCGCCCAATTTGGCCATATTATCAGAAACTATTCAACGGATGTGGCCATATCATTGCTAGTTTGGCTTGAAAAGCATGAATCTTCGTTCATGGTAGGTCGTTTTTGAGAACACTTTTTCAAGAAAACGCCGGTATTGCAAGTTTGGTATTTTTTAGTTGGTAGGACACATTTGATGATGTGACGCGGAGGCCTGCCATTTTTTTGAATTTTTTTGAATTTTTTACGGTGTTTTCAAAAACCGGCCGATTTCGTCGTTGCGACCGTCCGTGGCTAGGGTTTGAGCCGTGCAAATCTGTTGTCAATTCTGTGATGAAATGCCTACCTGCGAAGCTAAAAAGCATTTTTAGTGAAAATAACGGGCAAGCTATGGAGAACCCGTAGTTCAAATTCCAGCCGGTTCCAGCTGAATCGGCCGAAGGTGGTCCGAATTGCCGGGAGTAGCTACGAGGGTCGGAAATGCATGCTTTTTGGCGACCGTTCGTAAAATAGGGTCTACTTTGAGATAGACATGGAATGGCGCCGTTTGGGGTGCCCCTCCTTGTAGCCGCTTCACGAAAAATGCATGTCTTTTGCATTCAAAAAATGAAAAACGGTTTTTTCTGTTAAAC
Organism: Secale cereale; assembly: GCA_902687465.1. Lineage (NCBI taxonomy): Eukaryota > Viridiplantae > Streptophyta > Magnoliopsida > Poales > Poaceae > Secale > Secale cereale. The sequence goes on along the minus strand of LR738711.1, from coordinate 600,529,524 downwards.
AAGTTGGAACCTCGCTTTGGCAGCATTGTTTGCCATCACAAGACGGAGGCATGCGCCCAATTTGGGCATATTATCAGAAACTATTCAACGGATGCGGCCATATCATTGCTAGTTTGGCTTGAAAGGCATGAATCTTCGTTCATGGTAGGTCGTTTTGGAGAACACTTTTTCAAGAAAACGCCGGTATTGCAAGTTTGGTATTTTTGCTAGTTGGTAGGCCACATTTGATGATGTGACGCGGAGGTCTCCCATTTTTTCGAATTTTTTTGAATTTTTTACGGTGTTTTGAATAACCGGTCGATTTCGTCGCGGCGGCCATCCGTGGATAGGGTTTGAGCCGTGCAAATATGTTGTCGATTCTGTGATGAAATGCCTACCTGTGAAGCTAAAAAGCATTTATAGTGAAAATAACAGGCAAGCTATGGAGGACCCGTAGTTCAAATTCCAGCCGGTTCCAGCTGAATCGGCCGAAGGTGGTCCGAATTGCCGGGAGTAGCTACGAGGGTCGGAAATGCATGCTTTTTGGCGACCGTCTGTAAAATAGGGTCTACTTTGAGATAGACATGGAATGGCGCCGTTTGGGGTGCCCCTCCTTGTAGCCGCTTCACGAAAAACGCATGTCTTTTGCATTCAAAAAATGAAAAACGGTTTTTTCTGTTAAACAAGTTGGAACCTCGCTTTGGCAGCATTGTTTTCCATCACAAGACAGAGGCATGCGCCCAATTTGGGCATATTATCAGAAACTATTCAACGGATGCGGCCATATCATTGCTAGTTTGGCTTGAAAGGCATGAATCTTCCTTCATGGTAGGTCGTTTTTTAGAACGCTTTTTCAAGAAAACGCCGGTATTGCAAGTTTAGTATCTTTGCTAGTTGGAAGGCCACATTTGATGATGTGACGCGGAGGTCTCCCATTTTTTTTGAATTTTTTACGGTGTTTTCAAAAATCGGCGGATCTAGTCACGGCAGTCGTCCGTGGCTAGGGTTTGAGTCATGTTTTTAGCATTCAAAAAATGAAACTTATATTGTTTCATACAGGAGCATGCACATAAACCCATAATTTTATCTTGCATCCATGAGCATGCATAAAAAATTTCAATTCCCATCAATTACCAAACTGAATATTCATTGTTAAAAACATGACTTGTTTAGATGACACTGTTATACAGCATCCATGAGCATGCACAAAATTAAACCTGACATACTTAACATTGACATGTTCATATTACACTAACAAGCTTAAACCTAACATGTTGAACACCTTCTTAACATCTTCACTCCTCCTTCTTCTCCTTCATCAACCTGATGCGCTCAGAGTGGCGAATCCCAACGCGGATGTACTCCTCTACCACAATTGGCATGGTCCTATCGCCAAGCTGTGGGATTGCAGGCGCCGCCACCATCGCGAGGCCGTCGTCCGCCACCACCATCGCGAGGTCGTCGTCCACCACCACCATAGCAAGGTCGTCGTCCGCCACCACCATAGCAAGGTCGTCATCTGCCACCACCATAGCAGGGTCGTCGTCAGCCACCCCCATAGCATGTTCGTCGTCAGCCAGAATAGGCTGCTCCTCGTCATCCCCGCTCTGCTCCTCGTCATCCCCGCTCTGCTCCTCGTCGTCATCCCCGCTCTGCTTCTCGTCGTCATCCCCGCTCTGCTCCCCGTCATCCCCGCTCTGCTCGTCATCCCCGCTCTGCTCCTCGTCGTCATCCCCGCTCTGCTCCTCGTCATCCCCGCTGCTGCTCCCATTGCCTGGCCAAATGCAACAAAGTGTGAACCTGGTGTTGTCGTCGTGCAGGTAGAGGAAGCCAAAAGGACAGGAAGAAGAGAGGTAGAGAGCTTACTGGCATCGTCGTCATGCTGGTAGTACATGCGGCACATGGTGTTGTCGAACATGTTCACGGTGAACATGGCGTCGCCCTCGTAGCGGAAGACAAGGAAGTACCCGAGCTGTAGCTCATGGGCGCGGGCGAAATGCTCCCAGCCGGGCCCTAGGTACATGTGGCCTTCACCATCAAACACCACCAACACTTCCCACAGCCTGTGAAGCCCGCTGTCGGCCTCCCGCAGCTTCACTTTGTGGGGCTCACGGCCAGTGAGCATCTTCGCAAACTTGTCAGGCAGGCTCTGCAGCGAGGGTCAAGCAGTGGTTAATTGTGGCAATCAAGCACTAGACAACAGAGTGATGATAAAGAAATGAGTGATGATAAACATACCTGCCTACTGCAAGATTTCTCAATTATGATCTCGAAGAACTCGAAACCTTCCAAGCCAGCCATCTCACTTATCTGAAAAGAAGCATTGTAAATTAAACAAGCACATCAACATCAATATCATAGTAAACTAACACTAAAACAAGCACATCAACATCAACAGCAACAACAACATCATAAGGTGACCACCAACAGCAACAACACTAAAATCTACTATAAATTGACCAGAACCATATCTACTATAAATTGACCAGAACCATATCTATTATAAATGGACCAATAGTGTACATCAAAACAACAGTTTCAATATTACACAAGAAAGAAGTCTCAGGTTTATCAAGCACAGCAAAACAATAGTGTGACTGAAGAAAATTATAGCAGGAAATACTTCATGCATCATCAATAGAACCATACAAATTTTTTATGATGCCTCCAGTTTCTCAAGATAAAACTAGCAACATCCAACATGCTTTGGCATTCATCTCTTGATCGTCAAAATAAACCATACAGAATTCCACAAAAAAAATTCAGAGACCACAACCCATGATTCTAGGCAAAACAAACAACAATGTGTACACAGACAAGCTTCTTTTTCACTTAATATTCAGAATATGCCAGATACACCCAAGGACAAACATGCATTCCAACTTATCTTAAGAGAATTAACTACTATACAAATGTAGTTCATATGTACAAATCCAATCCTAATAATCCAATCCCTAATAATCCAACCCTAATCTAATCTAATGCAGTCCCAATCCAACCCTAATCTAATCAACTATCTATTAAAGAACATCTGTGAGGAAACATAATCCAATCCCTAATAATCCAACCCTAATCTAATCTAATGCAGTCCCAATCAAACCCTAACCAAATCAAAACCTAATCTAATCCAATCACTATCTAATCTAATCCAATCTAGGCGACGGCAAGAACCCTAATCTAACCAGTAGCAGAAAACTAATCCAACCAGGAAGGAGAGAGAGAGGAAGGATGCATACCTCGAGAGAGAGAGGAAGGAGTCGGCGGCGGTGGGAGAGGAAGGAGCCGGCAGCGGTGGGGAGGCCGGCGGTGGGAGAGGAAGGAGCCGGCAGTGGTGGGCGGCGCCGTCGATGGAGAGGAGGAGCTGGTCGAGTCGTGAGGAGAAGTGGGGAAAAGAGAGGGAGCGGGTCCACTTATCAGCGAGTTCGGTGTTTGCTACGTGACTGGTTTGATATATTAAAAAGGGTGGGCATAGATTACAAAACCAACAGCCTCTTCCTAGCCCAGTGGTCGAAACACATTGAAATAAGCGCACGGTCGTGGGTTCGAGCCCCCGCACGTGCATATTTTTTGGCCACGCGCATATTTTTGGTAGCTTGGGTACAATAGCAAAATGGCCCACTTGTCAGCGAGTGGGTCGAGTGGCCCACTTGTCAGTGAGGTGTGTGCTTCATACTTGACTAGTTTGATATATTCAAAAAGGTTGGCATAGAGTGTAAGACTAATAGCCTCGTCCTAGCCCAGTGGTAGAAACATAGTGAAACAAGCACACGGTCGTGGGTTCGAGTCCCCGCTGGCGCATATTTTTTTGCTCACCTTCAGTTCTGACCAAAATTCAGTTAAAATAGCATCTTCAGTTCTGACCAAAATTCAGTTAAAATAGCATCTTCAGTTCTGACCAAAATTCAGTTAAAATAGCATCTTCAGTTCTGACCAAAATTCAGTTAAAATAGCATCTACAAGACAACATTCTGACCAAAACAACTACAAGATGATCACAACAACTACAAGACAACATTCTGACCAAAACTTGAACTAAAGATGTTCAAAAAATCTTCTGTATCATCATTTTGCAATCTTTTGCATTACAAGACAACATTTTGACAGCAAGCATAACAGCTACAATAACATCTCAATTCTGGTCAAAACAGCAAGCATAACATCTCAATTTTGCTGCTGGAATCTTAAAGCACTGTGAATCAGGATAACTACATCACTATTGCTACAACCATCAGGATCATCATTTTGCTACAACCATCAGGATCATCATCTTGCTACAACCATCAGGATCATCATTTTGCTCCTAGAATCTTCAAGGATTTTTCTACCTGGAGAGAAGATTGATCACATCAGGTCACCAGTCCCATAGATACCAAAACAAAGAACATTAAGTAATAGTATTTACCTTTGCCAGTCCATTCGCTACTCATCATCGTCGATACGAAAACAAGGAACTCTATGCCCACTCCTGTTTTCCTCATCATCACTACAATATTGCAGCATAGTATGATCAGTCCGGTTTTCCTCATCCTCGCTTTCATGTCCATCCTCTACCACCTTTCTTCTTTTCTTGATGCCTTCAACTGTTGTAGCACCAACGATCACACGTTCTCGGTCCCTTCGCAGTCTGCTTTGCACCGGAACTTCCATAGAGTCATCATCAGCTTGCAACGGAACTTCCGTAGAGTCATCATCTTGGTATGTTAGTCCACCATCACCGGGGCCCTTTTCCTCTTTAGTTTCAGTGACACTCCACAAGTGTCTGTGCTGAATGTTTTGCACAACTCGCCATTTTCCGTGCAAAAGAGTGTCTGGCAGATAAAACACCATTGTTGCTTGTGTTGTTAGAATAAAGGGATCACTCTTATACCAGCACCTTGCAGTGTTGATGCTTTTGAAGTGGCCATCATATTTGACAAAAGAGTCTCTCCTCTTCTTGCTACCAAGCTCAAACCAGTCACAGCGAAATAAAACAACCGAGCGATGGATGCCTGCACTAGAGTTGTACTGCAACTCTACGATGCTTCTCAACTGACCATAGAAGTCAATGATCTAACCATCATGTGACCCCTCAGTGACGATTCCACTATTCTGTGTCTTCCTTTTTTCCTCGCGGTCAATGGTGTGGTACCGGACACCGTCAGCAATGCATGCTGAATACACTCTCACTCGCTTATCCGGTAAGCATGCCAAAGCAAATAGATCATCACTGACCTTCTTCTCCTCATGCAACTTTCCAATCTGCACAAATAAACCATTTAGCAAACAATGGTATTTAACAATGGGTGAATAACACAGAAAACATAAAACATGTGGCTAAAGATCTCACATGACTCTTAAACCACTTAGCAAACACCTTGGCAACCCTTTTATCAACATTGAGATGGCTTTCTTACTGGTTTAACTCTTCCTTGCATTTCCTGCAATGCCAACAAAACATGTGAATTAAAACATTAGGCTGGTGCCAACCCAAGCAAAAATATATATTAAATGAGTGCACAAGATATAACGTACTCAATATATGGTAGAACCTCGGCGCAATTGCTGAGCACAAACAAAACCATCTTGTCATACTCATCACCAGCCTCCAAGTATTGTGAGGCTCCAAGAAAGTTCACACCATGGTTGAAAACAGAGACATCACCACTTTGCGAATCAGACCGCTCTCTATTTCTGCCCGGCCGGTTCCATCTTGTTTCCACATCACCAAAGTATCTAGAGCAAAAAGTCAAGCACTCGTCAACGACATATGCTTCAACAATAGAACCTTCAGGTCTTGCCATGTTTCGCACATAACGCTTACAAGTAAGCAGCCTTCGTTCGATTGGGTACATCCAACCGTATTGCACAGGGCCTCTAAGCATTGCCTCTTTGGGTAAGTGCACCGCCAAATGGACCATCACGGTGAAGAAAGCTGGAGGGAAAATCTTCTCGAGCTTGCAAAGAATAATTGGGATTTCTTTTTCAAGTCTTTCCGGGACAATTAACTTGAGGGTTTTGCAGCACAGTTCTCTAAAGAAATTTCCTAGCTCAGCAACCGCTTCATATATATCCTTGTCCATGATTCCTCGGAGGCCCGCCGGTAAAATCCTTTGGAGGAGGATGTGACAATCATGGGTTTTCAGTAATGAAAGCTTGAATCCATCCGAAGTAACACACTTTGCTAGGTTAGCAGCATAACCATCTGGAAATTTCACCGCTCTTAGGAATTCACAGAATGCAAGCTTTTGTTCTTTATTCATTGTATACCATGCTCGTGGAATTTCAAATGAATCTTCATCTTCATTGTGTTGTAGATGCAAATCTTCTCTTATGCCCATGTCCTCCAAATCAAGCCTAGAACAAATTGTGTCCTTTGTCTTCCCTTCAATGTTCAGAAACGTCCCTAGCAGATTCTCGCATATGTTTTTCTCAATGTGCATTACATCGAGATTATGCCTTAATTTCAGATCAGCCCAGTATGGCAGGTCCCACAAACAATACCTCTGGTCCCAACATTGACCTTCCTCACGCTTTCTTTTCTTCGCCAACTTTCCTGGTCTCACATCTTTCACCTTTTCAAGTTGCTGCTCCAGCTCTTCTTTAGTGAATTCAGCTGGCTTGTCACGGGTTTCATTCTCACCATTAAAATCTTTGCTTCTTCGCCAGCAATGGTTTCGGGGAAGAAAGCGGCGGTGCCCAATATAGCAGATCTTGTTCCTTATTCTCTTTGAGCAAGGGTCTTTGTCACAATGGACACAAGCCTGATAACCCGCTGTGATCCTCCCAGACAGAGTGTGCAGAGCCGGGAAATCATGGATGGACCATATGATCGCAGCACGTAGATTGAACTTTTCTTCCGGACTCAAGGCATCGTATATAGGTACACCAGTCCAGAGCTGGAGCAGTTCTTCTATGAGGGGCTCCATAAAGACATCAAAATCCTTTCCTGGAGAATCTGGACCCGGGATAAGCAATGACATCATGAAGTTGGACTGATCCATGCATGCCCATGGTGGCAGGTTGTACGGCACCACAAAAATTGGCCACATGCTATAAGACATGCTCATGTTCCCAAACGGATTAAACCCATCTGTGGCAATGCCAAGTTTTATGTTCCTTGGATCTGCAGCAAAATCTAAATGTATACTGTCAAACTCTTTCCATGCCTCTCCATCCGCTGGATGGCTCAGCTCATTGTCCATAGGTTGCCGCTTCAGCTTGTGCCACCGTACTTCACGCGATGATTTCTTCGAGATGAACATCCTCTGCAGCCTTGGTATCAAGGGAAAGTGCCTCAGTACCTTCTCCGGTATTGACTTCTTCCCATCAGCATCTTTCCACCTAGATGCATTGCATTTTGGACAGTTGTCATGCTTTGCTAAATCCTTCCGAAACAAGACACAGTTATTTGGGCACACGTGTATTGACACATAACCTAACCCCAGCCTGCAGATTATGCTCAATGCTTCATCATAAGATCTGGGAACACAACTATCAGGGAATTGCAAGCTCAAAAGACGGAGTATTGCGTTGAATGCGGCATTGCTAATCCGGTAGAAAGACTTGATGTGGAGTAACTTCACGGTGAAGGTAAATCTTGAAAATTTACCCCCTTCATGAGCTGTGCGCTTCGCCTCCTCTAACACCTCAGCAAACAACGATTTCTGTCCCTCAGCACGATCTTCAGCATCTTACAAATCCTTCAATAGGTCAGGAATCCTATCATCTTCATGCCCATCCTCTTCCTCCAAAACAGCATTATCTTGCAAAACCTTTTCCATGAAATCAATGCCAGCATCACCACCACCCATCATATGAGGGGCCTCTGTATCAGCTTCAAAATGTTGAGGTTGTCTGTCTAAAGGTTCTCCATGATATATCCATCTATCATATGTGCTGGACATCCCATTAAGAAGCAGATGATCTTCCACTCTTCCTTGAGCCATTCTTGGACGGTTGATGCATTCACAACATGGGCAAAGAATGTGAGCATCGTTGGCAAAATTTGCCAGAACAAATGCCACGAAATCATCAACTCCTTTCATATGTTCTTTCGAAAACTTTCTAACTCCTTGTCTAATACAACTTCTATCCATCTGCCAAAGACAACAAATTGTTGCAACTTAGCAAATCAATCTAAGTGCATCAACATTAATTAATGAAAATGGATGGAAGTAATGGAAGCTAAAATTCCAGACAATAAGGTAGGCACCCAAGTTTATATGCTAACTGCCTAAGCACAACATTCAGCTATTTCCAATTCCTCACTACTTTAGTCCAGTTCACATGGTTTACAGATTTCACATGGGAGCAATAAAAAGTAGTTCAAATGGAAATACAGATTTCACATGGGAGAAAAGAAAAGCTAACTAAAACATGATGGTTCACAAAAATAGAGGTGGTTAAACAACCAACAATAACAATATATGCTGCAACTAAGAACTATTTTGGTTAAACCACCAACAATAACACCACTGTCAATTTACATGAATGCCATTTCCAAGACTGCATCGAATCTACATCAATGAGAGTTTTCCTAGTTTACATCTAATCTACATCAATATTCAGGTCCTTTCACGGATTTGAGGCTAAAATTTCAGAGGTGTAACATCAAATCTACATCAACCCCAGGATCATGTTTCAAGGAAAGACCAACTCGAGCTCTATTCTATTGATTGCTAACAACATAATTTACCAGTAACAATTGACTAAATTCCAAAAGAATTCTTAACAATTTCATCAACAACAATTCTCCTAATAATTTCATCAACAGAAATTCTCTTCACAATTTCTACCAAATTCATCAACGACATTTCCAAGAGATTTTTCCAAGCTTACAACAAACCTACATCAAATCACTCTGAAGATTCTCCTAACAAATCTACATCAAATCATTGACATCAACAGAGAGGAGAGGGGGAAGAGGAGGGGGAAGGAGAGGGGTGCATACGTGGGCGAGGTCTGCTTGCGGCAGTGGCGACTCCCCCATGCTCGGCGGCGGCGAGTCCCCCATGCGTGGGCGACGCGAGCGGCGAGGTCGCCGTTCCTATCGTGGGCCCCGCCCCCGCCCCCGCCTCTGCCCCTGCTGGTTGCTTCCGCCGCGAGGCCGTGGTCGAGGTCACGTGCAGCGAGGTCGTGGGCAAGGCGAGCGGCCCCTACTGGTTGCTTCGGCCGCCGGCCGCCGCCCGCTGGCCGCGGCCCGTCGCCCCGCCCTCGTCCGAGCGATGCTTGCTGGTTGCTTCCGCCGCCGCCCGCCGCCACCTGGTCGGAAGACCTAGAAAAACGCTAAGTGTTGCTTTGTTCGATTGCACCCACCGCCAACTGGTCGGAAGGCCCCACTTGTCACTGATACAAGATAGCCCTGGTTTTGTATAGTATATAGAAAATTACCCACACATTAGCAACAATCCCTCTCTAGCCCAGCGGTACCGAACGAGCGAGCGAGCGCCAGGTCGTGGGTTCGTGTCCCCGCTAGCGCACATTTTTTAGGAATTAAAGCGCATATTTTAAGTTCTATATAATGTATAGATAAACTCCCAGATGTGAGCAACTGTCCCTCTCTAGCCTAGCGGTAGCATGCGAGCGAAGCAAGCGCGAGGTCGTGGGTTCGAGTCCCGCCTCGTGCATCTTTTTTGGGCGAATTAAGCGCTCTGCCCCACCTGTCAAATGGGTCCCGCGTGTCAGTGTGTGCCCCGTCTGTCTATTGAATATTAAAACTCAAGCAAAAATGACACCTAGACAGTGACACATAAGAGAGGTTGCTGAGGTGGCTGCCTAATCATCCTAATTCATTCAAACTCAAGTGTAGTGACCATTTTATATTGGTCGTTATCAGGTAGGCATGAGGCAGTGGACAATGCTACTAGCTTTACGACCATTTCCTCTAATGAAATTATGACCTTTCTGACCAAAATGGTCGTTATAGTTTAGGGTTTAGAGCCCCCCAGGCAGCTTTTGACCAATTGGTCTAAAATGGTCATATATTTATGACCAATTCTTCGAGGGTCAGTGACAAAAGGTCATAAATTGACATATTTCTTGTAGTGACCCCCACCGGCCCGATGCCGCTCTCCACTTGCCCTCTCTCTCGCCACGTCCGTCATGCCCCCGACCATCCGCAATAGGCGATGCCAGAGGTGCTCACCGTCGGAGCTAGTGTTCGGTTATTCATGGGAAGTAATACGGAGGGAGGATGCATTCTATCGGTTTTTAGGTGGCAATGCGGAGTACAAGGACTTGTTGGAGCACGATCGCTTGGCGGAGGAGCAGTGTATCGCCAATTTGCGCCGCCAGTAGGGCATGGAGCAGGAGCACACCGCCGCTCTAAGTCAGGAGCAGAGCGCCTGCAACTGGGACGACTACGTGGAGGCTGGCGCCCGGCAAATAGCCCTAGAGGTTGTTGGGCACGCACGCGTGGACGACGCCGAATTTTTCTACCATCTCGTCAAGTGGGTTTCTCGCTTAGAAGCCGAAGCTTCGGTGGACCACGCCGGCATGGAAAGGGACAACGCACCCGAGCAACGCGCCCTTTCGCACCTCCGGCAAGTGCGAGGCAAGGAGGAGGACGTCGGTATCATCTAGTTAGCTAGGATTAAGTTAGTACTTGTACACTATAGTATTAGTGGGAGTAGATAGTTAACTTGGCTATGATGGTTGTCAACGTGCAAGTTCAGTACTCTATATCTGATCAAACCTGATACTTAGCTCTAAATGTTGAACTTTCCGTGTGAACGTATGGCGTGGGCCTACTAGGTTGACGCGTACACAATCAGGAGATTATTGTACGTGGAGTGGGCCTACTAGGTTGACGCATACACAATCAGCAAGTGCCTCCTTATTTCAAGCCAAAAAATGGTTCCTCCTAATGGTTTTCTAACATCTGGGTCCCATGCCATTGTCAACGTAGCCAATAAACAAGAGAATTGCACAACGAGCGTCTGACACCAGGGACCCAGCAGCTCGCCTAGTTATTTTTGTTTTTAAGATGGAAGCAGTGTGTCAACTGGACTATGCGGGGCACTCTGGCCTATGTAGCCAGCCTTTTCTTTTATGTTTACCACAAGACCAGCCCAGTAGTTTTTTCTTTCTGAAAATGGCTAGCCCAATTCTTTATTCTTTTGCAGAATACCCAATTGATGCGGACGTAGCATGTCATGCAGTCCCGTCTATAATGTGTACCCATACGTACAACCATGCTGCAAGAAAGTAAATACGGCTACGTACGTACATACGGGCATGGTCTCGAACATGTACAATGACATCGTCATGTTCATCGGTAGCCAACCGGATGGGTCAGAATGGAGGAAACAGCGTCAAGTTCATCAGGAGGCAACCGATAGGGTTAGAATACGTCGTGGCGCCAGCCGGCTTGGACGAAACAGCCAAAACGAGGTCTGGCATACCGCATAACGGTGGGAACAGGCCTTTTGTTCGACCACGTACAGTCGATACGGGGTCATGTTCACCGGGTATGGTCCCGTGTACCGCAAAACAGAGGAAACTGACTTCTGTTCAAGTGCCTACGGTCGAAACGGGGTCCTGTTAATCGAGAGGGGTGTGGCGTACCGCAAAATGAAGGAAATGGACTTGTGTTGGAGCACCTACGGTGAAACGGGGTCCTATTCATCCACCGTCTACTGCCTCGCTCCAGCCTCCATGGGCTACTGTTCATCCACCATCGACCTCCTCTAGGCTCCACAGCTACTGTTCATCCACGGGCTACTTTTCATCCAGTCTCCACCGACTACTGTTCATAGAGCCTCCACTGGGTCCTGTTCATCCACCCCCACCCGGCTGGGGTGTGGCGGTGTCCTCGAGGTCATGTTCATCCAGCAGCAACGGCCTACTACCACGAGGTCTAGTTCATTCACCCCCCATCGGGAACTGTTCATCCACAACCAACCAGCCGACTCGACCACTGGTACGCGTCGGTGCTATAAAAATGGTTTTAACCACTTTCTGCGACGTCATTTGGAATCGTCGCCAAGTGAGTGTGGGCAATAGGGGGGTCCTTCACACATGACCCGGAAACCGTCGCGGATAGTCCATCCTGGCACACAGGCTGGGGCAAGATGAGCTCGTGTGCAATCGGGTGAGGCATCGAAACCAATTATTTCCATTCGTATGTGCATCCCACATAGTGAATCCTAGAAAAACATTTCCTTTCATATGTATATCACACACAGTCGATCCAAGGTATACATTTCTGTTCTTATGTACATCCCACACAGCCAATCCAGGAAAAACGTTTTTGTTCATATGTACATCCCACACAGTCAATCCAGGGAAAATGTTTACGTTTGAATGTACATCCCTCACAGTCAATCCAGGGAAAACGTTTCCCTTTGTATGTACATCCCACACAGTCAATCCATAGAAAACATTTCCATTCGTATGTACATCCCACACAGGTTTATTTATAGGCTCGTGTGTGATAGGTGTAACTATTCCACACACTCTACCAAGGTTAACCATTTGCTTTTATCAACTACATCACACACGATTTGATGAAGAAAATTGTGTGGCATTAGCCTATCCATCACAAGCGCTTTTACTGCTAGAACCGTTTGCAAAGTTCCATGACACATTTAGCAGGTTTATTAGTTTACAATTAATAATTCCAGTATTACACAAATTCACATTTCATATCGAACATCTATTTGCCAATTTCATATCGGGCACATAAATATATTTTAACATCACAGTATGATAGCTACCTGAAAACAGCACAATACAACATATATCTAGTTCAACTTCATAAGAACAATATTAGAACAATATATTCATTTCCCTAATCAAGATCATCCAGGCTCGTCTTATCCACCTCTGCTTTCAGTTTAGTAAGAACCTGCTTTGCACTGGACAACTGGGAAAGTGCCTCCTCCTTCTCCAACACCATCTTAGCAAAGTCTGATTTAAAAAATCTGAGCTCATTCTCCACCTTCCTCTTTTTATCCCGCATCTTCAAATATTCTGGAGCGTTGACAACACTTCCTCTAAGCTTACCTCTGTTCTCTTACTCATACATGATCCATAGCTTTGCTAGGAACATCTTCAAAGACTGTGTCCACTCTTGATCAACCCACTCCAAGTAAGAACACTTCCGTTCATCCTATAATATTTTAAACTAGATCAGTAACAATTGTAGGGGAAATGGGTTTATAGCAACAAAGAAAATCACCAATGCTTATTTTGAAAAACTGAAGAAACATATTAATTATGACATATCTTCACAAAAAGATCAATGTGCAAATGAATTTATTGCTACTGAGACAAAAACCAAATTCTGAAACATCAGAAAGCTATAATTAACTACAACAATGCTACAAGTTCTTTCTCATGTACAATAAATAAGAAAATGAACATTTTATGAGGAAGGTAAATATAACTGCAACAGCATAGCGATATTGTTCGAATGACATCAAATTGACACTAACTGGTGTGTACATGCACACATTTAGTAACATAGAACTAATAGCACTAAGGTCGTCCACTATGTATGCCAAAACTGGTGTAAAGTCAACTGTTGCTACAACTCGCACCAGTGCCCTGCACTAGCGAGCCGATGCAGTGGGAAAAAATCAGGGACCCGGACTCTGGAGCACCTAGTTGGTCTGATACTCAGTTCCTTCATGCCATAAAGATTTAGTATTTTACTACTTGTCTGCTCGGATGTGTGGACCAGAGTTGGCTGCACAAACTACTGAAGTGGTGCCAAATAATTTTCTAACGGCACCGCTGATGAGATGGCAACAATTTTATATACTAGGTATAAACCGTGACACTGTCTTAGGATGGTTTTGGTTGAAGGTGTGGTATGAATGGGTTGGGACCGTGACAGTGTCTGAATCACATCTAACAAATGATTTGTAACAAAGAAAGAGGATCTAACCTTCTCTGCACATGCCAGAAACTTCCTCCCACTGTCCACAGATTCAAATGCAACTAGCTTCACGCATGGAGATTGATGGTGACAATGAGCAGATAGATCTTCAGCCACCCTGCTCCATTCATCGTAACTGATGGTCCTAGGGAGCTACAAGAGGAAGAAATGACTCAAATTGACCGCCAGGTAAAAATCCTTCATTCCAAGTTATAGACTGAGAGAGAGAAGAGAGGCATACGTGGGTGGTGAAGGAGTCGTCGTCGAAGGAGGAACTGCTGGAGAGGCCTTTGAAGAAGACCATGGCTACCACGACGGTAGTATGCGAGACGGAGAGAGCGAGGAAGCAAGAGAGGAAGCGGCTATAGCTTAGGAAGGAAGGAACAAATGAGGAAACAAGGGAAATGTGACTTGTGGTCGTGGAGAGAAAGGGGTGGGGAAGGGTGGTAGATATTTCGCCGATAGGCCAAAACTTTCGAAATGTGTAGGGAAACTTTGCACGGGGTGCCACCGGACACCGTTCACTTTGAATGATTGTGTGCATCGCAATCGATTTTTCTGCTTTACGCACTTTGGATGAGCTTGATAATTCAAATTTTGGTGGTAATTTCCCGGGTACGTCATTGCATAATTTAACTTCGCTTGCTAATTAGGGCTCACAAAACAGCATACAACACACATACCACAATTACTGAATCGAGCAATTTTAGTAATTAAACAAAGCCAGTTGACTTAAACATTGCTCTAACAAAAGACCAGCATAAAAAACAAAGACTAAGTACGCAATTAACAAATCCGCGGCCTCACCATCCTATGCATCGCCGGTGTGAGATGAGACGTCGATGACTTGTCCTGGCGATATGCCACCGTTGGTGGACTCTGTGTCGCACTGCTGAAGTCGACCGCATCCTCGTCCTCATCCTCGGCGCCGCCCTCAAGGTTGTAGTACTCGTAGTAGTGGTTGCGCTAGAGCTCGCATTCGTACTCCACCACCGATTCCTCGATGGACAGACTCTTCTCTATGTCGACCTCGGCCACACACATATCCTCCTCCCGGCGCTCCTCGATCTCCGCCGCCTCCTGCATCTCCAGCTCCCGCTCGGCGACCTCATGAGGAAGCAGGTGCTCCATTGCCACTACTGCCTTTTCGGACGTGGGTTGCATGATGGATTCTGAGGTGGCCTGGAATATCTTGGCATGGATGGCCTCGGCTCGGGCCAGGGTGACATCGGCGGCATGGATGGCAGCTCGAGCGCTCTTGGCGTTTGCAGCTGCTGTCGCAGTAGAAGCTGCACCCGTTTGGGCTACTGCAGCTGCCCTGCAGGCCGGTGGCACTCTTGGCGTAGGCGGCCGCGCTCTCGACGCAAGCGGCGGCGCTCGGGGGGGGGCATCGTACGGGTCGTCACTAAGCGTTTCCACGACGTCATGTTTGCAAGAAGGGGGTGCAGGAATGGGGATCTGGATTCGTGGATTCGGGGTTGCCGGTACTAGAGTAGACAAGCCGGCAATGCTTAAGGAGGAAGACTTAAATAGACCCAGAAATTTTCATCGCAAATGGTTCCTACAAAACAACTGTGTGTGATGTTGCATATATGTTTATTAGCTGTGGAAGACAAATTTGGAGTAAAGTGACCACGGATGGTGTTTTAAATGTACGAGATTTTTTTTAGTACTAATAGAACTGTCATGTCAAATTTTGGATAATTTCAGGGGTGATTTGACTTTTTAAGACATTTAAGTGATTTTCTAGACAATTAATGACCGTAATTGAAAATTGAACTACATCTACATGCAACAGCTAACCATAACGGTTTGAAAAGTCATATTTTGTGTACTTGTGTGCGATTTAATACCATGTGCAATAAATTGGAAGGAATTTTCAAACATATTGGTCTAACGGCTATGATACAATTAAGCATGGCGTGTCATGGCATTTAAATTCCAAAAAATAAAAAAAGATCAGAAACACATGAAACCTTGGTAGATGTAATGTCATGCCACCAAGATGATGTGGTAAAAAAAATTGGCATGTTTGACGAAAGTTTGGAAACACACCCCTCACAAACCGGAGCAACTCACTAGAAGACTCGTGGTTCCGAGAGGGAACAGTGCATGTTTGATGACGAACGGGAGATGGCTTACTCTTGCGGCCTTCAAATTTCGTCTACGTGTAACGTGCACTAATACAACTGTCATGTCAAATTTTGGAAAATTCCAGGTGTCATTTGACCATTTGAAGAAATTTAAGTGATTTTCTAGCCATTTAATGATCGTAATTCAAATTAGAACTAGATGTACATGCAATGACTAACCATAACGGTTTGAAAAATCATATTTGTGTACTTGTGTGCGATTTAATTCCATGTGAAGTAAATTGGAAGGAATTTTCAAACATATTGGTCTAACGGCGATAACACAATTAAGGATGGAGTGCATGTCATTTAAATTCCAAAAAAATTAAAAAAAAGATTAGAAACACATGATACCTTGGTTGATGTAATGTCATGCCACCAAGATGATGTGGAAAAAAATTGGCCTGTTTGACGAAAGTTTGGACACACACCCCTCACAAACCGGAGCAGCTCACTAGAAGGCTCATGGTTCATAGAGAGAACAATGCATGTTTGATGACGAACAGGAGATAGCTTCCTCTTAGAGCCTTCAAAAATTTTCTACGTGTAACGTCCACTAATACAACTGGCATGTGAAAATATGGAAAATTGCAGGGGTCATTTGACCTTTTCAAGACATTTAAGTGATTTTCTAGCCATTTAATCACCGTAATTCAAATTAGAACCACATCTCAATGCAACGACTAACCACAATGGTTTGAAAAGTCATATTTGTGTACTTGTGTGCAAGTTAATTCCATGTGCAGCAAATTAGAAAGAATTTTCAAACATATTGGTCTCACGACACGGACACGTGCATGGAGTGCCATGGCATTTAAATTCCAAACAATTAAAAAAAGATCAGAAACACATGCAACCTTGGTTGATATAATGTCATGCCACCAAGATGACGTGATAAAAAAAATTGGCTTGTTTGAAGAAAGTTTGGACACACGCCCCTCACAAACCGGAGCAACTCACTAGAAGGCTCGTGGTTCCGAGAGGGAACAATGCATGTTTCATAACGAACGGGATATAGTTTCCTCTTACGGCCTTCAAGTTTTTTGTACGTGTAATGTGCACTAATACAACTTTCATGTGAACATTTGGAAAATTTCAGGGGTCATTTGACCTTTTGAAGACAATTAAGTGATTTTCTAGCCATTTAATGACCGTAATTCAAATTAGAACTACATCTACATGCAACGGCTAACCATAACGGTTTGAAAAATCATATTTGTGTACTTGTGTGCGAGTTAATTCCATGTGCAGTCAAATTAGAAGGAATTTTCAAACATATTAGTTTCACGGCATGGACACGTGCATGGAGTGCCATGGCATTTTAATTCCAAAAAATTAAAAAACGATCAAAAAAACATGAAACATTGCTTGATGTATTGTCATGCCACCAAGATGATGTGGTAAAACAATTGGCCTATTTGATGAAAGTTTCGACACACACACTCCACACAAACCGGAGCAACTCACTAGAAGGCTCGTGGTTCCGAGAGGGAACAATGCATGTTTATTGACGAACGGGAGATAGGTTCCCCTTAAAGCCTTAAAAAATCTATGTGTATTGTGCACTAATACAACTGTCATGTGAACATTTGGAAAATTTTAGGGGTCATTTGGCCTTTTGAAGACATTTAAGTGATTTTCTAGCTATTTAATGACCGTAATTCAAATTTGAACTACTTCTACATGCATTGGCTAACCATAACGGTTTGATAAATCATATTTGTCTATTGTATGCGAGTTAATTCCCTGTGCAATAAATTAGAAGGAATTTTCAAACATATTTATCTCACGGCATGGACACATGTACATGCATGGAGTGCCATGTCATTTTAATTCCAAAAAATTGAAAAATGATCAGAAAAACGATAAACATTGATTGACGTAATGTCATGCCACCAAGATGATGTGGTAAAAAAATTGGCATGTTTGACGAAAGTTTGGACACACACCCCTCACAAACCAGAGAAACTCACTAGAAGGCTAGTTGTTCCGAGAGGGAACAATGCATGTTTGATGACGAACGGGAGATAGCTTCCCCTTACATCCATCAATTTTTATTCTACGTTTAAGGTACACTAATACAAATTTCATGTGAAAATTTTGTAAATTTCAAGGGTCATTTTACCTTTTAAAGACATTTAAGTGATTTTCTAGCCATTTATTGACCGTAATTCAAATTGGAACTACATCTACATGCAATGGCTAACCATAACAGTTTGAAAAATCATATTTGCGTACTTGTGTGCGAGTTAATTCCATGTGCAGTAAATTAGAAGGAATTTTCAAACATATTGGTCTCACGGCAAGGACACATGTACATGCATGGAGTGCCATGGCATTGAAATTCCAAAAAAATAAAAAATGATCAGAAAAACATGAAACCTTGCCTGATGTAATGTCATGCCACCAAGATGATATGGTAAAAAAATGGCCTTTTTGACGAAAGTTTGGACACACACCCCTCAGAAACCGGAGCAATTCACTAGAAGGCTAGTGGTTCCGAGAGGGAATAATGTATGTTTGATGACGAATAGGAGATAGCTTCCTGAAAGTGCAACTAATCCCCGGGTGGTTTTGGTAATTAATAACAACATATATATCATTGAACTAATAGTTACTTGAGAATCATTTCAGAGAAGTTCAGTGATATGGGTATGGAAATGTCTGAAGAAGTGGACCCCTCAAAATGCTTAGGCAAGCATTGGCAAAAGCTCAAGACTCCATTTTTGGTTTAGTGATCCAAGATCACATTGAGTCCATAGGAAAAGCCAATACTATTAAAAGGGGATGAGGTTGTGTTGATGATCTGGTTGCTCAAGTGCTTAGTGATTTAGCTCCTTCAACTATCAGCAATTTTCACTACTAAACACACTCATAAGTAATCTCGGACAAACCGATTCTTCCAACTCAGTCCCACCGAGATGAACCACCTCAGCTATTTTCCAAACCCTAGAAATTTCGGTCAATCCGATTTTGAGTTCGGTCTCACCGAAACTGGACTGCCAACCTTCTGTAACCGTTTGTCATCATTTTGGAATATCCGAGTTGTTGATTTCGGTCCCACCGATTCTGGCAAGTTCCTATCTTTGACTCATATCGGACAAACCGAGATGGTAATTTCGGTCCCACCGAAAACCCCAACGTTCACTATATTTGAACTTTCGGTCTGACCGAGTTTTCACTTCGGTCTCACCGAGATTGCTCAATTATGTGTGTAATGGTTGGATTTTGTGTGGAGGCTATATATACCCCTCCACCCCCTCTTCATTCGTGGAGAGAGCCATCAGAAAGAACTACCACTCCTACCTTACACTTTCTGAGAAGAGAACCACCTACCCTTGTGTTGAGATCAAGTCATTCCATTCCTACCATATGAAACTTGATTTCTAACCTTCCCAAGTTGCTTTCCACTCAATCCTTTCTTCCACCACAGGCATATCAGTGAGGAGAGTTGAGTGTTGGGGAGATTATCATTTGAAGCACAAGAGCAAGGAGTTCATCATCATCTACAACATCTATTACCTTTTGGAGGGTGGTGCCTCCTAGATTGGTTAGGTGTCGCTTGGGAGCCTCCGTCTTCGAGATGTGGAGTTGAACCAAGAAGTTTGTAAGGGCAAGGAGATCGCCTACTTCGTGAAGATCTACCCCGAGTAAGGCTAGCCCTCCGTGGGCGTAGGCCATGATGGAATAGACAAGGTTGCTTCTTCGTGGACCCTTCGTGGGTGGAGCCCTCCGTGGACTCGCGCAGCCGTTACCCTCCGTGGGTTGAAGTCTCCATCAACGTGGATGTACGATAGCACCACCTATCGGAACCACGAGAAAAATCTCCGCGTCTCCAAATTGCGTTTGATCTTCTCCACCTCTCTTTACTACATGTGCAATTTACTTTCCGCTGCTTATACTCTAGAATTGCATGTGTAGGGTGATACTTGTCTTGATCATAATTGTAAAACTGCCAAAAACTGTTCATGATCTAAAGGCAGAATTTTTATATTTACAAGTAGTCTAATCACCCCCCCTCTAGACATACATTCGATCCTACAAGTGGTATCAGAGCTTTGGTCTCCATTGTTTTGATTTCCATTGCATTGGACTCCATAAGCTTGGTTTCACAACCTAGGAGAGTATGGTGTCTAGTGAGGGTAATTATCGTAGAGGTCCTTACTTTGATGGTACAAATTTTGCTAGTTGGAAACATAAAATGAAAATGCATATTCTTGGTCATAACCCAGCCGCATGGGGCATTATTTGTGTTGGTATGCAAGGTGAATTCTTCGAGGAAGGAAAAGTTCCGGATCGCGAAGCTACACCGGAAGAGTTGCGGATGTTGCAAAACAATGCTCAAGCTTGTGACATTCTCTTCAATGCCTTGTGTCCCGAGGAGTTCAACAAAATCAGCCGTCTTGAGAATGCTAAAGAGATTTCGGATACTTTGGTTGAAATGCACGAAGGTACCGAATCTGTGAAGGAATCAAAGCTAGATATTCTTCAAGGTCAACTTGACAAGTTCAAGATGAAGGATGGTGAAGGAGTCGCTGAAATGTACTCTAGGCTTGCTCTCATCACAAATGAGATTGCCGGCTTAGGAAGCGAAGAAATGACCGACCGATTCATCATTAAGAAGATTCTCAGAGCTTTGGATGATAAATATGACACCGTGTGCACTTTGATCCAAATGATGCCAAACTACAAGACTCTCAAGCCAACTGAAGTCATTGGAAGAATTGTTGCTCATGAGATGACACTTAAGGATAAGGAAGAGCTTCACAACAAGTCAAGTGGTGCTTACAAAGCTACAAGTGATGCTCCCACAACCTCAAGTGACAAGTTAATTTCCAATGAAGAGATAAGCCTAATGGTTAGGAACTTCAACAAGTTCTACAAGAATAGAGGCAAAGAAAGAAGCTCAAAGTCTAGATCATATGATGAAAAGAGATCTTCTAGTCGTGATTGAAACTGCTACAATTGTGGAAGACCCGGACACTTCTCAAATGAGTGTACGGCTCCCCACAAGAGAAGAGAAGAATCTCCAAGAAGAAGAACAAGAGATGAGTCACCTCGGAGAGAGAGAAGGAGTAGAGATGATCGTTATGAACGAAGACCCTCTCGGAGAAGCAAGGATTCGGAAAGGAAAGACAAGTCATCAAGGAGCTACACAAGAAGAAGACATCAAGCTCATGTAGGTGAATGGGTCTCCGGCTCCGACTCCGACAATCAATCCTATGGAAGCTATCACTCCGACTCCGACTACAGTCAATATGAAGGTGTTGTCGGTCTTGCACTCGTATCCTCCAACTCCAACTCCTACGACTTATTTGATTCACCAAATGAGGGAATTGGAAGATGCTTCATGGCTAAAGGCCCCAAGGTAACACACCCTGAATTCATTGACTTTGATAGTGATGAGGATGACTTGCTTGGTGAAGATGAGCTCTTGCATGATAAATCTAGTGAGCTTAGTAACGATGAAAATGCTAGTAGTCTTTATAGTCGAGAAGAGTCGAATGACAATGCTATGAAGGAGATTGAGCATCTAACTAAAGAACTAAACACTCTTAAGTTAGTTTATGAAACAACTCAAGAAGATCATAGAGAGCTCCTAAGATCTCATGAGAAGCTACGCTTCGAGAAGCTCACTCTAGAGCAAGAACATGAGTTTCTAAAAGCGATCAATGACGATCTTCGAAAGAAGAGTTCTTCATATCTTGCCAAACGACTTCTCTTGTCTAATTTCTTGCCACCTATTAAGACTAAGCATGACAAGCACAAGAAAAATTCTTCCTCTAGTAGTAACAATAACCATGTTAAATCTAATGTTGTTACTTCTAGTAGTTCTCTTGATTCCACTAACAATGTTTCAAGCCAAGTTACACTTGAGCAAGAAAATAGCTTATTGAAGGAAATCATAGAGAAAGGTGTTTACAAGAGTCTTGCCGGAAGCAAGAACTTTGAGGAAATTGTTCGCAAACAAGGAAGGCACCGGAAGAATCAAGGGATTGGTTTTGAGCGAAAGTTCAACGCCGAAGGTGTTGAGTGGGAAGAAGGTCAATACCCTACTCCACAGTTTGTTTCTCAAAAGGAGAAGTATGATCCTACTTCTTCCGATGTGGAACAAGCTCAAGATGACCTTCCACCACAAGACCACAAGCTAAAGGCCAAGGACAAGCTTCAAGAGGAGATTGATGCATTCATTGAAGCACCTCAAGCCATGGTCAAGTGGGTTCCCAAGGACACGTCAAGTTCTACTTCGTCAAACTCAACTACAACCCCAAGGATTCCCATCAAGATGATGTGGATCCCAAAGAAGAAGAACTAGAAGGTTCTTGAGGGTGACTCCGCCAACATACTTCACTCATATTCTTTTTGGCAAGAACTTGTGCAATCAACTTCCACATCATGCACTAGTTCATGGAGTCACAAACCCTCTTGTTGGTAAGTCAAGGGACAAGGTAATCATTGCTTTCATGGACATCATCTATTGTGAACTTCAATCTATGTCTATGGATATTCTTGTTTGTTCCTTGTGGGACTAACCCATGTAGGTATTGAAAGTGCCCTAATCCAAAGGATAGCTCCCAACTCTTGATGATCTACATCAACATTGAGCATCCACATCTTCAACATCTACATGAAGTCTTCTACGACAACCCAAGGTTAGTTTGACCCTTTAAAAGGGGTTCTCACATCTAGAGGGAGCTTTGCTCTAAAAATTGAACTAAAGCATCTCCAAATGATGTGAACACATCAATGCTTTATGTAAAAGTGGTAACCCCACTTGTGCTTAAACGATGAGTATGACCTATGATCAAATGTTCTCATTTGGCTCCTAAGTCAAAATACTCATATAAAGATGACCTAGTCATTGACAAATTGTGTGCTAGTAGCTAGAGTTTTGGTTGTGCATGTTTGACACATATTTCATTTGCTATCTTATTGTGTGAGCATGTTGAATGCATGATTTTATCCATTCAAGGACATCCATTTGTTGTTTTGATTGTTTTGATTTTTCTGGCCAAATGGATGGACAAGAATGCCTAAGCACCTCCCCTAGCTATCTATGCTTTCTTGTCTCAAATTCTATTCATGCTCATATCACAACTTTGAACAAGTCATTTTCGGACCCTCCGAGTGAGGAGCACTCGGAGCCACCGATCCGTCTAAGGCTGACTTCCAAAACCTTCTAAGTCAATTTCGGTCTGAGCAACTTCTCCATCTCGGTCCAACCGAAACGCTTAGACTGATCTAGGTTTCATCTCGGTGAAACCGAGTTATAATTCTCGGCGTGACCGATATGTGTAACTGCACAGCAGTTATCTATTTCGGTGTCACCGAGTTTTTCAACTCGGTCCCACCGACAGCATGGGGATATAAATACTGAGGGCAGCGCGCGATTATTTCTTCAAACCGTTTCGCCCCCAAGTCCCCTGCTGCCGTCGCCCTGGTCTTCGGATCGTCGCCGTCGTCGCCTGTGCGCCCTCGCCGCAGGTCTCCGCCGCCGTCAACGGTATTCTCCGCGCCGTTGCCGCCGTAGAGGGACTCCACCAAGTTAGGGTGAGTCTCGATCCCTCTCATGCTCCCCATCTGATTCTTGCACGATTGGTTTGCCCTGCATCTAGCCACGTTTGAAATCTTCCTTAACATCAGATCAGATCATTCTAGTTTCGAGCGAAATTCTTAGGTTTAGGTTTCCACGGAACACATCTCGGTGAAGCCGATTTTAAATTCTCGGTGTGACCGATTTGGCCTCTGGCCATTGCACTGCACTTTCGGTCTAACCGAGTTGTGCAAATCGGTGTGACCGAAACTCAGTTTTAGTGAAACCCTAGTTTATCGGCAGGATCGAAACCCATTTCGGTCTGACCGAAAGTGGTGTGTAAGTTTCTGTTATACACTTCGGATTCACCGAAACTAAAAATCGGTTTGACCGAAATGCATTCTGTGAAAACTCAAAACTAAGATTTGAACTCATTTTTTTTGCAAAAACCTCTGCAGTTGTGATAACTCTTCTACTCTGCCTATACCTTATCTATTCACAGGTTGTCAGCCATGTCAGATGCCAGTGACAGCCAGAACAGGTCTGAGTCACCGTTTGCAGAGATCCCTGAGGCAGATACTAGTCCTGAGGCTAGTAGTCCTAGTGATGATGGTGAGAGGAGTACCCCTAGTGCTTTGCCTCCTGCAGCCACCAGAACCAGAAAGCAGAGAAATTCTGATGATGAGGACTCTGACTTCATTGCTGAGGAAGTAACCTCCAAGCCCAAGAGAAAAGTTGTTGCCAAAGAGCACCAAGGGCTTCAGTCGAGGAAAGGCACCAGCAAGGTCAAGCAGTCAGTTGTTGCCAAGAAGCTGAACTTGGAAGAGCCAGCTCCAAGTAAAGTAAAGAAAACTTCCAAGAGGAAGAGAGTTGTGTATGCTGAACCTCATACAGATGTAGCAGCTGAAGAAGAAGAAGAAGATGCAACCCAGCCTCCTCCTCAGAAGGCTAAGTTCATGGGTGATGCAATTAGGGCTCAAGCCACTTCTAAGCCCAAGAAGCCTGCTCAAGCCAAGGCAGCTCCAGCAAAGCCCAAGAGGACTACCAGGAACATCGCAGCCTCTGAGAAGAACAAAGGTGATATGCCACCGTCTGAGTCTGATGAAGAACATGTGTTGCTGAAGCTCCGTCCTAAATTGCCACTCCACAATGATGCTCATCCTCAAGCCGAGGATATGAAGGCAAGGAAGGATAGAGGTCTCAGGCTATGGAGACAGTCTGATCCATATGTCGTGAGGAGAAGGACTGCTGTGGACCCCAGATTCCACACCAGAGAGCAGCAGGACTTCTATGAGACTGTGTTGATGGATAAGAAGCCTATCGTTGCAGACACCAGGTACGTTGACTGGAAGTACATTGACAGTGAAGAGCACCGAGACTTCTGTCCCCATGTGCATGAGAGCTTCACTGCATGTGGAGTTGCTGACTTTGTGGGTCAGAAGCTGACAGATTGGAATGACGAGATGATCATGCAGTTCTACGCCACAGCCCACTTCTATCCTGATGGCAAGATCACCTGGATGACTGAAGGTCAAAGGTTTTCTTCGTCTGTTGAAGAATGGGCAGATCTTCTGAATGCTCCAGTGCAGAGAGAGGACGACATTGATGTCTATGGGATTCCTAAGAAGAACCATGATTCCATGAAGAACATGTACAAGGAGATTCCCGCAGCTGATTTGGAAGGGTGGAAGCTTGGCTCAGTGTACTATCTCCAGGCAGGTCTCACTACCACAAACACTATTTTGAGGCATACCTTGATGCCCAAGTCTGGAGACCACCGCATGATCCGAGGCTATTCTATCAACATGCTGCACATTCTTCATGAGAAGGCACCTTTCAAGGTGATGGACTTAATGGTAGAGACCATTAAGAGGACTGCAGCTGACCAGAAGAGGTCGTGTGGATTTGCCCCGCAGATTCAGATGCTCATCAATGCCAAGTTTGGCACGGGCAAATTCATGTTGGATAGGAAGCACTTGCCACTGCAGCCAGAGCATGAAGATAACATTGTTGTGATGGATGAGGAGGATCCAACTTCAGTCGAAGGTCAAGCCAAGATTGAAGCTGCGAAGAAAGCCAAAGCTGATAATGAGGCAGCAGCAGTAGCAGCTAAACCAAAGAGCTTCGGAGAGCAGATTCTTGAAGCTACCCAGAGGATTGAACAACGCCTGGCCAGCATTGAACAATCTCAGGAGAGCCTAGAGAGGATTGTTGAAGACAAGATCCACGCTCTGGACGTGAAGCTAACTGAACTTCAGGTGACTGTCAACAAGCTTGAGGCAGACATGGAGGAAGCTAGGCAGGACAGAGCAGAGCTCATGCAGGATGATCTAGTCCAGGACTCTCATCGCCAGACTGCTCAGGTTCCCAGAGGATCCCGATCAGCAGCTATCCCAGTGACTGACTCCAGGGCTACTACTTCAGCACCTCCTACAGCTCCAGCATCCACTCCTCCAGCGCAGACATCAGCAGAAGTCTTCGCCGATGCCGTCATTTCTACTCCGACATTTACCCAGATGGGAGCCGCCAGCAGAGCCCATAGTGACGCTTAGCTCTATGCTTTTTCAAACTTTTTGGTAACTTGTTGCCAAAGGGGGAGAAATTGTATAGATAATAGGGCTTCGAGAGAGAGAGTGCTCTTTCGTTCTTTTGCCGGTTTTCTTTGAGATACATTTGGTTCCTTTGGTTCTTGAAACTTTCAGTGTGCTTGATACTACGTTTGATGCTACCTTAATGAGTGCTTGGTCATACTATGCTTTAATGTGTGCTTAATGCTTATCATATGATATTCCTTATTGTATGGCTATTTACTCTTGTCTTGGTGATTGGGTGCATGTTATTCATTCTTATCATTTTGTGCGCTCCACCAAGATGTATGTGACATGGAAGAGTGACCCATAATCCTAATCAATTGTGCATTTGCATTCAAACGCAAATTTTAAATAATGCACAAATTTAGGGGGAGCTCTTGTTTATCACATACTTCTCAAAGCGATGATATTATTCATTGATTATATCTATTGTCGAAGCTTTGATCTATATGTTGTCATCAATTACCAAAAAGGGGGAGATTGAAAGTGCAACTAATCCCCGGGTGGTTTTGGTAATTAATAACAACATATATATCATTGAACTAATAGTTACTTGAGAATCATTTCAGAGAAGTTCAGTGATATGGGTATGGAAATGTCTGAAGAAGTGGACCCCTCAAAATGCTAAGGCAAGCATTGGCAAAAGCTCAAGACTCCATTTTTGGTTTAGTGATCCAAGATCACATTGAGTCCATAGGAAAAGCCAATACTATTAAAAGGGGATGAGGTTGTGTTGATGATCTGGTTGCTCAAGTGCTTAGTGATTTAGCTCCTTCAACTATCAGCAATTTTCACTACTAAACACACTCATAAGTAATCTCGGACAAACCGATTCTTCCAACTCACTCCCACCGAGATGAACCACCTCAGCTATTTTCCAAACCCTAGAAATTTCGGTCAATCCGATTTTGAGTTTAGTCTCACCGAAACTGGACTGCCAACCTTCTGTAACCGTTTGTCATCATTTCGGAATATCCGAGTTGTTGATTTCGGTCCCACCGATTCTGGCAAGTTCCTATCTTTGACTCATATCGGACAAACCGAGATGGTAATTTCGGTCCCACCGAAAACCCCAACGTTCACTATATTTGAACTTTCGGTCTGACCGAGTTTTCACTTCGGTCTCACCGAGATTGCTCAATTATGTGTGTAACGGTTGGATTTTGTGTGGAGGCTATATATACCCCTCCACCCCCTCTTCATTCATGGAGAGAGCCATCAGAAAGAACTACCACTCCTACCTTACACTTTCTGAGAAGAGAACCACCTACCCTTGTGTTGAGATCAAGTCATTCCATTCCTACCATATGAAACTTGATTTCTAACCTTCCCATATTTCTTTCCACTCAATCCTTTCTTCCACCACAGCCATATCAGTGAGGAGAGTTGAGTGTTGGGGAGATTGTCATTTGAAGCACAAGAGCAAGGAGTTCATCATCATCTACAACATCTATTACCTTTTGGAGGGTGGTGCCTCCTAGATTGGTTAGGTGTCGCTTGGGAGCCTCCGTCTTCGAGATGTGGAGTTGAACCAAGAAGTTTGTAAGGGCAAGGAGATCGCCTACTTCGTGAAGATCTACCCCGAGTAAGGCTAGCCCTCCGTGGGCGTAGGCCATGATGGAATAGACAAGGTTGCTTCTTCGTGGACCCTTCGTGGGTGGAGCCCTCCGTGGACTCGCGCAGCCGTTACCCTCCGTAGGTTGAAGTCTCCATCAACGTGGATGTACGATAGCACCACCTATCGGAACCACGAGAAAAATCTCCGCGTCTCCAAATTGCGTTTGATCTTCTCCACCTCTCTTTACTACATGTGCAATTTACTTTCCGCTGCTTATACTCTAGAATTGCATGTGTAGGGTGATACTTGTCTTGATCATAATTGTAAAACTGCCAAAAACTGTTCATGATCTAAAGGCAGAATTTTTATATTTACAAGTAGTCTAATCACCCCCCCCCCTCTAGACATACTTTCGATCCTACACTTCCCTTTACGGCCTTCAATTTTTTTGGACATTTAACGTGCACTAATACAACTGTCATGTCAAAATTTGGAAAATTTCAGGGGTCATTTGACCTTTTAAAAACATTTAAGTGATTTTCTAGCCATTTAATGACCGTAATTCAAATTCGATCTACATCTAAATGCAATGGCTAACCATAACGGTTTGAAAAATCATATTTTTGTGTACTTGTGTGCGAGTTAAAAAATCTTCAAATGATGTAATTATCGGGTGTTCAAAAAAGAAAATTTAAAGATCTGGCAAGACAACCGCCCCCCACACGATTGGCACTTTATTAAGTGCCTCGAGGTTTGGAAGGTGAATGGTGGGGGTTATTAATCAGACAAGGTTCTGTATTGGAAACCGTCAGCTATTATGTTCACACACGGATTTTAATGCGGCAATCGAGTGTAATTCAAACTACAGTACTGGTAAATTCCGGCGACCGGCATGTGTAGTATTCTCGTCGATCTAGATTCCGGCGCCACTAAATACTACCTTGCTCAAGTCGTCCTGCCTGCATTCTCATCTACATCCTACCCTCACTCGCCGTCTCTCTCTCTCAAAGCTCAGCCATGGCATCGCGAATCTTCCCATGCGCCAACGAGGAGTCCCCGCGCCCTGAGGACGCTCAGTCGAAGAGAAGTAATGAGGAGGACCCCTACGCGCCGCCGGACGAGTTTGTGCCAGACCCCCCAACTTTGGATTGGTTTTGGGTCCAGTAATCTTTGTCTTTGGAAGTCACTGCCACCGGCTGAGAAAGCCAGGAAAATGGCATTCAAGAAGGGGATGGCGGAGGAGGAAGCCAGGTACGAGGTGGCCTGTGAAGCCTATGATGCTGCCTGGAAAAAGGAGAAGGTGGAGCTTCGCGGGCGGGCGCGTCATCATGCAGAGGAGGTGTACGAAGGCGAGTACTTCGCGAGGAAGGTCAAAGGCACTAGGCGCCTCATCGCTGCGTGGAGGTGGGCCGATAAGCTCCAACGTGCCACCGACGAGGAGCTCCGGTGGGCGCCCAAAAAAATGGCAAGATCTTCCGTGCTCGTCTGCCAGCAAGAGGCAGATCAGTACGTCAAGCGCTGTGAGGCGGAGGAGGCGGAGTACTACCTCCGCGCTGCGAAGACACCGTGCATCAGAAGGGATTATTAGTTTTAGTATTGCTCGTTTTCAATTTTATGCATTGTACCTAGTTGTTAAGTATCATCACATATATGTGATGTTATTATATATATTCTGTGATGGACTACTGAACAATTAATATATATTATGAATTCCATTTTCTATCTGTTTTTGTATATTAATTTGAATCTAGTTGTTATCATCCACATATACAGTATGGAAAGAGTATATACACACATTGAAACAAAACATACAAGAACGGAAAACGGAGTAAACACATTGAAACAGAGCAATTAACAGTGCAATACTATGATTGCGGTTAATACATTGCTATCCACGTCGAAACGACTCAACAAAATAAAACGCGTCCATGAGACCATGACCAGCAACCCTTGCTTACGGTAGCTCTTGGCTCTGCATGAACTCGTGCAGGCGTTCGTCCAAGCGGACACGCTCGCGGTAAATCTGGAGTGCGATCTCGAGCTCCAAGTTGGCTATATCATAGGAGATCACCAGCTCAAGGATGCGACGGCCATGTTCCTCCACTGCGCCCAGGTGGACACCTGGGCCAAGGAGGCGGTCGAGCCTACCGAACAGCCCGTTGGCCTTGAGTGGCCGCGGACAAGGCGAACGGCGCGACCCATGCAAACGGCATGGCGGGCGTCCGGTGCAAGTATGGCACAACCAACCTCTGGTGCAAGTACGGTGCAGAGGGCCTCTGCCCACTCTTGGTGAGGAATGGGGGTACTGACGGGACGTGTACCCAGCAACGCCGTGTCGACAGCAGGCAAGCGTCCATGGGTCTGCTCTCGATGTGCGGCGCACCGCGCCTCTCGCTCTGCGGTACTCCAACAGTCTTGCTGTGCGGCGGGCAGCACCGTATCTGCACGAACGCGCCTAGCTTGCTCTGCGGCATGCCATCGATCATGTTGTGCGGTGAGCTGCAGCCTCTCGGCGCTGACATGCCTATCTTGATCTGCGGTGCTCAAGCGCCATGCGCCAAGGGTCTGCTCTACCCTGGCAATGATGCGCATCACGACGTCGTCCATCATGTTGCCGGGGAGCGCCTCGGCCTTGACTGGCCGTGGCACCTTCTCATTTTCCTCATTGATGAGGTTGATGGCACATGCGGCGCTTTTTGTGGGTTGGCATACTTGGGGAAAGGCGGATGTGCTATAGGCTGCGCTTGTTGCCTCCGTGCGTCGCGCGCTGCCTAGGTTTATGCGCAATATCGCGGGATGGCGGGAAACAGGTGAGGAAATGGTGGGAAACGGTGGCGTGTTCATAAAATACCATCAATTAATGGAAACTTAGCATATAAGGAACATCGAGCTAGCACAAGAAGTTGATGATGATCAGATGAACACGGACCACACTACGGAACCCGTCGGTGATGAATTCATCAATGGCAAACCATTTTATACTAGCAAGCGTGTTCCCACAACACACGCGACTTATGCCATCACAAACAGGTCGGATGGATCAACTGTATGCCACGTATCACACACTGGCAAAAAGTAATGCGGTAGACCTTCTTTAACATGTGTTTAAAAATAAAAATAAAAATAAAAAACAAGGACCTCATGGTTAATTTAACTGATGGGAGGGATAATAGAGGTCATTTAATTTAACCTCAATGATCCATCCCATCAGATAATTTAACATCAAGACAACTTCCCATCTATTCACCCGTTTGATGGCTACTCCAGCTTGAGCATAGTTAACTTGAGAGTTCTCTTAGATTAGCTATTAGTGGAACAGCTAGTCCTTGCTGATATAGGATGCCTCTCCGTATACTTATGGTGAACCCTGATGACCACCGGTCGCCCGATGGCCAAAATATGTTGTGAAGACAAAGCATATCACATAATACTTATTAGAAGCAATCGTATGTGTTATTATCTGTCTTAGCACACATTTGTGTTTACAGACCTGTTTGTCGCGTATCGAACATATCCTGTTAAATTGAACCGTTTCTGTTCTCTTGGCTCAAAGCAAACAGTTCATCCAAGTGAACCATATGTCGTATATCGCACACACCTTGATCTGGCTGACCATTTCTTCTGTGTTGCCTAATCACAAACAGTTCATCCGAGTGAACCGTATGCTATATATTGCACACACCTTCATTTGGCTGCTCGTTTCTATTCTTCTTCCTCATCGCAAACAGTTCATTGAACTTAACCGTATGCCCTTCATCGCACAGTCAACTAAAATATGAACCGTGTTTGATGCATCCATCATCGCAAACGTTTTTCACCTTTTTGCCGGTTTTGTACATCACCGTTTGTGATTATTGCATTGCACACAGTTTCGTCGAAGGGTCTCTGATCGTAGTGTTGCGTTAGCAGCATCCTGCAGTAGTGGACTCACCACGTCTCGACTCGTTCTATGTACCATGCGCATGGTAGCAACGGTCACTGTTCATCGAGAGGTAACCTAATACCGGCTGGCTACGTCTCGCACCAGGGCTCATCGGCTTGAGTAAGCAGCAGCAATGATCGATCGCTTGATTCAGTTAGCAGCAGTAGTGAAGGAATCGCTCGGGTTCAGTCAGCAGCGAATGAATCGCTCGGGTTCAGTTAACAGCCAAGGGATCGATCGCTCGGGTTCAGTAACGTGCGATCGCTCGGGTTCAGTTAGACAATGCCTCGCACACACGCGCGTACACGAGAGAAATGCGCAAACCACAGTGCATCACTCAGCCTAACTACCCGATATTTTCCTCGCCCTCGCTTCTACCATGATTTTTTCCGTCATGGACAACCCAAAGAATGTCATGCAGCTGCCTCTTCGGCCCGCATAGGACGATAAGCCCATTTTATGTCATGATTTTTTGTCATAGAAGTAGGATCCCACCACATCTATGATGATACGTTTTTTTTGTCACAATTATCGTCATAGAAGCTTCATAAACATGACAATATTTTTGCTCAGCCCAAAATGTCATAGATGTGTCTTTTTTTGTAGTGACCGGATCGCGTAAATATCCTCTGCTCATGTTTCGTGCTATTTTTTTCCCGATCTATCAAGTTAGGGAACATGTATTCTCCCCCTCTAATAATGGATAAGAGGATGCTTGGCAATTGGAGATGGAACTAAGGATAGAGGGAACCGAGTAGACTGACATGCAAGAAGATGAAGGGGACTCGCTTGGAGTCCACCCTCCGGCCCCAAGAGGGGCACGCTGGCTGGCATCTCCACTCTTCCAAACCCTCATCAAGCCATGTGGTCAACGAATGATCAAGGGAGTCATGAGGTACAAGGACGACTCCCCCGATGGAGACCTCTACAAAGGTTACATCGAAACAATTTTCATAATTTATGGAATCGAAAACACCTCTCCTATGCACACACCATCCAATTGGGACATATCTGGTCCAAGGGAAAGTGATGCAGGAACAAACTCATGGGGACAAGAGAATAAACATATTATGGCTGAGGTGGAGAAGAACACTAAGTTAACTCTTTAAGCTCTCTGAGAAATTCAAAGGTCGAGTGAGACACTGAAGAGTATTGGGAAGTGTGCAACCACTTCCTCACCACCACCATCACCAAACAAGGAGACTTTAGTACACGGGTATGGGCACTCCCCTTGGCTTTTGCAAAGCTTGGGGAACGTGCCCCGATATCGTATCACCATCAGTTTTATTACCTTCACCTATTTTTAGTTTGATGCTTAGTTATTTCATGATTTAGTTGAATAAAAGTTTAGTATGATCCATTTTTTAGTGCTAGTTCGTGATTTATCTATATATGTAATTGAGTTGAGAGTTATATAATAAAGATTAGTTTGAGTTTGTTGCTTCTTTACTTTTATGTTTCAATCAAAATAAAGGAAATAATGAAAAAGATCATATGCTAATTTTATGGAAAGTAATGACATTACATAAGGAAGAGTATAAGTGGTGAAAATTATTGAAGATTGACAAACATAGCAATGGTCAATAGTGCAATTCATGAAAGAATTAATAGGGGAAGAGAAGATTCACATGCAAATATACTATATTGGACATCTTTTATGATTGCGAGCCCCCATTAAATATTTTATGCCAAATTGTTGACATTGGACAAGGAAGACAATGTAATGAATTATGTTTGTTCATATTCACATAGAAGTTATATTTCCATGGATCCTTGAAAAATCCGCACTAAGTAGAGATACTACTTGTGCATTCAAAACCCTGAAACCCAATTTCATGTCATGAGAGTCCACTATACCTACCTATAGATTGAGTAAGATCCTTCAAGTATGTTGTCATCGGTGCATAAAGCAATATAATTGCTTCTAAATATGTTTGATCTTTTATTGTAGGGGAAAATAAGCATTATACAAACTTATGATGGTAAAGTAATAAAAGCAACAGGTTGCTTAATAAAGGTTGCTATCATAAAGTGCAATATAACGTGACGTTCTTTTGCACTAAGGGATTGGGGATCCAAAAATAAAAGTGCATGACAACCTCTGACTCTCTCTACGAAGGGCCTATCCTTTACTTTTATGTATTTACCTTTTATTGAAGAGTACATAGTGTTCTTCTCTATTCCTTTTCTTGGTTTATCTTTTGTAAGCATCATGCGGTGGAGAAATATCTAGGCACATATATTCAGTTGAATGTGAGTGATCATGACTTAAAATTGTTGATATCACCCTTGAGGTGAATAAGTTGGGAGGCAAAACTATAAGTCCCTCTCTTTCTATGTGTCTGGATGAAACTTTTTGCTCAATATATATGTTGTGAGTGTTAGCAATCTTAGAACTCAAAATGATGGTTGAGTATGTGGACTTGCTAAAAAGCTCCGACACGAGACCCTTCCTGAAAATATGATGAATTGTAATTGCATTGTTGATTGAGAACGGAGTTTGTTAGTTTTCAAGAAAGTTTATGCCTTATACTTCGGTATTGTGATGAACTGTTACTTGCTCATAAGAAGTCATATGATGATGATTATTGTTGTTATAATAATGATCATGATGTTACTATGTTCATATTTTGTTTTTATCAACATGTCTCTCTCTAAACATATGGACATGGTTCTCAATGTCGGCTTTCGCTTGAGGACAAACAAGTTCTAAGCTTGGGGGAGTTGATACGTCTTTTTTGCATCATGTTTTCTGTTAGGACCGAGAGTATATCAACCAAAGGGTGGTGAATGGGAGATTCAAAATTTCCTTCGGAAGTTTACCAATCCCAAACACATTAGTGGAAATAAGGTTCGATAGAAGATGATTCAAATAGGCACGCTACTCAGGACCAAATTCTTCAAGATAAGCAGCAATAATGATTCGGGCATAGTAAACAACGGGCTTAACAATGACGATGGTAATACAACAAGCCAATAGAATAATAAACATGAAGACAAACTTGTACAGAGCTAAGAAGGAAATACTGCAGAACAACAATAGAGGCTACAAAGAACAAAGAGCTCAGTGTAAGGTATAAGTAGAGATATTTACACCAAATGAGAGAAGATTAGATAACTATCGTCGCAGAACACACACAATGATTACCGAAAGTAATATAGTGAAGAAAAAAGAACAAGTGGTGCTCGATGGCGACAAATAGATTTGGTAGACCAGTTCACCCTTCTGCCAAAGGGCTACGTCTGGTTGGAGGGGATGTGAGTTAACACGGAAGATAAACTCTCTTCACCCTATTCTCCATCAACGCAGAGTTGATCAGACTGAGGTTGATTTCACTCGTGGTAGATACTCGCGGCGATCTCCAAACCTTCGGTCGACCTTCGCGAACCATAACCACTCTTGGTTGCTGCAGATCTAGTTCAGTGAAGACAACCATTGTTCAACACTCGAACCAAAACCTATCCGTCTAGAGACTGCGCAGCTCTCAAGAGTAATAGGTGTAATAACTATCACTCAGAACTACTGTGATGCCAAACCACTGTCTAAGTTTGGGCTCTTGTATTTTCCCTCGGTGGATCTTAAACTCAAATCACTCGGAGAGCGGCTTTTCAAATCAGTCTTCTCAATAATCTTAAGCGGAGCAGCCAATGGACAATGTTGGAGTGGGGTGGCTATTTATAGCAGCATCCTTCCTAGATGGGAAATGACCAAATTAGACATCAAGATCTGCCAATGGCCAAACAACACGAGTCCAACGGTCTTATTTGAGCACAATGGTAACATTACTTGCGGGGCAAGTAATGCTAACTCCTCGGTCCGAGTCAAATCTCTCACAGTGAAGAAGATCACAGTCTCTTGCTGGCAAGTATTTGCTCGAAACACAAAGAGATTTCTCTCGCAGCTTTCATAGGTTGTGGCTAAGCATCACAATGGATCTAAGAATCGAGAACCTATACCCCTCTTTATAGTACGGAGGTCCTATGACTCAAAGGAATTAAGAAGAACCATGAAATGAATACTAGGTCTTCACTTTGTCTTGGACTTCCAATGCTGGAGTCAATTTCTTTGGACGACTGTACCGAGTCAAATGCTTCGCTTCAGCAGTAAACTTTCGAGGGGTCGATTTCTTCACGGTAATCTTCTCGACTATATGTCTTCAACAAATATAGCTCGTTCTCCTTCACAACACAGATATGCCACAGTGAATTTCCTCTAACTTGACAACGGAGACAACATTCTCTTCGATTGTGTATGGACTTTTTTTCTCTGTATGCACTAGCAAACAAATCAGCCCATACCGTTTCTGTCAGCAATCTCCAAAACATAAGGTAGGCAGATGTTGCACCAACATTTTTTTGATGTTATTTATAGTGTTTTTATTCAATATAACACTTTAGGGAGTAATTCTAATGCCTTTTCTCTCATAATATGCAAGGTTTATACAAAGAGGGAGAATACCGGCAGCTGGAATTCTGGACCTGAAAAAGCTATATCAGAGATACCTATTATGCACATCTCCAAATGAGCTCAAATTTTACAGAGATTTATTTTGGAATACGTAATTAATACTGGAGCAGAGAGGTACTCGAGGAGGCCACCCAGGTGCCCACTAGGTACCAGAGCATGCCTACCCCCAGGCGCGCCCTGGTGGGTAGTGGGCCCCTTGGCCCACTTCTGGCGACCATCTTCTATTATATATTTTCCTTTTACCTAGAAAACAAATAAGAAGAGGACTTTCAGGATGGAGCGCCACCGTCTCCACACGGAACCTGGGCAGGATCACTTTTGCTCTTTGGCGGAATGATTCCGCCGGGGATACTACCCTCTGGGAGGGGGAAATCGAAGCCATCTTTATCACCAATAACCCTCTCATCATGGGAGGTCCAATCTCCATCAACATCTTCACCAGCACCATCTCATCTGAAACACTAGTTCATCTCTTGTATTAATTATTTGTATCAAGACCTCAGATTGGTACCTGTGGGTTGCTAGTAGTGTTGATTACATCTTGTAGTTGATGCTAGTTGATTTATTTGGTGGAAGATTATATGTTGATATCCATTATGCTATTTAATACATCTCTGATCTTGAACACGAATATGTTTTGTGAGTAGTTACTTTTGTTCTTGAGGGCATGGGGGAAATCTTGCCATAAGTAATCGTGTGAATTTGATATTCGTTCGATATTTTAATGATATGCATGTTGTGAGTACCGTAGTGGTGTCCTTTGAATGTCGACTACATAAAACTTCACCATCTTTGGGCATAAGGGAATGCATTGTGGAGTGGTTATTAGATGATGGGTTGCTAGAGTGATAGAAGTTTAAACCCTAGTTGATGCGCTACTCCGTAAGGGGCTGACTTGGATCCACACGTTTAATGTTATGGTTAGATTTTATCTTAATTCTTCTTTCGTAGTTGTGGATGCTTGCGAGAGCATTTAAACATAAGTGGGAGGCTTGTTCAAGTAAGAACAACACCCAAGCACCGGTCCACCCACATGTCAAATTATCAAAGTAGCAAACTGATAACCCACAATTATAGGGGATCAATTGTAGCCTCTTTCGATAAGCAAGAGTGTTGAACCCAATGAGGAGCTAAAGGTAGAACAAATATTCCCTCAAGTTCTATCGACCACCCTACGCCCGCTTGACGTTCGCTTTACCTAGAACAAGTATGAAACTAGAAGTACTTTGTAGGTGTTGTAGGATAAGTTTGCAAGATAATAAAGAGCACGTAAATAAAAGCTAGGGGCTGTTTAGTTAAATACACAACTAAGTTTGTGTTAGTAGAGAGCTTTTTGTCACAAGAAAGTTATTTGTCCCAAGGCAATCGATAACTAGACCGGTAATCAGTATTGCAATTTTATATGAGGGAGAGGCATAAGCTAACATACCTTCTATACTTGGATCTTATGCACTTATGATTGTAACTCTAGCAAACATCTGTAACTACTAAAGACCATTAAGGTAAAACCCAACCATAGAATTAAAGTATCAAGTCCTCTTTATTCCCATACGCGAGAACCCACTTATCCATGTTTGTG
Organism: Secale cereale; assembly: GCA_902687465.1. Taxonomy (NCBI): domain Eukaryota; kingdom Viridiplantae; phylum Streptophyta; class Magnoliopsida; order Poales; family Poaceae; genus Secale; species Secale cereale. The sequence goes on along the minus strand of LR738711.1, from coordinate 600,491,900 downwards.
TTTCTATCACTCACGCAACACAGACAATATGCGAACCATGAACATATTACGAGACCCTACATTGGGGATCCCTCAAGCTTGCGCAACACGGAGAGCACCATAGGACAACACCAATAATAAAACATGCAATTCAAACCAATCACGATCATCAATCAACCCATAGGATAAAATGGATCTACTCAAACATCATAGGATAGCCATACCTCATTGGGAAACAATATATAGTGTTGAGCACCATGTCCAAGTAGAGATTGCAATGGGGAGAAGAGGTGTTGAACCGCTGCATAGAGGGGGAGAGAGTTGGTGATGATGGCGGCGAAGTTGTTGGTGTAGATTGTCGTCACGATGATGGCCCCGATGGCGTTCCGGCGCCACCGGGAGAGAAGGGGAGAGATCCCCCTTCTTCTTCTTCTTCCTTGAACTCCCCCTAGATGGGAGGAGGGTTTCCCCTCTAGTCCTTGGCTTCCATGGCATGGGAGGGACGGGAGCCTCTTCGAGATTGGATCTCTCTCTCTATTTCCTTCTGTTTCTGCCCTCGTCGATTATGGCCTTTCACCGTTTCTTATATTCCAGGAGATCCGTAACTCCGATTGGCCTGAAATTTTAACATGATTTTTATCCGGATATTAGCTCTCATGCAGCCGAAGAAGGGTACCACCGCCTTACGGGGTGACCACAAGGGTCCATGGCGTGCCCTACCCCCTGGGGCGCGCCCCCTGCCTTGTGGCCCCTCGGGCATCGTCTCCCATTGATTCTTTTTCCTAAAAATCACATATATTCCAAAAAAACTCTGTAATTTATTATCGCATTTGGACTTCGTTCGATATGGATATTCTGCGAAACAAAAAACATGCAAGAAACAAGATCTGGCACTGGGCACTAGTTCAATATGTTAGTCCCAAAAATAGTATAAAAAGTTGCCAAAAGTATATGAAAGTTGTAGAATATTGGCATGGAACAATAAAAAATTATAGATACAAAGGAGACGTATCATCATCCCCAAGCTTAATTCATGCTCGTCCTCACGTAGGTAAATGATAAAAATGATAATTTTGATGTGCAATTCTACCTAGCATAATCTTGATCATATAAACTAATCATGGGATGAATATTAAGACACGAGTGATTCAAAGCAACAGTCTATCATTTGACATAAAAGAATTTAATACTCGGGCATCCCAACAAACAATAAAGTCTTTCAAAATATCAATGCTAAAGAACGTTATCCCTACAAACTCATATAGCCTTGTCATGCTCCATCTTCTTAACACAAAATATAAATCATGTACTACCCCGGTGTTAGCCAAACAATTAGTTCATACAATTTAACGCGCTTTAGATTTTTTTCAACTCTCATGCAATACATGAGCGTGAACCATGGATATAGCACTATGGGTGGAATAGAATGTGGTGGTAGAGGTTTATGTGGAGAAGATAAAAAGGAGAAAATCTCACATCAACTAGGCGGATCAACGGGCTATGGATATGCCCATCAATCGATATCAATGCGAGGAGTAGGGATTGCCATGCAAAGGATGCACTAAGAGCTACAAGTGTATGAAATCTCAAACTGACAACTAAGTGGGTGTGAATCCAACTTGCTTGCTCACGAAGACCTCGGGCTTTCGAGGAAGCCCATCATCGGAATATACAAGCCAAGTTCTATAATGAAAAATTCCCACTAGTATATGAAAGTGACAATATAGGAGACTCTCTATATGAAGAACATGGTGCTACTCTGAAGCAGAAGTGTGGTAAAAGGATAATAACATTGCCCTTCTCTTTTTTTCTCTCTTTTTTTGGTGGGCTTCTTTGGCCTCTGTTTTTATTTGGGCTTCTTTGGCCTCTTTTATTATTTTTATTTCCTCACATGGGGCAATGCTCTAATAATTATGATCATGACACTTTTATTTACTTAGAACTCGATATTACAATTCAATAAAACTAATACATGATGACTATATGAATGCATCTCGCGGTGTACGAGGATGTGCAATGATCTAGCATAGCAAAGATATCAAAATATCATGCTATAGCTATCTTACAATCATGCAAAGCAATATGACAATGAACGCTCAAGTCATGTATATGATGATGATGGAAATTGCAAGGCAATATATCTCGGAATGGCTATGGAAATTCCATGATAGCTAGGTATGGTGGCTGTTTTATGGAACATATAAGGAGGATTATGTGTGATAGAGCGTATAATATCATGGGGTTTGGATGCAACGGTGAAGTTTGCACCAACTCTCGAGGTGAGAAAGGGCAATGCACGATACTGAAGAGGCTAGCAATGATGGAAGGTGAGAGTGCGTATAATCCATGGACTCACATTAGTCATACAGAACTCACATACTTATTGCAAAAGTTTATTAGCCCTTGAAGCAAAGTACTACTACGCATGCTCCTAGGGGGGGGGTAGGAGTTAACCATCGCGCACCCCCGACCTTCACACAAAGATAGACAATCAAGGATAAATTGTGCTCCAACTTCTTAGCTTATTGGGATACCATACGTGCATGCTTGGAGAATCACAAACCTTAACACCAATATTCTTACTACACCACAATCATTCACTAGTACCTCCCACATATTAGCATCTCTATATCGCAAAACTATTGCAAGGAATCAACATATCATATTCAGCGATCTACAAGTTTTAAGTAGGATTTTATGACTAACCATGTGAATGACAAATTCATGCTAACTCTCTAAATAGATATAAGTGAAGTAGGAGAGTTTAACACTTTCTACAAAAGATATGCCCATGCTCTAACAAATATAAGTGAAGCAAAAGAGCATTCTACAAATGCCAGTTTTTTATGTGTAAAGAGACAGGCAATCCAAACTTCAAAAGATATAAGTGAAGCACATGAAGCATTCTATAAACCCATACTCCGAATATATAAGTGAAGTGCAAAGAGAATTCTATAAATCAACCTAGGACTATCTCATACCAGCATGGTACTTTATTAAAAGGAAAAGGAAAAAAGAAAAGCACATGACGCTCCAAGATTTACGCATATCATGTGGTGAATAAAAATATAGCTCCTAGTAAAATTACTGATGATCGTTAGAAGAAAGAGAGGATGCCTTTCGGGGCATCCCCAAGCTTAGTTTCTTGTTAGTCCTTGAATATTACCCCGGGGTGCCTCGGGCATCCCCAAGCTTAGGCTCTAGCCACTCCTTATTCCTTCATCCATCATGATCTCACCCAAAAAATTGAAAAATTAAATCACATAAAACTTAACAAAACCCTTGTGAGATCCGCTAGTATAACTAGGAAACATGCCCGTGCATTGCAACGGGAGTACAAGAATAACACGCCATCCATCATGTGATACCAGAGACTCTGGGTCCAACAGCTTATGCATTGATGACATGCGCTAGTTGGTCGACCCAAGCGGGCTTCTGCCCGGCGGTGGCCATGAAAATTTGCGTCATTAAGGGCACTAATTGGTTGACACCGCTACCAGTGTGGACTTGAGGCTACACGACGAACTACATATATGTTGTAGATGGGCTCAATAGGATGACGACCCAATTCTCGCTTATCTCAATCCGCACGACCTCCTCTAGCACCATCCTCGGTGATGACTACGAGGATGGGGATGTGGTAAAGGATGGCGAAATTGCATTAGACGGCTCCTCTACCCTTCGTGTCATCTATCTCTTTCACTCTCTCATCTTAGTTGCCCATGTACATGTCATTCTCATTTTGCTCTTTGTTGTCATCGAATCTGAAGCACAAAGTTGTAGTGAAGAGGTGGCCGTGGTGACGCCCTTTCATTTGCCGCCGAGTAACGGTAGATAGTCTGGAGGCAGAGGAAGTGTGTGAGTCCGGCCTTTCTTTTAGGGTTAGAGTTAAGGAGAGAGTTAGACACATGTAATCAAGATTAACATAAGGTAATGAGGCATGTAATCAATGGACATTGTCTCATGTGAAGATGTATTGTACGAAGGGCAATCATACCTCATAAAAAACAACAAACAAATGGCATGCCGCTCCTTACCTTGCATTACTTAGATAATGGGACATGTAATCAATGGACACTGTGTTATATGAAGATGAAATGTACGAAGGGCAATCACACTTCTTCATAAATAAAAAGTAATAAATAAATAAAGCACCTTCGTTTACCCTGCAAATTGTCGTCGTGCGTCATGTCGTTGATGTGCCCTTGCAGCTATAAATAATCCATGCTAGCTCGATGGTACAATTGTACAGAGAGACGTCGGAGCCGCCGAGAGAAAGAGAGAAGCCTAGAGCTAGTGCTAGCCTGGCTCACAAGTTTAGATCCTCACGTTTGACACATGTTACGTGCAAAGCTGTAGCGACCAGACCTCAAACAGTCCGATCTCTGTGCATCAGTGTCATCCCTGGATCAGTAATGCTGACACGCACAGTACCCGAAGGATTTATAACAGAGTAGCAATCACACACTTATTACATCGATAGTTCCAACGATGAACTTATTACAATAAAAATGGCTGAAGGCCATCTAACACGATAACAGTGGAAGGCTTGGAAGATAAGTAAGTCCATCAACTCCAACGGCATCACTGAGTATAGAACCACGACCTAAAAGGTACCTTACTCGTCGTCTGAAAAGTCTGCAACATGAACGTTGCAGCCCAAAAATGGGTCAGCACATGGAATATGCTGGCAAAGTAACACAAGAGAGCAAATGAACGTAAAGCTATACTATATGCAATATGGCTGGTGGAAAGCTCTATGGTTACAGTTTTTGCGTAAAGCCAATTTTTCCTTACTTTAAAGGAATAGATTTTAATTAACTATCATGGTAGTTGAAACATCGTTGAGAAGATAGACATCCTCTCAACCCCAATTAAAAATCATCATTAAACCCAACAATATTAAATTAGAGTAACATGATGAGATTCACATGATAATCCAAGTACTAGATACTCAAGACGTCCGTAACCGGGGACACGGCTAATCATGATCAGTTTGTACACTCTGTAGAGGTTTGTGCACTTTTCCCCACAAGACTCGATCGCCTCCGTTTGGTTCTCGCGCTGCATCGTGTTTGAGAAACGGATGACCGAGACACAGTCTTTCCGAAGAGGTCCCCTTAACTAGATAGATAGGCCGGCACACCTACAATCCCTCTACATCTGCTAGCCCATCATGGAAAGGTTTCCCACAACTTACTCAACTATGCCAAAGCCCATATTGGCATGTGGCTGCACACGGAAGTTTCTAGTATGAAAAATCTCATGATCCCTTTGAGCCTGGGTGGCGGTCCAAAAGAAAAACAGGCAATCACTGGAATACCCAGATGCCTCAATCCACCTAGATGTGTGTTAAAGTTGCCACCTTAAGTTGAACCATTATTTAACAATGTCACAGCCCTAGACCAGCCCTTGCATGTCTTGCTTGGTCTTCATGCGCATCATGTTTAAATTTCTCCGAAACTGGAAATGGGGATGTTCAAACCCTAGCACTAAATGAATTCAACTCGGGTCAAATTAAAATCTTTTTCAATGAACCCAAAATACCCTTTGGAAAAGTTCATCATTTGTGGATTGATTAAAAACCTCTGCCAAAAATGTTGCACATATTTCTAGGACCATTCTAGATTTTTGAATTAAATCATACCTTATTTGCATTGGGCATTTAAATATTATATATTATTTTAAATGCTCAAATAATCATAAACTAAAATGTTTACTGTTGGATTTATTCTAACCAGTAGCCATGCTTGGTTTCATGATTTTTGGAAATGCCCTGGCATTTTTAACAAAGCCATAAATTTTACAAAGAAAGAAAATAGAAAACAGAAATTAGAAAGAGAGAGAGAGAAGCTTACCCGAGGTCCACTTACCTGGTGGCCCAGCACGACCCAGCCCAACTGGCCGATGACAGTCATCTCCCACGTCTCCCTAGGAGGACGAGGGGCGCGTGGCCGCCATGCGCCGGCACACGCCGTGGCCACCTCCTACCTCTCTGCATGTCTCCTCGTCGCCCTGAGGTTGCCACGCACCTCCCTGCCCCTCTCTGTCACTCCTCCTCCCTCTCACTGGATCCCCTTCCCCCTCCTCTGCTCCCTCACGCCATGGCTGAAGCGCCGCAGCCGCTCCACCGTGCCCACCGGCCACCCCTCGCCCTGCCGTGGAGCTCAGAAGCACCGTCGCGTCCTTCTCATCCTCTCCACCGAGCTACGGGACGCCGGGGGGCTCTGCTTCGCCGTCACTGCGCTCGTCTTCAACCTCCGGCCGTCGACGGCCTCGCCGTCGATTCGGCACCACCAGGACCTCCTCGGGCTCGATGACCTCCTCATCGGCATCGCTGTGAGCTTCCGCTTCGAACCCCTCTCTTCCCCGCCTCTTTTGCACCGTGTAGCCCCAGTTCCACCAGAGCCGAGAGCTCCCGCCCGCCGGCCATGTCGCCGCCGCGGACATGGCTTGTTTCCTCCGCGTCCGAGCACGTAGTTGAACTCCTGGAGTTCCCAGGAGCCCGTAGATCACCTCAGCTAGCCTCTCCGCACACTGCAGCCTCGCGCACGACCGAGCCCATACTCCGGCCGCCGCCTCGCTCGTCACCGGCGCTGTTCCCGGCCACCTCAGGTCGTACAGCTTGCACCGTTGGATGCGGCCGAGTGCCAGCTTTCCAACGGGACTAGCCGCGCCCGAAACCGCCCCTTGTACGCGAAACCCGAGCCACTCCGGCGAGACACCGCCGCGGATTGTGGTCGCCGGCGAGTCACTCCGGCGGGTACGCGTTAATTAGTGCTAATGACCCCCCTGGGTCGATGACAGGTGGACCCAGGGCCCTACTAAATTAGTTTAGTTACTAAACTAATTTTAGTTAACCACTGAGACACTGACATGTGGGCCCCTGTGCCTATTTAGTTTAGTTTAATCTTCTGTTAAGTTTAGTTAAGCCTGTTTAACTGCTGTGTCACTGACGTGTGGACCCCACACGTCAGGTTTTACCTGGACCAGCCCCTGTTGACTGCTGACATCACAGTGACGTCATGCTGACGCAATAAGTGTTTTCTGGAATTTTAAATAAATCAGACATGGTTTATTTATTTCAGAAAATAGCTAAAACTTCTAAAAATCACAGAAAATAATCTATAACTCCAATGAAAATAATTTATATATGAAAAATGATCAGAAAAATTCAAGGAGTCTGTTTATGGCATTTTCATGCATGTTTGAACCAGTTAAACCTGCTGATCAGGTCAAATCAATTAAATGGCATTTAAATATTCACATATGAAGTTTGAATTCCTTTGGTTCAAACCAACTTCATTTAACATGGTTGCTAGTTGCATTAGCTCAATCAACAGCATATTACCATGTCATGATCATGCATCATATTGTCGCATTGAATTGACTGTGTTCTCTCTTGTTTGCCGGTGTTTGTCCCCTCTCAGTAGACGTTGTTCCGACGATGTGATCGATGACACCGATGAAGACCCAATGTTATCTTCAGAAGTGCCAGGCAAGAAAAACCCCTTTGAGCATCCCGATACAATCCCACTCTCTCGCTCTTGCTCTCTTTTACTGCATTAGGACAACAACTTTTCAACTGTTACCTGCTGCGGTAGTTGAACCCCTTTCCACTGCATGACCCGTCATTGCCACAGTAAATAGTTGAAACCCACTAGCCTGAGTAGGAGTTATTTGAGCCATGTTGTGCCTACTCATTCATGCTTTCTGGTTATGCCTGCTATTGCTTAGAGTTGTGTCAGGTCTGATTTATCGGGGATGAATTGGAAGGGTGATGAACATGTCCTACTGTGTGAGAGCTAAGTGTGTGAATACGATTTGGTAAAGGTAGCGATGAGAGGCCATGTAGGAGTACATGGTGGGTTGTCTCATTGCAGCCGTCCTTAGGAACTGAGTTCTGTGTTGGTTGATCCATGAACAGTTACTACCTCGCATTGGGCTCCGGGCGCTCCAAGCTCTCTCGACTTATTAACTGCCCTTGTCCTCTGTCCAGGAGTTGCAACTAGTTTATGGTGTTTGTAGTTTACTGGAGGTCGTGCGCAGCGCTGACCCTCGGGGTGGGCTGTGATGCGGACGTGGCCGGGTGTACTGAGCGCCCGTTTGGTGACTCAGGAACACTGTACACATCGTTTGGGGCCGTGATCGACACCCCGGCTGGATCTCCCCACGGATGGAACCCAAATAGGCAATAAACCTGGACTAGGGACTTGTGTGGTTAGTCAAGTCATGGCGACACCCTCGCTGGGCCTCCGCTTGAAGGTTGCCGAGTACATGTCGTGTAAACGACGGTAAGTGGTGAGAGTGTGTGTGAAGAATTACACCCCTGCAGGGTTATATATATGATCTATTCGAACAGCCGTGTCCGCGGAAATGGACTTCTGGGTTACCTTTACAGTTCATAGACAAGTGAAAGTGGATACTCTAAAACGCGCAAGATAAGCGTGAGTGCTATGGATGGCCTTCTCGTAGGGAGACGGAAGCGGATCCATAGTGGTGTATTGATTGGTGAATATGTGGACTCGAGTGCGCCACCTCAAAAGAGTTACTTGCAGTCGTAGTTTAGGATAACCACTGAGTCAAAGCTAGCTTGCTGCAGTCAAACTCCACCACCCCTTTGTTGATATTGATGCATATGTAGTTAGTTCTGATGTAAGTCTTGATGAGTACCTTTGTACTCACATTTTCTTAATTTATGTTTTTGCTAGTTCTGGGCCTTTATCTATATGAGTTGTTGAGTTTTATTGTGATGCCATGTTGTACATCACATACTTGCATGTTATGCGTACGTGTAATGTGTATTGCTATGTGTGGGATCCGACACCTAGTTGTTTACCCTTGGTAGCCTATCTTGCAGGGAAATGTCTCCTAGTGCTTCCACTGAGCCTTGGTAGCTTGCTACTGCTCCGGAACACTTAGGCTGGCCGGCATGTGTCCTACTTCGTTCCTGTGTCTGTCCCTTAGGGGAAATGTCACGCGTTGTTCCTTTAAGTCCTTGTAGCTTGCTACGACTTGGGTTCATACGTTGATGACCGACACGTTCGTTGCTGGGTCATGTATGCCTGTCTCTGTAATTTAGTGCCACTTTTGGTTTATAACTAGTCATGTCGTCCCGGGTCCTCTGTCATATGGATGCTAGCAACACTATCATATACGTGTGCCAAAATGCGCAAACGGTCCCTGGCCAGGTAAGGTGGCACCCGTGGGGATACCGTGCATGAGGCCACAAAGTGATATGATGTGTTACAGGCTAGACCTGTGTGACTTAGGTTCGGGGTCCTGACAGCTTTGGTATCAGAGCCTGACTGCCTGTAGGATTAGTAAGCCAAACTGGTCGAAGTCGTGTCTAGAAATTCTTTAGTTATATAAGGGAATTGTTTGTGGAAGGGAACATAAGGCTCTTTTACTCCTTTACCCTATGACCTTCTGATCTGAGTCACCTTTTTTTCTACGGGGATTAAGAACTAGGATTATCGTTCTATTTATCAGGGTCACATTATTGTGGATTAAACCCTCAGTTCAGTTTCTACTACTTCTGTTTGATAAACTGTTGGTCTCAGAACCTTGACTTTATGATTCTAAGTGGTTATGCTACCCTTTTGCTTGGATCTCAAAAGTATTTTCGACCATTTACAGTCGTTATGCTGTCTGAGTCATCCCAGGTCTCTAAACAATCTGATGCATTTGCAAATCCCTTCCTCCTGTTCTCGATGCTCCTTTGGGCCAGATTAACCACACTAGTCGTTGTGTTGAGGTACTTCGTTGCCTCGACATACATGTGGGAGCTATTATTATGACCTTAGGTGTCTTAGAAGATCACCAGTAATCTATCAATGCTTTATATTCCCAGTGTGATGATTCTGGCCATTATTCTCGAAAGCATCCCGTGATGCCATTTAGTTAGTAGGCATTCTAATTCTGGGTTCTTGAACCCAAGATTCATTCTACCTACTTCATGTTGGTAGTGTTTGCTTGTTCCTTTAGGATATTAGTAACTTTGTGATAGTCTTCGAGGTCCATGGTATATCATTCTTACAATACCATGAACCATCCTTGGCAGAAGTTCTCCTGAACCAAAATATCACAATAAGAGTACTCTTGAGGAGTTCTTGATTCTACATTGTGACTTTGCCAGTCCTACCTTTCTACATGGATTATCCGGAAGAAATATGTTGAAAGTTTGACATGCTAGTCTATGCATCCACAACTCGGAAAGTGTATGTTCCTTTGAGTTGTCTCCTTTTTTAGTTGTATTCTGACCTTCATCTATCAATTGATAGTCAGAAGTAGTCGTGCATTCGTGTTCATCGATGCCCTTTACTCTTGTGGTCCGTCAAGCCATTCTATTCTGGAATGACTAGGAGAGACAAACTCCAGTACCTTATCCATATCCAGGATTGGGTCAAAGAAGTTGTACTTCGTAGATGAAGAATGCTAATCCAGCTTCTAATTTGTTCTATCCTGGAGTATTAGCATCCTGATGTCAAGAATGTCATGGGAATTGCACCACCTCCTATGACTCTTGATACAGTGATACTTCTCACCATCATCGTTCATTCCTCGGTCTCCGTGTTGATGTAACCGGAATACCGACAAGTGAATCGTGATGTGTGTAATCAATACTCCTAGCAACTTCGTTGCCTGGTAGTTAATGGACGGTAATCTCATTCTTAGTATGCTGGATACGGAATCATTATTTTTAGGATGATCGTACTACCTAGTCCTTATTTCTGGTGCACTCTCTGATCAATGAGTTAGGATTATGTCAATCTCTCGCTCTCTTGATCATATCGTCTTGCCCTGAAAAGCAAGATTGTTCTCGGGCTTAGCAACATATCGGTGGTTCGTGATTTCCGAATATCTTCTCGGAAGTATTACCAGGTTGTTCCCTGACCGCTATGTTGAGTTCGTGATCAAGTTGGTTTTCTTATAAACCACCCCTTCTCCAAGAAACTGTGTTGGATACCCTGGACTAGTTGGTTAAGCTAAACAACAACTTGGAGAGTTGGAAAATAAAAGCTTGCCTGACTTAGTTCCTTCTAAGGGATATGTTTTATGTGTGTGTGTTGAAGAAAGATGATATCTTGATCGGTTGATCCTTGTGATCGATTATTGGATCTATTGTCTTGTCCAAAACTTTGACTTGAGTGTGGGCTATCCTCAAATCAAATCAGAACCAATGGTATTCGTAATGTTGTCTTACTCGTGGTTGATCCCTCGAGCATACACCGTTACATCTATTGGTCTGACCAATGCTATCACCTTGTTCACATAGTTATGGAATTCCATTTCTATGGAAGCCTCGATGAATTGTTGTCGAGTCCACCGGCGACATGTTTATCCTTTCCATGATTCATGTTGAACATTAAAGCGAACATTGGAAACTTTTGTGAGCATCATCTTTGTGTTAGCTCATAAAGTAGATGTCTTGATGTAAGAAGTGTCTTCCCCGTAATCCACGAGTACCTGATGTAAGTTGCCGCCGTGAATTTGGGAAAGCTTGTTTTACTTCCTCTTGAGTCATCCCAAGTCAGTCATGCATACGTGCGAAGTATTATATGGTCTGATAGACTGATCATCTTCATTCTGTATGTATCCCTAGCACACCAAGCCACTGATAGATTTGTTCAAGGAGAAGAAGTTCCTTCTTAAGAATCATGACTTATGTTAGGACTTCGCTATCCTTGTTGATGGTTCCCCACCTGAACTCGATAGTGTTTCATTGTAAGACTACTACGTGGCCATGCTTGTCTTGGACAATGTGTTCACATGTATGTAGCAGAACCAGCTCATGTTTTGGAGTTTGCTATCGTAGATCGCTCCCCGAGAATCTCGCAACGCCGTCTCGTCGATTTGTGTTGCAAACTTTCATTTTTTTTCTTTCTAGACTTGATGAGTCTGGAATAACCTGACCCCAACCAGAACTGAATCTCAGGCTGATATGATGGTTGGAGCATTTCCCAAGATCTATAATAATGGTCTCTCGATAACCGGTAAGGGGGATGTCGTGGCCAACACACCCAGCCGGAAGACCTATTGTTGTAGAATCTTGATTGAAGAAGTTGGCCACCTCCCCATAAGGACTTCCTAGGAATTACTCCCTAGTTGTTCCTTATGGACTTTTGTGCTCCCGAAGTCCGACCTTTACTTGATGGCCATGTTGATGCTTTTAAGCATTGACCGTGGTACCTAGTACACCAAGGAGAACATTAGAAGCGGAGTGCTAAATGTATCTCGGTCGATCATCCAGATTTTGCCCCTTGACTCCGCTAAGGAGAAATCTGAGAAAGTGGTATCTTCCTTTGCATCTGCATCGTCCATCACTATTCATCATGGTCGTATGTTGTGTTGCCAGGATCCTTGACACGGATATTGGTAAAACCTTGATGAATATGGGAATGCTCAAGTTCTTGAGAGCACGCACAAGCACTAGGTGTTATCCTCGGCACAAACCGGGATTGCTCCCAGTGTTCTTGGTTATGCTATAACCTCTCAAACAGTGGATTTACTCTCTACTGTTGGGTTTCTTCCTAGTTACCAGAATCATTCCCAGCATTTGCATTTTGTTCCCATCTTGCACCGCCAATGTGCCAATTTTCCATGGGTTACCGTTCTTCGCCACATCTGTTTAGGATTATTTTCAGAGGTGGACTTGCCATGGGTCCCATCCATTTCCGATGATAAGCAAAATCATCCCTTGTGTTGTCTTCAACAAGGTAGTCCACATCATCCATTCTGGCCCGAGAATGTCATTCTTTCGGACTCCGTTAAACGATCGATTGTGATTTGCCACCGGCTGGTATAGAGAGTTTCAATGATCTCTATATGAAAAGTAATTCTTTTTGCCACTTAAGGGAATAACTCCACGAGTCACCTTCTCTAAGGTGCCCCGTCTGGTGGTATCGATCACCATCTTCTTAGGTGTGGAATTATTGCCACTAGGTGAACCTTCATCGTTTGTTTCACTCCATCCCCATGGAGGTGTACTCCGTGTCTCATCTCAAGAGATGTTTCAATGTCTCACTCCAAGAGTTGATCTTGAGTTGCCCGATATTTCACAAGATCAACTATTGCGGAGTTTCTTTCGTCGTGACCGTGTTGGACAAAGACCTCAAAAGCAAGGGTTTCAAGATCAACATGATGCTAGCAACCAACATTCATATGAAGGGCACTTGGATCATGAAGATTGTGTTAGTTAGTGTCCCCTCTGATTTCTTACCCTACGCTTGAATCTCGGGACAAGATTCTTGTTTAGTGGGGGTGAGTTGTCACAGCCCTAGACCAGCCCTTGCATGTCTTGCTTGGTCTTCATGCGCATCATGTTTAAATTTCTCAGAAACTGGAAATGGGGATGTTCAAACCCTAGCACTAAATGAATTCAACTCGGGTCAAATTAAAATCTTTTTCAATGAACCCAAAATACCCTTTGGAAAAGTTCATCATTTTTGGATTGATTAAAAACCTCTGCCAAAAATGTTGCACATATTTCTAGGACCATTCTGGATTTTTGAATTAAATCATACCTTATTTGCATTGGGCATTTAAATATTATATATTATTTTAAATGCTCAAATAATCATAAACTAAAATGTTTACTGTTGGATTTATTCTAACCTGTAGCCATGCTTGGTTTCATGATTTTTGGAAATGCCCTGGCATTTTTAACAAAGCCCTAAAGTTTACAAAGAAAGAAAATAGAAAACAGAAATTAGAAAGAGAGAGAAAGAGAAGCTTACCCGAGGCCCACTTACCTGGTGGCCCAGCATGGCCCAGCCCAACTAGCCGATGCCAGTTATCTCCCACCTCTCGCCAGGAGGACGAGGGGCGCGTGGCCGCCGCGCGCCGGCACACGCTGTGGCCACCTCCTACCTCTCTGTTTGTCTCCTCGTCGCCCTGAGGTTGCCACGCACCTCCCTGCCCCTCTCTGTCACTCCTCCTCCCTCTCACTGGATCCCCTTCCCCCTCCTCTGCTCCCTCACGCCATGGCCGAAGCGCCGCAGCCGCTCCACCGCGCCCACCGGCCACCCCTCGCCCTGCCGTGGAGCTCAGAAGCACCGCCGCGTCCTTCTCATCCTCTCCACCGAGCTACGGGATGCCGGGGGGCTCTGCTTCGCCGTCACCGCGCTCGTCTTCATCCTCAGGCCGTCGACGGCCTCGCCGTCGATTCGGCACCACCAGGACCTCCCCGGGCTCGATGACCTCCTCATCGGCATCGTTGTGAGCTTCCGCTTCGAACCCCTCTCTTCCCCGCCTCTTTTGCACCGCGTAGCCCCAGTTCCACCAGAGCCGAGAGCTCCCGCCCGCCGGCCATGTCGCCGCCGCGGACATGGCTTGTTTCATCCACGTCCGAGCACGTAGTTGAACTCCTGGAGTTCCTAGGAGCCCGTAGATCACCTCAGCTAGCCTCTCCGCACACTGTAGCCTCGCGCACGACCGAGCCCGTACTCCTGCCGCCTAAGGATGGCAATGGGTCGGGTTTGGATCGGGTTGAACAATATCAAATCCATATTCGTATCCATGAAGATAGTTTTTGCCCGCCCATGAAAAAATCCATGGGTGAAAAATTATGTCCATGTCCAAACCCGATGGATATCCATACCCACTGGATATCCATTGGGTCCTCTCTAGACATATAAATAAGACATAACACAATGGTAACATAAGCTCTTCCATTCTTCACTTTATGGCAGGCTAGACTTCACTTATGGTAAATCAACGTCCACTAACAACATGAGATCATTTAGTATTTTTCTAACATATGAGAATGACGAGTCTTAATAAGGAGATAAAAATAAGGGAAGGGTGTTGGGTATGTTACAGAGGGGATTGAATGTCAACTAATAAAAGTTATGACGGGGATTGTGTAATTTCTTTTGCATGTTTTGGATAACAAAGTGTAAAATTGCAATGGGACATGCGACCGCAGGGTAGGGATAACAGATTTTTGCCCATTAAGTCATATTATCGGGTCGGGTTTGGATATGCCCACGGGTACAAGATTATATCCATGCCCTACCCATGAGTAATCGGGTCGGGTTTGGGTGCTGCCCATGGACACAAATGCATATCCAAACCCTATCCATTCGGGTCGGATATCCATGGATATCCATGTCCATGGATAAAATTGCCATCCTTACTGCCGCCACCTCGCTCGTCGCCGGCGCTGTTCCGGGCCACCTCAGGTCGTACAGCTTGCACCGTTGGATGCGGCCGAGTGCCAGCTTTCCAACGGGACTAGCCGCGCCCGAAACCGCCCCTTGTACGCGAAACCCGAGCCACTCTGGCGAGACACCAACGCGGATTGTGGTCACCGGTGAGTCACTCCGGCGGGTACGCGTTAATTAGTGCTAATGACCCCCCTGGTTCGATGACAGGTGGACCCAGGGCCCTACTAAATTAGTTTAGTTACTAAACTAATTTTAGTTAACCACTGAGACACTGACATGTTGGCCCCTGTGCCTATTTAGTTTAGTTTAATCTTCTGTTAAGTTTAGTTAAGCCTGTTTAACTTCTGTGTCACTAACGTGTGGACCCCACACGTCAGGTTTGACCTGGACCAGCCCCTGTTGACTGCTGACATCACAGTGACGTCATGCTGACGCAATAAGTGTTTTCTGGAATTTTGAATAAATCAGAAATGGTTTATTTATTTCAGAAAATAGCTAAAACTTCTAAAAATCACATAAAATAATCTATAACTCCAATGAAAATAATTTATATATGAAAAATGATCAGAAAAATTCAAGGAATCTGTTTATGGCATTTTCATGCATGTTTGAACCAATTAAACCTGCTGATCAGGTCAAACCAATTAAATGGCATTTAAATAATCACATATGATGTTTGAATTTGAACCTTTGGTTCAAACCAACTTCATTTAACATGGTTGCTAGTTGCATTAGCTCAATCAACAGCATATTTCCATGTCATGATCATGCATCATATTGTCGCATTGCATTGATTGTGTTCTCTCTTGTTTGCCGGTGTTTGTCCCCTCTCAGTAGACGCTGTTCCGACGATGTGATCGATGACACCGATGAAGACCCAATGTTATATTCAGAAGTGCCAGGCAAGAAAAACCCCTTTGAGCATCTCGGTACAATCCCACTCTCTCGCTCTTGCTCTCTTTTACTGCATTAGGACAACAACTTTTCAACTGTTACCTGCTGCGATAGTTGAACCCCTTTCCACTGCATGACCCATCATTGCCACAGTAAATAGTTGAAACCCACTAGCATGAGTAGGAGTTGTTTGAGCCATGTTGTGCCTACTCATTCATGCTTTCTGGTTATGCCTGCTATTGCTTAGAGTTGTGTCAGGTCTGATTCATCGGGGATGAATTGGAAGGGTGATGAACATGTCCTACTGTGTGAGAGCTAAGTGTGTGAATACGATTTGGTAAAGGTAGCGATGAGAGGCCATGTAGGAGTACATGGTGGGTTGTCTCATTGCAGCCGTCCTCAGGAACTGAGTTCTATGTTGGTTGATCCATGAACAGTTACTACCACGCATTGGGCTCTGGGCGCTCCAAGCTCTCTCGACTTATTAACTTCCCTTGTCCTCTGTCCAGGAGTTGCAACTAGTTTCTGGTGTTTGTAGTTTACTGGAGCTCGTGCGCAGCGCTGACCATCGGGGTGGGCTGTGATGCGGCAGGTACGTGGCCGGGTGTACCGAGCGCCCGTTTGGTGACTTAGGAACCATGTACACATCGTTTGGGGCCGTGAGCGACACCCTGGCCGGATCTCCCTACGGATGGAGCCCAAATAGGCAATAAACATGGACTAGGGACTTGTGTGGTTAGTCAGGTCGTGGCCGACACCCTCGCTGGGCCTCCGCTTGAAGGTTGCCGAGTACATGTCGTGTAAACGGCGGTAAGTGGTGAGAGCGTGTGTGAAGAAGTACACCCCTGCAGGGTTATATATATGATCTATTCGAATGGCCGTTTCCGTGGAAATGGACTTCTAGTTTACCTTTACAGTTCATAGACAAGTGAAAGTGGATACTCTAAAACGCGCAAGATAAGCGTGAGTGCTATGGATGGCCTTCTCGTAGGGAGACGGAAGCGGATCCATAGTGGTGTATTGATTGGTGAATATGTGGACTCGTGTGCGCCACCTCAAAAGAGTTACTTGCAGTCGTAGTTTAGGATAACCACTGAGTCAAAGCTGGCTTGCTGCAGTCAAACTCCACCACCCCTTTGTTGATACTGATGCATATGTAGTTAGTTCTGATGTAAGTGTTGCTGAGTACCTTTGTACTCACGTTTGCTTAATTTATGTTTTTGCAGAGAGACTTCAGTCTCGCTAGTGATTCCGCGTGGACTTCGATGTTTAGCTTGTTACCTCAGCTACGATCTTGTACCCTTGGGAGGGTATTGTAGATAGTCAGGCTTCTTAGCCTTTTTCAATTGTAGTTGTCTGTACTCAGACATGTTATGCTTCCGTTGCCTGTATGCTTTGTATGATGGGTCATGTGACCTCTGTTTGTAATAAATGATATGATGGCTCTTCTGGGCCTTTATATCTATGAGTTGTTGAGTTATGTTGTGATGCCATGTTGTACATCACATACTTGCATGTTATGCGTACGTGTAATGTGTATTGCTATGTGTGGGATCCGACACCTAGTTGTTTACCCTTGGTAGCCTATCTTGCAGGGAAATGTCTCCTAGTGCTTCCACTGAGCCTTGGTAGCTTGCTACTGCTCCGGAACACTTAGGCTGGCCGGCATGTGTCCTTCTTCGTTCCTGTGTCTGTCCCTTAGGGGAAATGTCACGCGTTGTTCCTTTAAGTCCTTGTAGCTTGCTACGACTTGGGTTCATACGTTGATGACCGACACGTTCGTTGCTGGGTCATGTATGCCTGTCTCTGTAATTTAGTGCCACTTTTGGCTTATAACTAGTCATGTCGGCCCGGGTTCTCTGTCACATGGATGCTAGCAACACTATCATATACGTGTGCCAAAATGCGCAAACGGTCCCGGGCCAGGTAAGGTGGCACCCGTGGGGATACCGTGCGTGAGGCCACAAAATGATATGATGTGTTACAGGCTAGACCTGTGTGACTTAGGATCGGGGTCCTGACAAACAAACTCACATCAGTCATGGATACACTCACCCAATCCACGTCTACGAGCATAGCATGTCCTAACAGTAAACGTAGAAGTAACTCCCAAAGGTTTGAAAGTAATGCAGGTAATAGGTACTACCTCAATCTACTTCCCAGTCCCACAAGTTAATTGATCCTACTCATGCAATGTGTGAGGGTTTTACAAATGCAATGAAAACTGGGTAATTGGAAAGTATGATTAAAGTGTTACTTGCCTTGCTGATGATCCGCAAAACATAGAGATTCAAAGTAGCAAGCGGCACACTCCAGGTACTCTATCACAAACAAACAAGCACACAATAAGTACTTAACTAATGCACGGGTAAAACTCAAATAAGAGATCTAACCAGAAAGTTCAACTTAAGAACACCGGTTTGCAAAAAGAATCAACTCGAAAGAAGCAACGAAACTCAAACAGCGAAAGAAACGAGCTCCGGTTTGCTAATTGGCCTAAAGTCAAATTTTACAGTAGCCAAAACCTTGGTCAAGTTGGTTAAACGTAAAAAGGTCATCGAGACGAAGATCTGGGATTTTGAATCACCTGATTCCGACTCTCGAGCGAAAAGAAAAACGAAAAACAAGATCAAGGCAGAAATCACGATCGGAATAATCGCGGATAAATACCCCGAAAAAGGAAACGGACGAACAGGCTAACGAATGAACGTTCGCTGTCTGCGGCTAACGGACGAAAACCGTTCATTAAAATGAACGTACGGACGAACGTCTGCTAAATAACTAAACCGACGAAAAACCGAACCGATCTAATCTAATACAAAAAACAGATCTACGGTTTTACTAAAACCGTTCGGTTCCTTTTAAAAAACGATAACTACCTCAAACGACGAACTCCGGTGAACGGCGGTCAGGCGGCGAGGCGAGCGGCGGCGCGGCTGTGCGCTGCGGGGTGGCGAGGCGGGCGGCAGCTGGCTAGGCGGCAGGGCGGCTAGCGGCAGGCGGCGGCGCGAGGGCGGAGGCGAGCGGCGGCGCGGGCGGCGGCGAGCGGTAGCGCGGCTGCAGCTGGCTAGGGCAGGGGCCGTTTGGGGCTGACGGGCCGGGGGCGGCGGCTTATAAAGCCCAGAGTCCCGGGCCTCTACGACTCCAAGTCGGTTGCACTTTTTTTTTAAATAGAGTCCTGGCGTAGAAAAACTAAGGAAAGAAATACTAAACGGACTCCAAAAATCCCGAAATAAATTTTCACCGTCCTCTAATAATATTTATGACAAAGTGAACATTTTTCCCGGACCTAAATGCAATTTTGAAAAACGCGCATTTTTCCTATGCAAATAAAATCGCAAATAAATCCAGAAAAATACCAAAAGTGATTTTAACATTTTTCCTCCAATATTTCTGTTATTTTGGAGAAGTCATATTATCTCCGCTCATATTTTGTATTTAGATATATTTTTAGGAGGGAAAAATAATTAGAATCACACTGTCCTCGTACCGGTATTCGAGCGAACTCAAATACGAAAACGGTAAAATTCCCAACTCTCTCCGTAGGTCCTTGAGTTGCTTAGAATTTCGAGGAACGCCACAACAAAAATGCAAAATTATGTAATGCAAATATGATCTATGTATAACATTCCAAATTGAAAATTTGGGATGTTACAAACCTACCCCCCTTAGAATGAATCTCGCCCTCGAGATTCGACTTGGCTAGAGAACAGGTGTGGGTGGTCCTTGCGTAGATCGTCTTCTCGATCCCAGGTGGCTTCTTCCTCGGTGTGGTGACTCCACTGAACTTTGCAAAACTTAATAACCTTACTGCGAGTGACTCTGCTCGAAAATTCGAGAATCTTAACAGGCTTCTCCTCGTATGTAAGATCACTGTCCAACTGAATTGCTTCCAGGGGTACTGCGTCTCTAAGCGGTATATCGGCCATCTCCGCATGGCACTTCTTAAGCTACGAAACGTGAAACTCGTCGTGCACTCCTGACAATCCTTCGGGCAATTCCAACTTATAGGCAACCTCTCCCATGCGTTCCAAAACATGGTAAGGTCCCACAAATCTCGGGGCTAACGTCCCTTTAACTCCGAAACGTTTAACTCCTCGCAGAGGCGATACTCTCAACTATGCTCTATCTCCGATCTCATAGGCTATCTCCTTGCGCTTCGAGTCTGCATAACTCTTCTGTCTAGACTGAGCTACCTTCAATCTATCTCGAATCAACTTCACCTTCCTCTCACACTCTTTGATTAAGTCTGGTCCAAACAACTGTCGGTCTCCAACTTCATCCCACATTAACGGTGTTCGGCATCTCCTTCCATACAATGCCTCGAACGGTGCCATCTTCAAACTGGCTTGGTAACTGTTGTTGTATGAGAACTCCACGTATGGCAAATTGTCATCCCAACTAGAACCATAATCTAATGCACAGGCTCTCAACATATCTTTCAAAATCTAATTGACTCTCTCAGTCTGTCCATCTGCCTGCGGGTGAAAAGCTATGCTAAACTCTAGTCTGGTACCCAAAGTTTCATGTAACTGATTCTAGAACTTTGAGGTAAACTGGGTTCCTCTATCTGATATGATGCTCCTCGGAACTCTATGCAGACATACAATTCGGGTCATGTATATCTTTGCCAACTTTGCACTGGTATATGTGGTTTTCACAGGGATAAAGTGGGCTACCTTCGTCAATCGGTCCACTACTACCCAGATTGAATCATATCCTGCTTTGGTCCTAGGCAATCCGGTGATAAAATCCATGCCAAGCTTCTCCCACTTCCATTCGGGTATCGGCATAGGTTGTAACAATCCTGCTGGCTTCTGATGTTCTGCCTTTACTCTCTGACATACATCACAAACTTCTACATACTCCACGATATCTTTCTTCATACCGGTCCACCAGAAAATGTCCTTCAAATCCAAATACATCTTAGTATTTCCTGGGTGAATCGAGTATGGTGAATCATGGGCCTCCTGTAGAATCAACTTCCTGATCTCCGGGTCATTAGGCACATAAACGCGGTCCTCAAACCATAAGGTGTCGTGTTCATCCTCACGAAAACCTTTAGCTCCTCCTTCGCTCATCCTCTCCTTTATAGAGACAACCTCCTCATCAGTTTTCTGAGATTCTCTGATTTTATCCATCAAGGTAGACTGGATCTCTAGTGTTGCTACATAGCCTCTCGGAACTATCTCCATACGTAGTTCTCGTAAGTCCTTGGCTAATTCCTTTGGAAATTCCTCCGTCAATAGGGTGTTGACATGGCTCTTACGGCTTAGCGCATCGGCTACTACGTTAGCCTTTCCGGGATGAGAATGCAATCTCATGTCGTAATCCTTAATGAGTTCCAGCCATCTCCTTTGTCTGAGATTCAGCTCCTTCTGAGTCAATATATACTTCAAACTCTTGTGATCCGTATATACTTCACAATGGTTTCCAATAAGAAAATGTCTCCACGTCTTCAATGCATGCACTACGGCTGCTAACTCCAAATCATGGGTGGCATAGTTCGGCTCATGATGTTTTAGCTGTCGTGAAGCATACGAAACAACTCTTCCTTCCTGCATAAGGACTGCTCCAAGTCCTCGACGTGAAGCGTCGCAGTACACCTCATAATCCTTATGTTGATCTGGCAGAATCAACACAGGGGATGAGACCAACCTTTTCTTTAATTCCTGGAAACTGGCCTCACATTCTTCTGTCCAACTAAACTTGGTGTCCTTATTTAACAACTCCGTCATTGGCTTTGCAATCCTCGAGAAATTCTCAATAAATCTCCGGTAGTATGCTTCAAGTCCAAGAAAACTCCGAATCTCTCCAACTGTTGTTGGTGCTTCCCAATGGGTCACAGTGTCCACCTTAGCGGGATCTACTGCTATTCCTTCTCCAGATATAACGTGTCCGAGAAATCCGACTTCCTTCAACCAAAACTCGCATTTGCTAAACTTGGCATATAACTAATGTTCTTTGAGCTTCTCCAATACCAAACGCAAATGCTCTGCATTCTCCTCTTCATCCTTCGAGAAGATAAATATATCATCAATGAACACTACGATGAACTTATCCAAATACCCCATAAACACTTTGTTCATCAGGTTCATAAAGTATGCTGGTGCGTTAGTCAGACCAAAAGACATAACGGTATACTCGTACAACCCGTACCTAGTGGTAAAGGCCATCTTAGGTATATCCTGCTCTCGGATCTTCAATTGGTGGTACCCTGATCGCAGATCGATCTTGGAAAATATCTTAGCTCCTTGCAATCTATCGAACAGATCATTGATCATTGGTAGTGGGTACTTGTTGTTGATCGTTACTTCATTCAGCCCTTGGTAATCAACAACCATTCTTAACGATCCATCCTTCTTTTCTACTAAAAGTACTGGCGAACCCCAAGGCGAGGAACTTGGGCGTATGAATCCTTTATCCAGTAACTCCCTAATCTGTTTCTTAATCTCCTCCAAATCCTTTGCGGGCATCCTATATGGTCTCTTAGAAATTGGCCCGGTGCCTGGCAAAAGTTCAATCAAAAACTCTATATCTCTATCCGGTGGCATGCCAGGTAACTCCTCTGGAAACACATCCGGATAATCCTTCACTACTGGCACTTCCTCCTGAACAACTCCCGTGAGAGAATGTACTTGAGTCCTTATTGGCGAATGCCTAGATACATACTTAATCCTTTTTCCCTCTGGGGTGGTGAGCAAAATTGACTTACTGGCACAGTCAATGTTACCTCCATACTTCGATAGCCAATCCATACCTAATATCACATCCAATCCTTGTGACTCCAGGACTATTAGGTCAGAGGGGAAAGTATGGCGTCCTATGATCAATGGCGTCTGAAAACATCCTTGGTGTGCCATATAATCTGCTCCAGGTGAACTTACTAACATGGGGGTCTTAAGAACTTGGGTGGACATCCTATGTCTATTTACGAATCCCCTTGAAATATATGAATGCGATGCACCAGTATCGAAAAGAACTATTGCGGTAAATGTCTTAACCAAAAACTTACCGACAACAGCATCGGCTTGCTCTTCTACCTCCTCCACAGTCACGTGGTTCACTTGTCCTTTATTGAATGGGTTAGGCTTCTTTGCGGCGCTTCCATTGCCGTTTCCATTCTTAGCTTCTGGGCATTCATTGGCATAATGTCCATTCTTCCCGCACTTGTAACAGGTGACATGGCTGAAATCCTTCTTGGTGGGTGTGGACGGTGTAGGGCGGCTCTGGTTACCATTTGCTCCATTTCCATTTCCATTCTTAGGGCCATTGTGATTGTGCGAGCTACCTCCTCCATGGGTATGTTGGAACTGTCCTACCATTTTATGGGTAAAACGAGGCTACTCTTGAGCTCCAGAGTTATACTTTCCTTGTCCATACTTCCTTTTGCGACTTTCAATCTATTGGTGCTTCCTTTCAATCATTAGGGCGCGGTCAACCAGCTCTTGGTAGTTATTGAAAGTTGCCACCATCAACTGTACACTCATCTCATCATTCAGCCCTTCCATGAATCTCTCCTGCTTAGCGGCATCTGTGGCCACATCATCTGGGGCATAACGAGATAGGGTCCTAAACTCATCCACGTACTGGGCCACAGTACGGTTGCCTTGGCGCAAATTGCGAAACTCCTGCCTTTTCATACTCATAGCTCCAGTTGAGACATGGGCGGTACGAAAAGCTTGCTGGAACTGATCCCAAGTCACATTGGCTATGGGAAAAGTGGTTGTGTAATTCTCCCACCATGCTGCGGCTGGTCCAGACAACTGGTGTGCGGCAAATCGCACCTTCTCAGCGTCAGAGCAATTAGCAGTGGTCAAATCCCTTCCAATCTTGCGTAGCCAGTCATCAGCCACTATTGGTTCGATGCTGCTAGCAAACACGGGTGGTTGCAACCTTAAGAAACGTGTCAGGTTGTCCACGGGTGGTGGTGGTGGAGGATTGTTGTTGTTGTTCTGGTTGTTCTGAGTGTTCTGGACAAGTTGTTGCATCAGGGTGTTCTGCTGCTGGATCAACTGGGTGAGATCAGGGGGAAACTCAAATCCGGGCTCATGTCTTGGAGGCATCTGATGGGTGTAGAGGGAAGAGATTAGAATAGAAAAGAGGTATAAGGGAAAATCACTACCCATATGCACATGAGACAAACACAATCATATCACACCAATCAATTTCAAGAAAGATCTCACAAATCTAACTATCGTTACAAAAGTGCTCTAAAACTAATATATGGGGTAAACTACTAGTCACAGGGTGGTCTTCTAGAAAATATTGATCGGCAGAGGATTCCATGATATCTGCTATAGCTTCGTCTTCATAGTCTTCGTCCTTGCTATCATCAGGTTCCGAATCCGTGTCGTCAATGATGATATAGTCTTCCGGTGGAATCTCCTTGGGTTCTTCTTCCTCGTCTTCTTCTCCCATGAGTATCCCTAACTTTCGTGTCAAGTCATCATTCTTCTCCACAAGTATTAGCATCTCCTCCTCATATCAGTCGCGTGTAGACTTGAGTTCTTCCTCTAGCTGCAAATTCCTATTTAGGGCTTTCTTCAAATCTATCATCCTTGCACACATCTGGTGCTCCTAGCGACGAATGTGATGGTTCAACTCCTGGATGAAGGCTGCAATGGATCTATCCTTCCGGGTGCTGATCATATCCCAATTCTCATCTCGGCGTCCACAAATTTGGTAGATGGTGTCCTTCAGCTCCTGCTTGTAGACTTTTCCAATCCTTCCCATAGCGATGTGGGCTGCCATGCTCCTGCCTAGGCTCCACCTAGGCGCATTAAAAGAAAATGCTATGAGTGTGGTGACGGGCTTAAACGTCCTTCCTGGAACTTGAGCTTGAATCAACCAACGCTCCTCCTCAGGTAGAGTGGCATTGTAGGTTCTGGTGAAACTTGGTAGTCCAATGTTTAAATATCTGGTGACTTCCTTCAGGTGTCGTCCAAATGGTGTATCATCATCCGGTTGTGTGAACTTGTTCTTTGCATCCACCATCCTAAAAGAGTAGAAAAGATGAGGAGTCAGAAAAGAGAAGAGTGAATAGTGCTCTAGGGTTTTAGCTTCGTGGTCGTGTCCTATAGTCAGCGTGTGCTCTGATACCATCTTGTAGCGACCAGACCTCAATTAGTCTGATCTCTGTGCATCATTGTCATCCCTGGATCAGTAATGCTGACACACACAGTACTCGAAGGATTTATAACAGAGTAGCAATCACACACTTATTACATCGATAGTTCCAACGATGAACTTATTACAAAAAAAATGGCTGAAGGTCATCTAACACGATAACAGCGGAAGGCTTGGAAGATAAGTGAGTCCATCAACTCCAACGGCATCACTGAGTATAGAACCACGACCTAAAAGGTACCTTACTCGTCGTCTGAAAAGTCTGCAACATGAACGTTGCAGCCCGAAAACGGGTCAGCACATGGAATATGCTGGCAAAGTAACACAAGAGAGCAAATGAAAGTAAAGCTATACTATATGCAATATGGCTGGTGGAAAGCTCTATGGTTACAGTTTTTGCGTAAAGCCAATTTTTCCCTAGTTCAAAGGAATATATTTTAATTAACTATCATGGTAGTTGAAACATCGTTGAGAAGATAGACATCCTCTCAACCCCAATTAAAAATCATCATTAAACCCAACAATATTAAATTAGAGTAACATGATTAGATTCACATGATAATCCAAGTACTAGATACTCAAGACGTCCGTAACCGGGGAAACGGCTAATCATGATCAGTTTATACACTCTGCAGAGGTTTGTGCACTTTTCCCCACAAGATTCGATTGCCTCCTTTTGGTTTCTCGCACTGCATGGTGTTTGAGAAACGGATGGCCGAGAAATAGTCTTTCCGAAGAGGTCCCCTTAACCACATAGATAGGCCGGTACACCTACAATCCCTCTACATCTGCTAGCCCATCATGGAAAGGTTTCCCACAACTTACTTTTTTTACTATAAACAATAGGGTAAAACCCCACTGCAATTTTTAATTATTAAAAAAGTCAAACTACAGAGTGTATCTGGGAAGGCTTGAGGTAAGCCTAAAAACTAATAAAGAGTCTATGTAAAGGCTTTGAATCCAAACAGAAAATTGTCTATCATGCTTCTTCTTCATTCTGAACTTGAGAAGCTTTAACTCTTCCAAGAAAATGAACTTCCAGCCTTGGAAAGAAGGTGGGATGTTTTCAAAAACCTTATTGTTTCTGGTTATCCAGATGGCCCATGCTCCAAGGATTATGATTTCCATGAAGAAAGGATATCTCAGTTTGTCCTTCAGGTCTTGGAACGCTTCTAACACAGACAAGTTTGGTGTTCTTGTTGGACAGATGAAATCCCAGCATTGTTGAACAAATTGGCAGCCCCAAAATAGGTGATGAAGAGTTTCTTCTTGCTGGCATCCACCAACCGCACAGTTGTAATCCTCTAGCACAAAATTCTTTCTTCTAAGTAAATTTCTTGTGTTGACTCTATCATGTAGAAGTTGCCAGAAGAACACTTTATGCTTTGGCTGGCATGAACTCTGCCAGATCCAATTGAAATGTGGAGGTGTCTGCTTGTATCCAATTAGAACTTTATATGCTTTGATGGAGGAGTAGTGTTCATTCCCCCAAATGTAGCTCCAAGTGTCCAATGTGTCTAAGTATTCTGATTGTCTCATGGAAATGCAAATGTCTTCCATCTGTAGGAATTCCTCATATGCTTTAGTTGTCAGAGGGAGAAAAAATAGGTCCTGTAAGTACTCAGTCTGTAGTACTTGTTGTACATTTAGTTGAGGGTTTCTGACAAAAGAGAACAAGTGAGGGAATTGGTGCTTAAGTATTGCTTGGCTCCATAAGTCTTCCCAGAAAAAAAAACACTTACTCCATTTCCCACATTACATCTAGCAATGGCTTTGTATTGATCAATGAGAGCTAAGTTGGATTTCCACCAGAATGATCCTATCAAACTGCCCCCTCGCAATCTCCCATCACTATAGTATGATTCCCAGATAAGATTGACCCATGGGATGTCATGTCTGTTGAAGAATTTGTGAAGGTTCTTCATGAGCAATGTTTTGTTGTGTGTGTAGATGTCTAGCACTCGTAATCCCCCTTGATCTTTGGGTCTGCACACTGTTTGCCATGCTACCAGAGCAGGTCTTTTGTCCTCCATATCAGGTCCTCTGTAGAGGCAGTGTCTCAAATATTTGATGATCTGTTTTTTAATTGTAACAGGTATGTCCAGACAGCACATGAAGAATACTGCTAATGAGGTCATCACTGATTTGACCAGTAGAAGTTTACCAGCTTGTGTCATGAATGTAGAGATACCAGCCACTCTTTTGGCAATCCTGTTCACTAGGGGGAGGCATTGCTCCACTGTTGGTTTGGAGATCCCCAAAGGCATGCCAAGGTAAGTAAAGGGGAACTGACCTCTGGCACATTGCAAGGTGTTAGTATAAATTTCAACCCTGTCTTCAGCAATGTTCAAAGGTACCATGATTGATTTTCCATAATTTACTTTGAGCCCAGTTGCAGTGGCAAAAGTATTCAGAAGTGCCTTCAAACAGAACAAGTGTCTAGCATCAGCTTGCATAACCACCAGAGTGTCATCTGCATATTGCACAATTGGGAAATGTGGGCATGATCTGATTTGAAGAGGAGTAGTGATCATGTTTAACCTCATGGCTTTGTTAAGAAAGGATTTTAAGAGATCAGCAGCTAGCACAAAAACCAAAGGAGAGTAGGGATCTCCTTGTCTTACTCCTCTTTTTATGTAATTTTTTTTGCCAGGTACACCATTCAGTAACACAGCAGAGGATGCAGTTGTGAACAAATATTACATCCAAGAAATCCATTTCTCTCCAAACCCTTTTGCTCTGAATATATCAATAATTGCATCATGTTGTATTGTATCAAAAGCCTTCTCAAAATCCAATTTGATTACTAGGGTTTCCTCTTTAGATTTATGACATTGATGAATGTATTCATAGGCCCATCCTAGGCAGTCCTGGATCACTCTATCTTTGAGGAAGCCATATTGATTAATATGCACCATTTGTAGGATAACTTGTTGTAGTCTATTTGCCAGCAGTTTGTGATGATTTTCAGGACACTATTTAACAGTGAGATAGGCCTGAAGTCATTGGGTGAGAGTGGTACCTCTGTTTTTGGCACTCGAGTAATGTAAGAGGAATTAATGCTCTCAAGATTAACATTTTCAGCATGGAAAGCCATAATAAGCTCAAAGACATCAGTCTTAATAATATGCCAACAGCTTTTGATAAACTCATTATTGAATCCATCTGGCCCTGGTGATTTGTCTGCAGGTAGCTTTTTGACCACATCTTCAATTTCTTCTTGGGAGAAAGGTTTTTCTAGGTCACTAAAGAGTTGTGGATCCATAGTGTTTTCATAGAGGTCTCTTAGATCAAAGTGCATTGAGTGTCCATTAGATTGTCCCAATCTGATTTAAAAGCTTCCCATAGTATTGCAGCCTTGCCATCATGGTATGTTACTTCCACTTGGTCTTTGTTCAATAGCATAGCAATCTTATTGTGCCTGTGGTTAATAGAGGCAGTAGTGTGAAAGAATTTTGTGTTCTCATCACCAAACTTGACTCCTTTAATTTTACCTCTCTGTTTCCAGTAAATCTTCTGATCATTGAGCACAATTAGTAAATATTCCTTGAGCATAGTTCTGCAGTTATTTTCACATACTGATAGGTCTCTGTATTCTTCAATCATATCCCAAAGAAAGATACAGTCATTTAGGTCTGAAATTTGCTTCTTATGGCAGGCAATGTTTTTGGACTAGAGCTTAAGAGCTCTTCTGACATTTTTTAGTTTAGCATTGATCTTCTTAGCACAGTCAGTATGACCCACTGGGATATTCCAAGATGTTTCAACCACCTGTTTAAATGAGCTATGGATAATCCAGTAGTTTTCAAATCTGAACACCTTTGATTTTGGAATATTTGTGCCTATTTTAATCATGCAGGGAAGATGGTCAGAGATTGGTTTGGCCATGGGAAGGGCAAAAGTATCTGGGTAACTAGTCATCCAAGCAGCAGAGGTGAAGAACCAATCTAGTTTTTCTAGGAGTGGGTTTTCCTGCATATTGCTCCAGCCGAACTGTCTGCCCTTAAGAGGGAGTTCAATTAAGGCCAGTTCACTAATAGCCTCATTAAACATAAGCATCTCATTAACATCCCCTCCAGGTCTATTTCTGTCTTCAGGTGTTCTGATGAAGTTGAAGTCTCCCATGATAATCCAATCTACTTCATTAGGCATTTGTATATTACCAAACCAGTCAATGAACTCAATTTTTTCTTCATGATTGCAGGGACCATAAATGTTTGTGAGAATCCAACTTTTAGAAGATGATCTACATGTGAACTCAATTGATAGAGAGAACTTGTTTTGAAACACTAGTTCTCCAGTAAATAAGGATCCATTCCAAGCAGTGAGAATACCTCCTGAGGCCCCAATAGATGGTAGGAATTCAAATTTATTGAATCTTTGAGGGCATACTTTATGAATGTAAGTTAAATCAAAGGTTTCTTTCTTAGTTTGCTGCAAGCATATAATCCCAGCAGTACTTTCCTCTATTTTCTGTCTAATAGCCAGCCATTTGTCTGAGGAATTAATACCTCTCACATTCCAATTTAAGATATTCCAAGTTCTGTTGCTATTCATTAGAAACCAGAAGAATTATTGTTTGATCATCAGGGTCCATCCCCTGGTGACAATCCCAAGCCTGAATGGTAGTGAGATTCACATACAGAGCAAGATATCTTGATTCAGAGAGAGTATTGCACCATTTAGCAGAGTTATAGGGCCAGGAATACCCCATCAACCAGAAATGTGATTCAAACATTTTCTCAGCATGAGATATAGTAGTAGTGTCTCCCATAGCATAAAAACACAATTGACATTTCAGCAGGGCAGTGTTAACATGTAAAAGGTGCCATTCAGTGCAAGCATCCATTGTGTAGTAGATGCAAAGATTACAATTTACTCCAAACATGTGACATCTTTTAACCAAAAGAGGATAACAGATCATGCTGCTATCTATTACATGTTGATATTGAAGATTCAACAACACACTAATTTTTTCTAACTGTGTCTCTAGTGGCCTTGGACACCTGGGCCACCTCTTCTTGTCCCTTCTTCTTTGGTTTCTTGGACAACTTATCTTGAAGCTCATCCTCAGCAACCTTACAAAAAGACTTGGTCAGGTTTTTAACCACTGAGTGCTGAATAATTGGGGGCATAGCATTACATGGAAGACAAGATTTGGCATCACAAGATTTTCTTCTAAAGCCCTTATTATCTTTTTTAATTCTATCACTCCTTCTTACCTCAGTTTCTACCATAGGTTCTTTATCTCTCCTTTTTCTGGATATGGCCTCTCCAAGTGGCAGAGCTTTGTTTGGAGACACTTGTTGGAGAGGGCTACTTGCCCCAGTGGAGGAATGTGCAGCAGGGCTAATGCCTTCATTCTCCTTGCCCAGCCCAAGATTGAAATCCTTGCAGGTTGGTGCCTGGGAGGTGCTACACTTATCACGGATATGAAAAAGCATTGTCTTTTCTTGTTCACAATTAGCAGTCAACAACTTCCAGATATCCGATTTGAGCAAGTGCATAGTCCAGCCAAATTTATCAGGGGTCAACAGCTTCACAAATGGATTATGAAGTTAAACCAACTTACTGCAATTTCAATTTTGAAAGTGTGCTTTGATCCTTGGGTTGCTGGTGCAAAATGTTGTATCCAAAGATCTAGTCCTTCTTCAGAAATTAAGTGAGAGCCATCAATAATTTGCATAGCATGTTCTTGAGCCAATGTATGAAATTCAAGTATTGAGGGGGAGCCTGGTAGTGAAAAAGTCCCATAGTTACCTTTGGGGCTTGCTTGTGAGGAAGATCCAATGTGAGGAATGAGAACATCTGCTTTGCCCTTGGTATATGTAGGAATGGCCCGGTGATCAGGGCTGGGAGCTTCAGCAACAGTAGTACTGGCAGGAATATGAGCTGTCTGCATATTTTGCTCTGTAGCTTCCACATTTATGTTCAGTTGAGCAGGTTCTATGGCTAAATTGGGAGGCTGGTCCTCATTTGGTTGCAGCATCTGCAATTTTTCCTCCTCTTCCATAGCATTATATGCTAGAGCAATGTTAAGTAAACCTAGACCCATTGGAGGAGCTAAGGAAGCCTGGTTGACCTCCTCACTGGCTGAATGTGTTAGAGATAGAAGACCATCAGAGAGTGAAACAGTAGTAGTGATGCTACTGTTGGGAGCTCCATCTTCAGGCAGTACTGGTATTGCCACTTGAAGCTACTCTGGAGGGCCAGGAGCATGTTGTTGGAAGGCCTAGTTGTCCTCTTGTTGAGCCTGATCTTCCCAAGCATCCCAATCATCATTTGGGGCATGGATATTGTGGTTGGGCAGTGGTTGAAATCCTGGGAAATCATTAGCATTTTGTGGAACAGGGTGGGGGTCTACACCCTCAGGTGGGAATGGATCCTCATCAGCAGGCCCCCCACCCAGCATTTCTTCCAGCAGAACTTCAACAGAGCATGTCCATGATTCTTCTTCAAAATGTTCTCCTTCAGACCATCTCATGCTCTTAGGTATATCCTCAAGCTCAGTAACTCTAGCCTTGACCTGGATCATACCCTTCAGGGCATCCTCTCTCTCCCAACTGATGATCTTGCCCCATTTGGAAATCGCAGAAGCAATATCTTCAGTATTGCAGAAATCGAAAGGGACACCCACAAACAGTAACCAGCAGACTCTGTTGAATTGTACTCTGCGCCAGTTTCTACCTTGATCATGCTTGTTAAAGGAGATAAAGACATCCCCAAACGCATGCGGGCCCTGCCGAACGAGCCTGTCTCTAACCCTGACATGCACAAACTTGACATATGCCTCCCCAAAGGGGCAGGGCTGAATTTCTCTGAAACCAACTTGTTCTACTCCTTGAAGAAACTCTTCTAGCACTTCACGAACGTTAGGGAAGAATACCTCGTTCGGATGTGGGTGGATGTTGGCAATCGCCCACTCTTCGTGGCGCCAAGGATGGTGGGGAACGATTGCTCGAGAAACCCCATTGCGACCTTCAATCACTTGTATCTGGAAACCATGCGGGACGAAAGGCTGGGGGTCGATAGGGATGTTAGCCATCGAAATCTCAGACGAGGAAGCAAGAACCACCTTGTCCGACAGCAATGGCAGCGACGGCGAGCTTGCCAAGGAAGGAGCAGATGTGGTGGCAGAGAAGGAAGGCGTAGTGGAATGCGAGGGGGCAAGCGACGGTCTCGGCTGAAAGTTTGTGTAAAAGACCAGTTCCGTAAATGAAGGTACCTGCCGAATTTGTGCCGCCGGCCCATGGCAACAGAACCAAGTCTCCACTTCTCCTTCAGCCCAAGCCTCGGCTGGTGGGCTCGGTAAAGAGTCGAAGCGTATAAAAGGCCAGAGCCCAGGCAAGTTATGTGTAGTATGAAAACGGGCTATGTGACCGTTATTTCCGCATGCATGGCATACAACGTGGTTACGTGCATACGAACGTTGCACGATCATGTGCTCCATCACAGGCTTGCCTTGACCATGATTAAGGTGCAATAAGTTGTTGTTATTGCCTTGAATAGCGCCCTCTTGAATGGGCCCAGATAGTCTGTCGAAAACGGACCGGCCATCTCTGACCACCGTGGAGTAACTTCGGTGATCACCGTGGCGGTGAGCTATGGCCTTGCCAGCCCTGCCCACCAAGGTCCATTCCTTGTCAAGCTCATCATAGTAAAGAGCTTCTTCCCTTTGCCAATTCGGACCACCAAAATTCCAGAGGTTAAAGACTAGCTCAAAATCTTTCTCAACAATATTACCCGCATTGTAAATCTCAAAGCCCACTGCTTATGAAGCAACCGAGAACTTGTAGGTTCTGTCCTTCAGGAAATGAACACGAAAACCTTGAGCATAACCCCCAAACATGGCAAGAAGAGAGATACTAACCGTGTGCACATTGAGCCTGAAAGAAGCACGGCTAAAAGAAACCACCATGGTGAATTCCTTTTGATGAAAACCCGGAGAGAACACCACCGGGTGACCAAACTTTGCCTTCATATCCGCTTGAAACTTCTTTCCCCGGTCAAAGTTGAGGGCAAAAGGTGCCATGGTGTGGTGGGAGGAGGCCACCAGCGCGGGAGTGGCCGCTGGCAGGGGATCTGTGGCCGTCGGGGCCGGAGTGGCCACCGGCGCAAGGAGGAGGAGCTAGGAGGAGGAGCAGGTTGACGCTCCGGAGCTAGGAGGATCAATTAACTTGTGATAACCTTAACAGAACTGCCCATCACATCCCACAACTTACTCCACTATGCCAGAGCCCATATTGGCATGTGGCTGCACACGGAAGTTTCTAGTATGAAAAATCTCATGATCCCTTTGAGCCTGGGTGGCGGTCCAAAAGAAAAACAGGCAATCACTTGAATACCCAGATGCCTCAATCCACCCAGATGTGTGTTAAAGTTGCCACCTTAAGTTGAACCATTAATTAACAAACTCACATCTGTCATGGATACACTCACCCAATCCATGTCTACGAGCATAGCATGTCCTAACAGCAAACGTAGAAGTAACTCCCAAAGGTTTGTAAGTAATGCAGGTAATAGGTACTACCTCAATCTACTTCCCAGTCCCACAAGTTAATTGATCCTACTCATGCAATGTATGAGGGTTTGACTAATGCAATGAAAACTGGGTAACTGGAAAGTATGATAAACGTGTTACTTGCCTTGCTGATGATCCGCAAAACCTAGAGATTCAAAGTAGCAAGCGGCGCACTCTGGGTACTCTATCGCAAACAAACAAGCACACCATAAGTACTTAACTAATGCACAGGTAAAACTCAAATAAGAGATCTAACCAGAAAGTTCAACTTAAGAACTCCGGTTTGCAAAAAGAATCAACTCGAAAGAAGCAACGAAACTCAAACAGCGAAAGAAACGAGCTCCGGTTTGCTAATTGGCCTAAAGTCAAATTTTATAGTAGCCAAAACCTTGTTCAAGTTGGTTAAACGTAAAGAGGGCATCGAGACGAAGATCTGGGATTTTGAATCACCTAATTCCAACTCTCGAGCGAAAATATAAACGAAAAACAAGATCGGGGCAGAAATCGCGATCGGAATAATCGCGGATAAATACCCCGAAAAAGAAAATGGATGAACAGGCTAACGAACGAACGTTCGCTGTCTGCGGCTAACGGACGAAAATCGTTCATTAAAACGAACGTACGGACGAACGTTCGCTAAATAACTAAACCGACAAAAAACTGAACCGATCAAATCTAATAAAAAAACAGATCTACGGTTTTACTAAAACCGTTCGGTTCCTTTAAAAAAACCGATAACTACCTCAAACGACGAACTCCGGCTAACGGCGGACCGGCGCGGCGGTCCGGCGGCGAGGCGGGCGGCGGCGCGGCTGCGCGCTGCGGGGCGGCGAGACGGGCGGCGGCCGGCTAGGCGGCGGGGCGGCTAGCGGCAGGCGGCGGCGAGCGGCGGCGGCGAGCGGCGGCGCGGCTGCGGCTGGCTAGGGCAGGGGCGGTTTGGGGCTGACGGGCCGGGGGCGGCGGCTTATAAAGCCCAGAGTCCCGGGCCTCTACGACTCCAAGTCGGTTTTACTTTTTTTTTTTAAATAGAGTCCTGGCGCAGAAAAACTAACGAAAGAAATACTAAACGGACTCCCAAAATCCTGAAATAAATTTTCACCGTTCTTTAATAATATTTAGGACAAAGTGAACATTTTTCCCGGACCTAAATGCAATTTTGAAAAACGCGCATTTTTCCTATGCAAATAAAATCGCAAATAAATCCAGGAAAATACCAAAAGTTATTTTAACATTTTTCCTCCAATATTTCTGTTATTTTGGAGAAGTCATATTATCTCCGCTCATATTTTGTATTTAGAAATATTTTTAGGAGGGAAAAATAATTAGAATCACACTGTCCTCGTACCGGTATTCGAGCGAACTCAAATACGAAAACGGTAAAATTCCCAACTCTCTCCGTAGGTCCTTGAGTTGCTTAGAATTTCGAGGAACGCCACAACAAAAATGCAAAAGTATGTATTGCAAATATGATCTATGTATAACATTCGAAATTGAAAATTTGGGATGTTACAAAAGCTAGCCCTAGAAAATCCCACAATTGTTTTAGATTATAATCCGGCAAAAACTGTACGTGTGTGGACGGTCTACTCCTTTTTTAGGAAAAATATTGATTCCATAGCCAGCTATACACGTCTTGCCATATAGAATTATAAATTGGATTTTTGTACTTTTTTAGTGTTTCTAAGGATTGGATCGGTTGCCCTTTATGTCAAGATCAAACATGTGGACTGGATGGCTGGGCTTGGCCCTAACGAGTTTACCTGGGCCAGCATCGCAAGTAATTAGCAAAGGATAGCTTGATGAGATGCAGAGATCGTTGTTCTTTTTGTTTTAGGCAAAAAAAAGAGAGATCGATCCAGTCCAGCTTCAATCAGGGATGCTACCTTTTTTAGATAGGAGAGAAAATAGATCGCCAGGCCAGGAAGACATCGATCGCTAGGATTCCAAAAATTAAATTGATCGCAAGGCCTGATGTGATCAATAGAAAGAGATGGAACGGAAACCTTACCTTTTTGATAAGAAATAATAGAAGAGATCTCAGCTATCAATCTTTATAGTTAACATAAAATCAACGGATATAAACGGGATGACGTATGGAGAACTATGAAACCTTCCGTCCTTTAATATTAGGTATAGATAAAGCAAATCACCACTTTAAGTACTATTGCAAACACATTCAAATTTTATTTTTGCATTATAACTATTGTACTCTAACTTCACCACGACTTATATCAATGATACAATCCAAGCTTTCATCCAAACAAGCAAAACAATGCATCAAAATAGAATCTGTCTTGAACAGGATAGTCTGTAGTAATCTAAACATCTACCATACTTCTGTATCTCGAAAAATTCTGAAAATTAGAAAAAATAAACAATTTGTATAGAAGTACTATGCAGAAAGTTTCAGAAATGTGTTCTCGTGCAATCCTCTCCTCTCCTACCTCTCCTAGGCTCTCCTAGGAGGCAATAGGATGGTAGCCACTACGGCCCCGACGGCCATTCAACCCTCTGCCAATGGCCACTCCGGCCCCGACAGCGACTTCTTGCTCTCTGCCGGCGACCACTTTGGCCCTGGTTGGCAAATATCCATCAACTAGGCCTAGTCTTGAAGGAGTCATGGCTCCTTTTTCACTCAACTTCGAGAGGGGCAATTTGTTCCAAGCAAGTATGAGGAGCAAGTTTGGTTATCCAGTGGTCTTCTCACTAGGATTTCGTTAAAAGGAATTCTTATTGGTGGTCTCATTTTGTCGTGCTTCATTCAAGTTGGATATTCACACGGTAAGTATCGCGCTTCATGCCACCTTAGAAGGTTATCCTCAAGGTTTTTGAGTTTCTTTCCTCGAAGATCGTTCGTTTAAATTCTCGGTTGCCTCAAAATCGGTGGGTTTTCATATTTACAATGCTGGCAAAGTGGTTGAATTGGCTTTTGAGATGAGTTTTTGTCTTTGAGGGAATGGAGGGCCTAATTGGCGTCGTGAGGAAACTCTCTTTTACAAAGAATTGGATGATGAATGGACTGTGGTTGGCCGGAATGGTAAGGCCATAGTTACTGTATCCGGTGATCGCCGAAATCTTTCTCCGGCGAGGGAAAATAGGTCAGTTTTCCAGCGTCTTTCATGTGCAGTTGATGAGGTACATGATTTGGGTCAGCGAGTTAATGATAATATAAAAATGTTGTTAATGACTCTGTTATGGAGGAGCAGTAGCATTTGCCAGAAATTAATAGTAATTCACGTACTTTTGAATGTGCATGCTTTGCATGTGGGGTAGTTGGCCACTTCGCACACTTTTTCTCAAGGCACAGGTTGACTAGGCTTTGGCCTTTCATGCCTATCGCCACGTTCAGTTGTCCTCCGGCCAGCGCTTGGGCTGAAGGCGTGGTCGAAGATTGGTTCAAGCACATTGGGCCGGCCCAACAGCCATGATACATTACCACATTTAGGGAGATGGTTTCAGGATATTTCCAATACTTTTAGCCTAGAGCATAGACAGACGCCTCGCATTCCATTCCCGCTTCCCCTTCTGTGCCTACTCCATCAAGCGCTCCGCCAGTGCTGTCAGGGCCTGAGCTCCATTCCTCATCGGAGGAGATAATGGCCAATGTTCCCATCAATCCACAACCTTTTGTTCCTCATGGGTTTCAGATTCTGCAAGTGGAAGGAAGAACAAGTGTCACCAGAGTGGTTCTTCCGCCTCGGCCACATCGACATGAGGACTTGGCCATATCCACCATCCAGCCTCTTCCGGATGAGTTACACTTTCCCAACACGCATGAAGTTCTCGAAGATTTCCTACACAATGATCTAGATGCACAAGTTGGTTTTCAAGACATTTAGCCCTGCCCGTTCGGAGAGGCTTATGTTCAATTTAGGCACATCAGAGACAGAGATAGGTTGGTCAAAGATAGCCCTCGTGCATTTGGTGATGTTTTCATTACTTTCACCAAGCACAATGAGGGGAGGAACTGGAGGAGGGTTCAGTTTAACAGAGTTGTCTGGTTGCTGATAGTGGGGGTTCCTTTTGATCATTGTAATATTGAAGACATACTTATGGCAATTGCAAAATTGCAGAATAATCACCTGGGAAAAGGAAGATGCTCTGAAGGGCAAGATTTTGGTTAAAGCTAGAATCACATATTCGATTGAGGTCCCAAAGAGTGTTAGGAGGTCTCAGGGAGAGAATTTTGAGGAGGGTTCTCTCACTAGATCTGTGGAAATTCTGCTGGAAGAAATGCAGGGAGGGGGCCAGCTGATGAAGACCCATTTCCACTTCCTGGAGTTGATCCACATCCAGTGCCTCAAAATGCAAATGATTTTCCAGGTTTCCATAATTTGCAGATTAACAATGCTCCTATAGCCAATGAAGAGTGGGAAGATTGGGAGGAACAAGGACACTGGGCTTTCCCACAGGCAGCAGCCCAGCCAATGGCAGTTGTCGGTGTACAAAGGTAGGGGTGCTCTTTTGTACCCCTTACTTGTGCACGGGCAGTCAGAGCCACACTAGTGGCAAAACATAACAGGGCAGAAGGAGGAAGCCGGGAACGCAGAGTTACCAGAACGACGCCAAGATAAACAACATGAGAAGACCCGGCAAAGAGACATGCTCCCCCGGCAAGGACTCTTGCCGGGGCGGCCTGCGCGTCACCTGGCAAGGGCTCTTGCCGGGGTGATCCGCCCAGACGCCTCCGTCACGGCCACCCTTGAAACCTATGGGCTCCAATGATACCAACAACATTAGAGCCAAGGATCTGGAAGCTCCCACGTGATGGCATGCAGATCTTTGTGAAGACAAAGATCTATGACTCCCAAGACGAGAACCAGAGGACATGGCGATCGCGGGGTTCCTTGTCGAGGACGCCCGCGAGGCCCCGGTAAGGCTCCTTGCCGGAGACGCCCCGAAGCCTCGGCAAGCCTCTTGCCGCAGGGCACTCACGGAGGCCCCGGCAAGACCCTTGCCGGGAACAGAAGCAAGTCTGCGGCAAGCTCTTGCCGCAGCGTCGCCGCCCCAGCTTGACGGCCGACCCGCTGGCCCAGGTAGGTACCCACGTGGCGATACCGCAACGCCACCTGCGTGGTGGCATGCAGATCTTCGTGAAGACCCTACCGCAACGCCACCTCAGCTGCGTGCCTCGTTGGCCTGGACGCGTGTCGCGACCAGACAGAGCGGCAACGGATGGGACGGGCTTCTTTCCCGTCCCCGATAAAGTAAATAGACACCAAAGCAGCGCATTGAATGCGCCTTGTCCCGTAATGGCGTGGGATAAGCCCATGCACTGTACACCTTTCCACCTCCTGTGTGCCACTGTGGCAGCCCCTTTTAACTATAAAAGGAGGCCCGCGGCATACTGGAGGAGGATTCGGATGCTGGAAAGCTGATAGGCACCGTAGCTAGCTGAAGAACTCAAGAACACTCAAATATACACCAAAGAAGGACTAGGGTATTACGCATCCTCGCGGCCCAAACTTGGGTAAACGATCGTTGTGCTGACTCTTAGACCTGCTCTTTGCACAACCCCGCGCCCACCAACCGTAGAAGGGATTCTAGTGATCCCATAGGTGTCCTTTCGTACCGACAACAGTGGTTCAGGAGGATGAAATTCGGGTTGATGGTAATGAGGCTCTACAAAATAGCAGTATCACTACTAAAGTGTCTTTATCTGAAGGCTTATCTTCTCATAGCAATGATGGGGTCAACATTCAGAATCAGGAAGTCAACCAAGTTGCAGTGGGAAACATGGAGATTGCTTTAGGGGTTAGGTTGCTTAATATTGCTCAAGCTTATCATTCGGATGA
Source organism: Secale cereale (assembly GCA_902687465.1). Classification (NCBI taxonomy): domain Eukaryota; kingdom Viridiplantae; phylum Streptophyta; class Magnoliopsida; order Poales; family Poaceae; genus Secale; species Secale cereale. The sequence goes on along the minus strand of LR738711.1, from coordinate 600,452,412 downwards.
TCAAGAAATAGAGGAAGGAGAGTATATTGCACCTGTGGATCAATAGCTGGGAGTACCTGATGAGGTTGTCCCTCTAGTTATTGCTCCTGATAGAAATGTGCAAGACTTAAATCTCAGTCTGCAAGAGCATGCTCCTGATGCTATAGTTGCAGTACCTCAGGCCATACCTGCTGCAGCTGCAGAGGTGGTTATTGCAGTTCCTCCGGCCTTACCTGCTGCAGTAGCAGAGGTGGGAGGTTTAGAGATGGTTGTTGTAACTGTTGCACCACCAGAGGGGCCCTCAGCTACCCAGGAGCAAGGGGAGATTCCTGCTGGTTTCTCAAGGGGAAATCTCGATTCTTCTATAGGTATTTCTTCTAGTTGTTTGGGTAATTCTAGTCCAGATCATATCACTACACATGACATCTATAATTTGGCTTCTCAACATGCATTCTTTGTTATTGATGGCTCTCATCTTATGTCTGAAGAAGGTATTGAGCTCTCGGGAAACATTTTGCTCCTTCTCCTACTCAAGTGGCTAGTTCCTTTGCTACAGAAATCCTTGTAAGCTGGTTTAATTTCATTCTTAATCTACTTCTCACACCTGACAAGTTTAATTGGACGCTGCATCTGCTAAAGTCATCACTATGGAAAATTCTAACTGAAAACTGTAAAGCAGAGGAAGCCATGACATTCTGCATACCTGATAAGTGCTCTGTTTCTCAGGCCCCTGTTTGTAAGCTTCATTCACCTCTGGGCTTTAACAAAGAGAATGCTGGTCTCAGCCCAGTAGCACATTCTTCTTCTGAATCAGGTAGCCCACTGAAAATGGTATCTCCAGGAAATATTATTATGTTGCCTACTGGTGAGGCTATTTCAAGGAGAAGGAGGGGAAAAGGTCCTTTAGTGGAGACTCAGGTAAGAAGAAGTTGCAGAATTAGAGATGATAATATGGGCTTTAAAAGAAATTCTTGCTCTACAAATGTTTGTCTTCCTTTTATTGCTGCTCCTCTAGTTTTGCATAGTAAAGTGGTTAAAAATCTTGCTACAATTTTTTGCAAGGTGGCTGAGGATGAGCTGCATGTGAAGTTGGCCAAGAGGGCAAAAACAAGGAGACAGAGGAGGAGGCCATGGTTTCCAAGGCCAAGGATAGCAGCAATCCTACCCATAGGGCCTAATGATTAGTTACAAGCTATTATATTTTGGTTGTAAGTCTCCAAGCCTGAGGAGAAATGTTATTCAGTTAGGGTTCCAGACTGCTGGTTATAAGCACTGTCAGGTGCTCTATGTTATGTACCTGGATGGCACTTATGTATGCAGACAATGTTGCTTTTGTTGCTATGTGTAATTTGAATGGGAGACTTATGGGTAGGGGATTTGGCTTTATTAGTTTAACAATGTGTTGTGTGTCAAGTTGTACAAAGCAACTTTGATTTTCCAATGTGAATAGAAATAGGACCTGGAACATTTTAAACTGGAATATCATGGGCATTAATTCAGAAGCAAAATGGCTAGCTTTAAAGCAGAAAATTGAGGAAAGTGCAGCTGGGATAGTATGTTTATAATATACCAAAAGAGAGGTGTTTGATTTGGCATACTTACATAATTTTTGCCCTCATAGATTCAATAAGTTTGAGTTTTTGCCTTCAGTAGGGGCCTATGGAGGGATTTTAATTGCTTGGATTGGCTCTCTATTTCAAGGACAAGTCATGTTTCAAAACAGATTTTCTCTTTCAGTGAAATTCACATTCAACACTTCTAATGAATCTTGGATATTAACCAATATATACATGGACCTAGTAAATAGGAAGTTAAAGTAGACTTTATAGATTGGTTCAGCAACATTGAAATGCCTCATGAAGTGGACTGGGTAGTTATGGGGGATTTTAACTTCATTGGATCTCGAAGTGATAGAAATAAGCCAGGGGGAGATGTTAATCAAATGCTACTTTTCAATGAAGCAATCAGGAATTTGGGTTTATTAGAATTTCCAATAAAAGGGAGACTTTTTAGTTGGAGCAATATGCAGGGAAATCCTCTGTTGGAAAAACTAGACTGGTTTTTTACTTCTGCTTCCTGGATGACTTCATACCCTGACACTATTGCTCTAGCCCTTGCAAGGCCTATTTCTGATCATTTACCTTGCTTGATTAAAGTGGGCACCTCAATACCTACATCAAAAGTTTTTAGGTTTGAAAACTACTTGTTGAAACATAGCTCTTTCAAGGAGGTGGTTAAAGTAGCTTGGGACATTCCTGTTGGTTACACAGATCCTCCAAAAATGATCAATGAAAAATTCAAGAATGTAAGGAGGGGCCTGAAATTATGGGCAAAAAGTTTAAAATGTCTGAAGAAACAGATTGATGAGATTAATGAATGTATTTTTCGACTGGATTTCTTTGAGGAATTTTTAGAAGACTAGACACGTTGGAATGGAACTGTAGAAAGTTACTCAAGGATCATGTGTTGGCTATTTTAAAAAACCAAAAAATCTATTGGAAATAGAGATGAAAGATCAAAGGAGTTAAATTTGGAGATGAGAATACAAAGTTTTTTCACACAAGAGATTCCATCAACTATATGCATAATAAAAAAGCCATGCTTCTTAATGATGATCACATTGAAATAACAGACCATGAGGTACAGTTGGCATCTTGTGGGAAGCCTTTAAAAATATATTAGGATGCTCTCAGGGACACTTCGTGCATTTTGATTTGCAAAACCTACTTGGGCAGCAGATTAATCCACACATTTTCAGAGATATTGAAACACCATACAGATGATGAAATTAATAATGTGGTGAAAGAGCTTCGTAATGACAAGTCACCTGGGCCTGATGGATTTAACAATGAATTTTTAAAAGCATGTTGGGACATTATTGCAGCTGATGTCAGACATCTGATTCATGCTTTTCATGCTGGGAATATCTCCCTTGAGAGTTGAAAGGATCAATATGGTTGACTAGAGGGGGGGTGAATAGGAAACTAACAATTTTTAGCTTTTGTTATCCAAATTAAACTTAGCAACAATATAGGTTGTCTAGATATGCAACTAGGTGGGCAACCTATATGATGCAACAATAATAAGCACACAAGCAAGCAAGCTATGAAACACAACTAAAACTGCACAAGTAAAGGTAAGAGATAACCACAAGTGGAGCCGGTGGAGACGAGGATGTGTTACTGAAGTTGTCGGATTCAAGGCTCCGCAAAACCCATTAAGTCCAAACATAGGGGCGTGAACGAAGATCTCTCCCACTCACGTCTACCTAGCGCCTCGCTCTCGTCTTAGTGGAAGGATTCAAGCAAACAACGGACATAACATACAAGAGTTTATCCAGGTTCGGGCCACCGCGTGGTGTAAGACCCTACTTCCTGCTTTGGTGGATTAGCCTCGGGCGAGTCAGGATATGAGCTAGTACAATGGTTCCTGAGATCTAGAGGCGAGCTCAGGAGAGTCATGAGGCAAGCATTCTTGCTCCTTGCGTGGTGGCAGAGTGTATGAGTCGATCCCCTTTGCAGTGGGAGTTCTAGCTACTTATATAGGTGGCCACGGTCCTCTTCCCCCGAAATGTTTAGGCGGGAAGGGATCCCACAATAAACATTTTTGAGCGGGAACAGAAGGAAGTTCCTACCCTGACAAAAGGAGTCTTCGCCTGCAAAAGGATCAGGCGATGACGATGACATCCTCCTTGTCGTCCTTGCAGTCTTCGGTCTAGTTGAACCAATGAGGAAACCTGTGCCCCGCTCCTCGGGAAATTGCGGCTGTGCTGTCCCCCTTGCACCGAAATGGTAACTGCGCTGCTGGCGCGCGCTGGCACCCGCTGGCGCGATGCGTCACTGCTGATATCACTGCCTCCTCCTGAGGTAGGCTTGGCCTTGGATTCTCCGCCCCTCCGGAGCACCTTGCTGAGGCTGCTCCTGAGGAGGTCTTGACATCATTCTCCTGGCGAGGCTTGGATCCCTCGCGAGGGTCTTGGGCAGCTGGTTGGTCAGCTAGGCCGTACCAGGCCGTAGTAGGAGCTCGTCGCGGCCCGCAGACAGGCAAGTCTGGGTACCCTGGTTCCCAGTACGCCGACAGTAGCCCCCGGGCCCAAGGCACGCGCGGAGTTGGCTTCGGGGCGAAGCCTTAGTCGAGGAAGAAGCACCGCGTGCCCCAAATACTGCGGGCCAGGCTGGCGTGCGATGGTTGGAGTGGACATGGGCGGCCCCGCCTCCCACACAGTCTTGGTAGTTGTGCGCCTTGCCAATCGCACGACCGGTAGGGCTTCTTGCTGCCGCCTCTGCTTTCTGCCTCCCAATCGCTCCCTTTCTCTGTTTGCCTTCTCTGCCCCTTCCCCCTTGCCATCATGTTGCGCAAGGCGAAGAAGAGGGGGGACGGTGAGCCTGCCGCATCGCCGTCGGTGCTCGAGCCGGCGCTGGGCCGCTCCGCCATAGTGAACTAGGAGGGTTTGGACAAGGTGCGTCGCGCCTTGGCCGATGCATCTAACAAGTGGGGGCCGACCAGGGTCTGGCTTGCATCCCGGCCGGTGGCGGAGCTTGGTGCTAACAACATCCAGCTTCATCTCCACGCTATCTTCGGGGGTCTCCTTCCCCCTTTCTCCGCCTTCTTCTATGCAGTGCTCACGCATTACCAGATTCGGGCATTACAACTGGACCCTCGGTCCATCATCCTGCTTTCCGGCTTCCCGTTCATGTGTGAAGCTTTTGTTGGCGTTTCCCCTTCCGTGGCCTTGGTTCGTCACTTCTTCGCTCTATCCTTGGTTTATAGGAGGCAGCACTCGGGGTGCGTGTCGTTGCGCGCGGTGGAAGCGATTGCTGCTTCCGGAATTGACTTCTTGCTTCACCCAACCATAGAAGGGTTTCGCCAATAATGGGTGTTCGTTGACACTGCCGTGTACAGCCCCCAATTCCATCTTCCTGATGCACCGGTGGTGCCGAACTTGGGCTGGGGGTATGAGGCCCTCTCAGATCCACGAGCGGAGCCTGTGATGCGCCGACTGGCCAACCTGAGGAAGAGCGGGTTGACACTGGCGATGGTGGTGAGGGACTTCCTTGTCCTCCGCGTCGCCCCACTCTAGTGCTATTCCAGCCCAATGTGGGTTCTTGATGATCGCGCGCACCTCCAGCGGAAGCAGCTCCCTCCTGACACGCTCTAGGGACTGCTGCGGCTGCTCGTCGGTGGAGTGCCTGAAGCTCGCCCTGGCTCTGCGGCTCCCTTGTACTTGGCTCCGATAGCCGGAAAGGCTCTTCCTAAAAGGATGCCCCGCTTCGATGCATGGGGACTGTTGCCGGGGGGCATCCCCGATCATCATGGCGACCCCTCGGTGGTGACATCAAGGCTTGCGAGCCCATCCTCCCCTTTCAGGGTGGACGCACCTGGCTGGGCCCCTGGCCTAGGGTCGACTTCGTCCTTGGAGCAAGCGGACGAAGCTCAGGCTTCGGTGTTGACGGAGGTGGTGGAAGGTGTCGAGGCGCTGCTGGCTCCTGAAGCGACGGAAGGGGAGGCGCAGCGGTCTCCGGTCGGAGCGAGTCCGGGGAGCACCGCATCAGGGATCGAGGCGCCGGCCGCGACCCTGTCCCTGGTCTGGGCACATCTGCTTCTAGCGGCCTCCAGCCATCCTTCGCGGCGCTAGGCAAAACACGGAGGTTGAGGGGCATCTACGGCCCTGCCCCGAGGGACCTAAAGAGGATGAAGCTAGCCGTACCCAACAGGTGCATGTTCTTCAGTTCTTCATGTCTTTCCCAATGTGGTTCTGCTGACCCCTCGTTCTGCAGGTCTCTTCCGATTTTTCCTCGCGCGGCTCGATGAGGCCCGCAGAAGCCTCCGCCTACATCCCTCCTCCGGACCATGCCGGGCCTTCGGGAGGCCTCGTGTGAGCTCTTGAAGCCGCGCCCGGATCTTACTGCGTAGGTCGTGCTCCCAGCCCCCGAGCGCTTCTGGGGCAAGGCAGCTCTTGGTACATTGGGAGCCCGCTCCGTGTCCTGGGTCTTGCCTTCACTATGGGTCAGCAAGCTCTTGAGGCAGCTCGAGCGGCTGTTCGTCCATCAGGACCACGCCTGCTCCCTACGCCGGAAGTACCGCGCGCCCCTAGGGCTAGCCCCGAGGCACACGCTGAACACGAGGGAGAGGGGGAGCCCCCTTTTGGCGGTGCGGATGCCGGGGACGAGCCCGGTCGTCTTCTGGAACTTGCAGAGCGCAGGAGCGTGGTCCGTCATGACCTTGTGTGGGAGGCGTCGGACGCCCTGAAGCGTCTCGAAGTCGAGGTTGCTGAGGTAGATGGGCGTGTCGATGCCGAAGGTCAGCTTCTGGCAAAGGGTTGGCGCCAGCTGAGGACCGTCGTTAACCTGAGCCAGCTGCGGCACGAATCCGCCCTAAGGAAGGCGTAAGCGTCGGCCGCCGCGGCTCTGGAGGCGTGCGACCGTGCCCTGGAGGAGGCCCGAGATGCCGAGCGCCGCCGCGCGGCCGCCGAGGAGCTTGAGCGCGAGCTTGAAGCCTCAAACGCCACGCTCGAAGGGCCTCAAACGTCACGCCAAATGTCGGATTCAGTGCTCCGCAAAACTCGTTAAGTTCGAACACAGGGGCGTGAACGAAGATCTCTCCCACTAACGTCTACCTAGCGCCTCGCTCTCGTCTTGGTGGAAGGATTCAAGCAAACAACGGACAGAACACACAAGAGTTTATCCAAGTTCGGGCCACCGCATGGTGTAAGACCCTACTTCCTGCTTTGGTGGATTAGCCTCGCGGCGAGCCGGGATATGAGCTAGTACAATGGTTCCTGAGCTCAGGATGCGAGCTCAGGAGGGTCAGGAGGCAAGCGTTCTTGCTCCTTGCATGGTGGCAGAGTGTATGAGTCGATCCCCTTTGCAGTGGGAGTTCTAGCCACTTATATAGGCGGCCACGGTCCTCTTCCCCCGAAATGTTTAGGCGGGAAGGGGTCCCACAATGGCCATTTTTGAGCAGGAACACAAGGACGTTACTACCCTGACAAAAGCAGTCTTCGCCTGCAAAAGGATCAGGCGATGATGCGGTGGTGGGCTCGACGATGACATCCTCCTTGTCGTCCTTGCGGTCTTCGGTCTCATTGCACCAATGAGGAAACCATTACACCGCTCCTCGGGAACTTGCGGCTACGCTGTCCCCCTTGCACCGAAATGGTAACTGCGCCACTGGCGCGCGCTGGCACACCCTGGCGCGATGCGTGACTGCTGATATCAGTGCCTCCTCCTGAGGTAGGCTTGGCCTTGGATTCTCCGCCCCTCCGGAGCACCTTGCTGAGGATGCTCCTGAGGAGGTCTTGACGCTGTTATCTTCGCGAGGCTTGGCTCCCTCACGAGGGTCTTGGGCAACTAGTTGATTAGCTGGGCCGTACCAGGCCATAGTAGGAGCTCGTCGCGGTCCGCAGACAGGCAAGTCTGGGTACCCTGGTTCCTAGTACACCGACATACGTTCCTTCCTTTTGAGAGGAAGTACGTCTCTGTTGGAGCGGTGTGGAGGCACAATGCTCCCCAAGAAGCCACTAGGGCCATCGTATTCTCCTCACGCCCTCACACAATGCGAGGTGTCGTGAATCCACTAGTGGTGCCCATGAAGGCGGCGACCGAAACTTTACAAAAAAAAGGTTGGGGCTATCTCCACAACCGAATTGGAGGCCCCCAACGACACCATGAAGCTTCACCACAATGGACTATGGCTCCGCGGTGACCTCAACCTTTTAGGGTGCTCAAACACCCAAGAGTAACAAGATCCGCAAGGGATTAGTGGGGGGAATCAAATTTCTCTTGGTGGAAGTGTAGATCGATGCCTTCTCAACCAATCCCTAGGAAATCAACAAGTTTGATTAGATAGGGTGAGAGATAGGGCGGAAATGGAGCTTTGAGCAACAATGGAGCTTCGGAAGGAAGAGGTAAGTCTTCTTGGCAAAGAAGACTCCCCTTATATAGTGGAAGAACAAATCCAACCGTTATCCACTAACTCTGCCCGCGACATGCGGTACTACCGCACCAGACTTGCGGTACTACCACTGGCGCGGCAGGAGCCGGACCTAGCCCTGTTGCGTATAGCAACGGGTGGTAGTACTGCCGGAGCGGTACTACCGCACGCCCTTGCGGTACTACCGCAAGGCACGGTTCAGACTGGTCGGGGAAGAGCGTGGACTAATAAAATTACATCCGGGGCTACTTCCCAAGAGTTTTGATTGATGCATAAACCCGGCACGGTACTACCGTGTAGGACGTGGAAGTAAAAAATTACTTCCGCTCCTACTTCCGCACTAGCCACGACACTGAGGTAGAGCACACGGTACTACCGCGTCCCTGGCACGGTACTACCGTGATGTGCGGTACTACCGTAGCCACGGAGCGGTACTACCGTGGGCCCCGACGGTACTACCGCTCCGTTGAGCGGTACTACCACATGCCATAGAGTAGTAGTAGTAATAGAATGCCTCTGTTTTTGCAATGACAAGGAAAACAGCCGATGCTCCAATGAAGCTAAGGAAAGGTGGTGCAAATGAATAGATGTGTACGTGTGGATTCCACACTAACCTTTCTGAAGCGGACCCCCTCTTAATAGTACGGCTTTCCTATGACTCAATTCCACCTAAAATAAACAAAAGGAAACGCCGTCTTCGATAGGTTCTGAGAGGCACTTAATCGTCTTGTGCCTAGACATGGGATATCTGAATTGCTCAATGCACACGATTAGTCCACAGAAAACATTGTCATCAATCACCAAAACCACTTAGGGAGAAATGTGCCCTTACAATCTCCCCCTTTTTGGTGGATTAATGAAAATACGGGATTCGCACAAAGATATGAATAAGATCATAAGAAAATCCAACATGTATATAAAATATGGGCAATCTCCCCCTAGATGTGTGCATTCTTAGAAAGATGCTTTGGACTGCACATCACACATACTAGGATCAATACAACCCCTATATTTTATAGACAACATAATCCTTGCAACTAATAATATGGTGTTACGCATGGATACAAGGAGAAGATCATGAGCATAAAATAACAAGGCAAAATAAAGCATAAGCTCACAACCTACTAAATAGCTTAGACATATTGAAGACAGGAAGGAGTAGAGTGCATATGTCTCACATCGTATGATAGTCATTAGGTCTCACACACACGACGCAAACCAACACAAAGCAAGCGAGGTTCAACAGAACGAAAGCAAACAAAGCAAATAACAAGGCACACCACACAAATCCTACACTCTCTCCCCCTTTGGCATCAAGACACCAAAAGGGCAGAGAGGACACCTACGACATAAGTGGCAGCCCAGGTGGAAGTGATTAGTCATCACGCGCCACATCGGTCTCCTCCTGCTCCTCCAGAGAATCAGTCCACATGTACCCCTGCTTTGTTATCCATTCAGCCTTTGGAGTGATGACCTTCTCAGATCCACTAGACATGTCCGCGCCGAATGTCCTCAAGATTTCTTATCGCACCGGTGAACCTTCTTCTTAGCAACATGTGACTTGTACTGCCCCCTTCAGCTTGTTCTTCAGCAGAACATAGCCTTTATCTTGTTCTTCAGCTTGTTAGCCTATGAGGGCTCAGAAGAGGAGGGAGAATATCCACCAGAACTGTCCTCATCAGCTACCTCCTCCACATTCACATCCTCATCCACATCCATCTGAGCAGCTGCAGCCTCGGCACGGGTAGTGGTCTTAGCCCACTGGCACTTGACGCGGAGCTTGATAGGCTCATGAAGAATCCAGTGGGGGCCTCAAACCCATCATCGGGATAAAGCTTCTCCCAAGTCTTGGTAATCAAAAGAAACAGGTAAGGTCCATAGATGGGCACCTTATGGTTGAACACCGCAAAACGTAGCTCACACCACATGATATATGAGACATCAAGTGGTTGCGTCTGAGCATGACGTCCCTCCTCACAAATGAGCATCATATCCACGAGAAACGCATGTATCTTATCCTTGTCACCAGTATGGGGAAACAGGGAGTTGCGGAAGATCTGATGCATAATATCCAGAAAAGAGTTTAGAACCCATGTCTTCTTGCCACTTGCAAGCATCGTCTGCACATAGAAGGGCTGAAGCTTATTCTTGTTGGCTGACTCGTGATTGGCATGAGGGCGAACACCAACAGGCATGTGGAGCCCCTCATCGGCAACCTGAAGCAAATCCATGAAGTCCTTCCAAGTAGCAGTCATCTGATTTCCATTGGTCATCCAGGTCATGTGGCGTTCCTCCTTAGGATGGAAGTGGACCGAAGCAAAGAACTGGGCCACAATCTCAGGGTCAAAGTCCATATGAAAATACATCAAGTGCTCAATGCCAAACTGCTCCACGAGGTCCAAAGCCTCAGCAAAATAGGCCCGGTGCTCCTCCTTCCTCATATGAGCCATGTCAATCCAGTGAGCATCCACTTAGATGTTGTGCTTTCCCTTGATCACCTCCTTGAAGATAATATGATGTTGCTTGGTCCAGAACAGTTCATCCCCTCTGATGTGTGCATGGGGATTCACACAGGGATTGATCTTCCTCCTAGAGACAAATCCAGCCAACGGAATCTCGTCTATACCCATGGTTGGCTCCTTGCGCTTGGTGGCGGTGGTCTTGGTTCTGCATTGTGGGGCACTGGAGCCCTCAGGAGCATCCTCTGAGTTGCGCAGACGCTTCGACCCTGTGTCATGGCTGGGATTCGAGCGACGGACATTTGAACCGGAGCCAGCACCTATGACACAAACACAAGAACACACAAGAGAAGCAAGAAGGATCAATGCAAAGACCACAGCAAAGCACGTGAAACACGTAGAAATGATAATAAGTAGTGGCTACGAAGAAGGTTTAAAGTTAATGTTAGTAATGCTCCATGTTGCTGTATTAAAAGTTTACTACTGCTCTAGCCGCGGTAGTACTGCGCCGGAATGGCATGGTAGTACCGCGCCTAGAGCCGTACTAAAATTTTAGTACCGCGCCTAGCGCGGTAGTACCACACGAGACAAACGCGCCAGAGCGGTAGTACCGCACGCGAGCTGCGGTTGTACCGCTCGGGTCGGATCTGAAAGTGGATCCAATCTATGAACACGTGAGACAAAAGAGCGGTACTACGGTTGATCACAACTCCTGAGTAGCAACATACCAACTAGCATCTCTACTGCACAAATACTCTCCTACACCATATTCTTGCACGGATAAGGCCTAAAGATATCAAGAACAACTTGCATCTCCCCAAAAACCTAGAGACAAACAACAAGGCAAAATAAGATGGATTTGGGGATGAAACCTTGTTCCATGGCAAGAGGGCGAATTGGGGAATGATCCCATCGGTCGGAATGTGAGGAGAGTGGCCAGAGACGGAGATCCAGCGAGATCCTCCGGCGCCGTTCTTGGGAGAGAGAGAGAGAGAGAAACTATGTGGGGAGAGAAAGTTGAATGGGTATGGGGGAGTTTAGAACTCCTCCTGCCCGCTTATGACCCCCACTCACTCATAACTACGTGGTAGTACCGCGTGTCATCGCGGTAGTACCGCCCGGGCGGAAGTACCGCGCACTGGGCGGTAGTACAGCTCTCCAGCGGCAGTAAATAAATACTGTCGTGCTGGTTGCGGTATTACCATGCGTATCTCTTGCGGTAGTACTGTGGCATGCCGCGGTAGTACCGTTCCCCTAAGAAAGTGCAAGTTTAGGAAAGAGGCTTATGCAGATCTACATTCGAACGAAAGAACACGCAAACATCCTAACACAGACAAGGCACCCTACACACCGACTCGGCAACAAGAACGAAAGACAAATGACAACAAAATAAAACACACACGAGACACCCCTCTCGAAAGGAGGGTGGTGGCCGGAGCCACCTATGTTTGACTTACTTGGTATGGCACCACGAAGAATTATCCTTGGGCCCATGACCAACACTCGTCTTGAAGCACTAGTACCGTCTAAAATGGCAAACATGAAAGACTGGATTGATATATGCATAATGTGGGTAGGAATAGTTCATTGAGAGAGCTCTACTCCCCCTATGTCGATGCCTACACCTAAACAAGATAATCATGATTATTGGTAGGAGGTGTGCATGGTTTCAATCCACATTGCTCAAATCTATGATATTTAGCTCATGCCTTAACTCGCAAAATCTTGCTTCATCCAAAGGCTTCGTGAAGATATCTGCAAGGTTATTGTCGGTGTACAAAAAGAGGGGTATACTTTTTGTACCCCTATGACTGTGCACGGGCAGTCTGAGCCACAGGCACCAACACACCAAGCATGGCAAGGGAGGTGAGCCGGGGTAAGATCAAAGCTTGATGGAGACTGGAGCAACGCCAAGAAAAAGAACACAAAGAACAAAGGGACGACGCGGCTCTCCCCGGCAAGATCCTTGCCGGGGCCAGCCCTGGCAGCCCCAGCAAGACCCTTGTCGCGGCAGCTCGCCCCGTGCCTACGGAGCGAATCACCCTTGAGTCCACCGCCCCCAAGGGGCGAGGATTCGGGAGATATCCCCGTGGTGGCATGCAGATCTGTGTGAAGACATTAAAGATCAGATGCAAGTTAAGAAGACGACGACCCTGGGCGGGATTCCAGCCAAGGAGAACCACAAGGCCCCCGGCAAGCACCTTGCCGGGGATGACAGCAGGCACCACGGCGGGACCCTTGCCGGAGCCCCGGCAAGGCCCTTGCCAAGGACACCCGCAGGGCCACCGTCAGGCCCACCCCAATGGGGTTTCCACTGACCCAAGTAGCTACCGACCCGACCAGCTGGACGGGCTCCTGCGTGGCAACCCACAGATCTTAGTGGAGACCCGCCGTTGCGCCACCTCAGCTGCCTGTCTGCCTACATGGCGCCTCAGGCACTGCTGGCCAGGGCGCGTGTCAACACGAGGAGGGGCCGCGACGGACAAGACGGACGTCTCCCCCCGTCCCCGATAAAGCAAGGACACCTAAGCTGGGTGCATTAAATGCACCTTGTCCTGTAATGCGAGGGATAACCTCGCATCACTGTACCCTTTCCACCTCCTGTGTGCCACTGTGGCAACCCCTTTTTCCTATAAAAGGAGGCCCGAGGCGACCAGGAGAAGGATTCGGCTTTTTAGAACTCCTCACGACTCTCTTGGAGCTCCTCACTAGCTGAAGAACACCAACATATAATCCACCAAAGCAGGAGTAGGGTTTTACGCATCTTTGGGCCCGAACCTGGGTAAAGGAACCGTGTCCTAACTGTTAGATCCGCCCTTCTCTCAACCCCGCGCCCCGCAACCGTAGTAGGGATTCTTGTGATCCCATAGGTGTCGATCCAAGTACAACGACATCTTTGGTGCGCCAGGTAGGGGGCGCAGTTGTGAAAATTGGCTTTAGCGGTTAGTTCGGCGCTCCTGCATCGTCATGGCACCCAAGAAGAAGACGACGGTAGCGGTTGGCCAGTCGGAAGCCGGACAGCCCGTCCCGACGCGGGCAAGCAGCGGACCAGTCGCGGAAAGGACTCGGGGCGCTGCTCGCGAACACCAACGCCATCCCGACAGCCGGAGTTTGGGAGGTGGCGATGTTTGTGCGCCTGTTAACGGGCCACACACCGCCAGTTCCAAAGATGGAGCCCGGCCCTCCGCGAGTGGCGCGGGGCCTTCCAAGGTCGTGGCCGCATCACCCGAAGGCGACGCAAGGGCCTCCAGAACTCCCACGCCGGAGCCAACAGCGCGCTCTTCTCAAGCAGCGCGCGATGGACGGCGTCGTCACCCCCAAGATCCCGGACATTGCCATGGGAAGGGCCCCGAGCGCCACTCCCGGGACATAGAAGACCTGCCCGCCCGCCGAAGCGCTGGTGGAGACGTTAGGCAACCGCGGGATCGTGATGGAGCTCCCCCTGACATGGCCAGGGGTCGAAGCGCGTCACGGTCCGTGCAGGTTTCACTACCGTTGACACCAGCCGAAGCTTTGGCGCGCGCGCAGTTGCTCCTCGACTTTCCTCCTGTTACGGGGAAACTCGACGAATGGAGAGCCACCATCCGAAGCCTTGTCGCAATCGCCAACAGGGATGACCTAAATCCAGCGGAGCTCCCAGGCCGACGCTTCGATGGGGTCCCATGCACCGGCGGCGGCAGAGCCGGCAGCGCCATTGCTACGGTGCATTCGTCTCCTCCTCGCCCGGTGCCGCGTGCGTCGACCTGTCGGGACGTCGCGAGCGACGCCATCTCCATACCGTCGTCCGAACCATGGACCCGCGGCGACCAGCGTCAAGTTCTTCAGGAGCAAGCTCATGAAGACGCTCGAACCACCATCGAGCGTCGGCGCAGAATGCGCCACCAGTCAGACAGGCAAGCAGGGCCTGCTGCAGACCGCCCAGCACCAGAGAGCCCTGGGGGTCTACCTTACGAGGTAGGCTATCCATCTTTCACTCGTGAGCTACAGCAATTCCAGTGGCCCTCTCACCGCACATTCAAACCTGACGTTGGCGAGAAGTACAACGGCAAGACCCACCCGTCGGAATTCCTTAGCATCTACACCATTGCGATGCAAGCTGCCGAGGCCCGCGACAATAAGGTGCTTGCGAATTACTTTCCGTTGGCTCTTAATCCTAACGCCATGTCGTGGTTGATCCACTTGCCAGTAGACTCTATTTCCTCCTGGTCCGACTTGTGCCATGAGTTTGTTGGCGCCTTTACAGGAGGCCACCAAGCCCATGGCCAAGCAAGTGACCTGCATGTCATACCCCAGAAGGAAGGCGAGACTCTGCGCAAGTACATACAGAGATTCAGCCGGGTACAGTACAATATCCCTGATGTTCACCCTGCCGCCATCATCAGCGCGTTCCACCAGAACATGTGCAACCGCAAGATGCGCGAAGAACTGGCGATGACCAAGGTGAAGGATGTGGCGGAACTCTACGTTCTTGCCGACAGATGTGCCCGGGCTGAAGAGGGAAGGAAGTACCCCGGCGAAAGCGCCGGTGTGGAAACCGACTCCTCAGACGAGGATACTGCTGCTCCAGCGAAGAAGGGCCGGAACCGTAACAGGAAGCGCAAGGGGAAGGCCGTGCTTGCCGTCGAGGGATCTGATGACACCGGCTCTGCCAAGAAAACCAAGGCGGGGGACCCTGGCAAAGAAATTACCGGGTGTGTCGCCTGCCGGGCCTTGGCCACTGTCGAGAAGCCAGCAAACTCCGGGAAGCGATACTGCAAGGTCCATCGCACCAAGGGCCATGATCTCTAGGACTGCCACCAGGTTGAGCTCCTTGCTGAGAAGCAAAGGGCTGAATACGAGAGGCGGGACAAGGAGAAGGGCTAAGACGGTGCTGAGGGATCCAGCAAGAAGCGTGACGGCCAAGCAGGTCGTCGCGGCAAGGAGAAACAGCAGGAAAGGCCCGCGCGGGGCCGTGACAGAAGACCTGAAGACAATGATCACGAAGAGGACAACGAGTCCGGTGGCCAAGAGTTTCAGAATGCTACGGATGCCATGTGCGTCGATGGTGGCGCCTCGCTGCATGCTTCTCACCACCAGCTTAAATAGTGGGCGCGTGAGATTATTGCGGCAGAGCCATCTTCCGGTGCCCATAAGCCGCTGAAATGGTCCAGCACACCTATCATCTTTGACACCGAGGATCACCCTGATCGCACTACTGCGGTCGGGTGCTTTCCATTGTTGGTTTCACCGACAATACGCAACCTCAAGGTGACGAAGATGCTAGTCGATGGCGGGGCCGGTCTGAACCTACTTTCGCCCATCGTGATAGAGAAGTTGCAAGTTCCTGATGGAGACCTCGAGGAGACGGGCACGTTTTAGGGGGTCAGCCCAGGGAGGAGTCAACCGAAGGGGAAAGTCACGCTGCCCGTGACTTTTGGAAGTGATCTGAACTACATGACAGAGAGGATCGTGTTCGATGTTGCCAAGATCACCCTGCCTTACAACGGGATCCTTGGCCGCCCAGCACTGGCCAAGTTCATGGCAGCATCACACTATGCCTACAACACCCTGAAGATGCCAGGGCCCGTGACGATCATCACCATCCCCTCCGATAAGAAAGATGCGCTGATTTGCGCCGACCAATTGTACCAGCAAGCAGTTGCAGCAACTGCCACTAAAGGGGCACTTGCTCCTGCCACTCGAGCCCCGGGAGGAAAGAAGAAGAAGAACGGCGAGACCTCGGGCGCCCACTCCGGCAAGCGCACCTCTTCGGAGTGCTGTGCTCCCGTCGAGGACGTGCCTGAGAGCTCCACTGGAAAGAAGAAGACCGGCGAGACCTCGGGCGCCCACTCCGGCAAGCGCACCTCTTCGGAGTGCTGTGCTCCCGTCGAGGACGTGCCTGAGAGATCCACCAGAAAGAAGAAGACCGGCGAGACCTCAGACACCCACTCCTGCAAGTGCACCTCTTTGGAGTGTCGCGCTCCCGTCGAGGATGTGTGAGAGGGCTCCACCGGCAGAAACAAGAGATCCAGGGCCACACCGCCAGGAACCAAGAAGGTTTCTGTCAAGGAGGATGGTTTGGGAGGGGCTTTTACCATAAGCTCCGCCCTTGACAACAAATAGGAAGACGCGCTCGTCACCTTCATGCGGGCGAATGTCGACGTGTTTGCCTGGCAAGCATTTGACATCCCCGGCTTTCCTAGGGAGGTGATTGAGCACCACCTTGTTGTCTGCCCTCATGCGTGGCCCGTCAAGCAGAAGGTCAGGAAGCAAGCTTTGGAACGGCAAGAGTTCATCACCGAGGAGATCCGGAAACTGGAAGCTGCGAGTTTGGTGAGAGGAGTGCTCCACCCAACGTGGTTGGCCAATCAAGTGGTAGTGCGCAAGGCAAATGGGAAGTGGAGGCTGTGTATTGATTACACGGATATCAATAAAGCTTGTCCCAAGTACCCCTTCCCGTTGCCGCGCATAGACCAGATTGTTGACTCCACGGTAGGGTGTGACCTGCTGTCATTCCTCGATGCCTACTATGGCTACCACCAGATCTTCATGGCAAGAGAAGACGAAGAGAAGATAGCATTCATCACCCCATGTGGTACGTACTGTTTTGTACGAATGCCTTTTCGGTTGAAGAGTGCTGGCTCGACGTTTGCAAGGGCAGTCCAGATTGGTTTTGAACCCCAGCTCCATAGAAATATGGAGGCTTATATGGATGATATAGTGGTCAAAACCAAGAACAAGGCAACCTTTGTACCGGATTTACAAGAAACATTTGTGAACCTACGCAAGATCAACCTCAAGCTGAACCCTGAGAAGTGCGTCTTCGGTGTTCCGTCTGGCAAGCTTCTCGGGTTCTTTGTGTCACGGCATGGGATAGAAGCCAATCCGGACAAGATCGAAGCTATAGAGCAGATTGAAGCACCCAAACGGGTCAAGGATGTGCGTCGGCTTGCTGGTTGCGTTGCCGCCATGAGCAGATTCATTTCCAAGTCTGCCGAGCGCGCCCTCCCCTTTTTCAAGATCTTGAAAAAGGCGGGCCCAATGGAGTGGACGCCGGAAGCCGAGGCAGCATTACAAGATCTGAAGAGGTATCTTTCCTCCACGCCAATACTGGTTGCTCCTAGACCACAAGAACCGTTGCTACTATACTTAGCGGCAGCAAACCAGGTGGTCAGCGCCGCACTAGTGGCGCAGAGAGAAATTGATGGTGAGGTGATAGCAGCAACAGAGCCTAGTGCCACTGCTGCAGAAGCGACACAGTCGGTTGGAGTGCAGCCGAAAAAGAAGATGATGCAGCACCCGGTCTACTTTGTTAGCTCCCTTTTGCAGGGGGCTAGATCAAGGTACTCCGGTGTGCAGAAATTTCTCTTCGGCCTTCTTATGGCCTCGAGGAAGCTACGTCACTACTTCTAGGCGCACGAGATCACTGTCGTCACTCGCCTCCCTCTGCAACGGATATTGCACAATCCAGACGCGACGGGAAGGATTGTAGAGTGGGTACTGGAGCTGTCTAGCTTTGGCCTCAAGTTTGAAAGTACCTCGACAATTCAGAGCCGAGTCCTGGCAGAGTTCGTCGCAGAATGGACCACAACGCCTGATGAAGAAGTCCAGGAAACTGCTCTCCCCGGCAAAGAGGTGAGTTGCAACTGGATCATGTACTTTGATGTGGCTTTCTCCTTACAGGGCGCCGGGGCTGGCGTACTGCTGGTCGTGCCCACTGGAGAGCACCTCAAGTACGTGGTCCAGATGCACTTCCCTAGGGAGGTATCAACGAACAACACTACCGAGTATGAGGGGCTGCTTGCTGGTCTTAGGATCGCGGCGGACCTCGGAATCAAGAAGCACATTGTCAGGGGCGACTCGCAGCTTGGCATCAAATAAGTCAACAAGGATTACCAGCGCATGTTGATGAAGGCCTACGTCGATGAAGTGAGAAAGTTGGAAGAGCGCTTTGACGGCATACAGGCGGAGCACGTTCCCCGAGCGGAGAACGACATCGCCGATTACCTGTCAAAGCGCGCTACCCTCAAGCTACCTATGGAACAAGGTACCTTTGTGCTTCAGCTTTCTCAGCCATCCGTTGATCCATCAACAGAGCAAAACAAGAGGAGGAAGTCAGGGCCCGGCAAGTACTTTCCCGCCGAGCTCCCCGGAGCCGCCGGCAAGGATGTTGCCTGGGACACTGAGCCCGCCACCGAAGTGCTAACTTCGGTGGAGCGTCAAGCTTTTGCTGTCGAGATGGCCACTCCCTTGGCGGAGGAAATGCCTTTAGTCCTCACCATCGAGCCCCAGGCTCCAGCGTGGGCGCAGCATACCGTCCGATTCCTTCAGACTGGGGAACTTCCTGAGGAGCAGGAAGAAGCGAAGAAAGTAGCCCGTCGGTCTGCCATGTACCAGTTCGTCGATGACGTCCTGTACAGAAGGATACCGAACGGTGTGAAATAGAAGTGCATCCCTCGAGAGGAAGGACTGGAGCTATTGGCAGAGATACATGGAGGCATATGTGGATCCCACATAGGGTCAAGGGCCCTTGCCGGCAAGGCATTCCGGCAAGGCTTCTTCTGGGCCACTGCCCTCCAGGATGCGGCGGCGCTGGTCACCAGGTGTGAAGCGTGCCAATTCCATTCAAAGAAACTTCATCAACCAGCTCAAGCCCTTCAAACCATGCCTCTCTCCTGGCCCTTCTCGGTCTGGGGGCTCGACATACTGGGCCCCTTTCCCCGCGCCGTCGGGGGCTTTGAGTACTTGTACGTTGCAATCGACAAGTTCACAAAGTGGCCAGAGGTGGAGGCAGTAAGGAAGGTCACAGCTCAGTCAGCCGTCAAGTTCTTCAAGGGAATAGTGTGCCGTTTTGGTGTACCCAATAGGATCATCACCGACAACGGCACACAGTTTACAAGCCGCACCTTCATGCAATATACCCAAGACCTCGGCAGCAAGGTCTGTTTTGCTTCCGTTGCTCACACCCAAAGCAATGGTCAAGCTGAGAGGGCAAATGCTGAAGTGCTGTGAGGACTAAGGACAAAGACCTTTGACAGGCTGCACAAGACCGGGAGGCGCCGGATTGATGAATTGCCGGTGGTTCTTTGGTCGATCAGGACGACGCCAAATCGAGCCACCGGCCAACGCCCTTTGCCCTGGTATACGGGGCAGAAGCAGTTCTCCCCACGGAACTCATATACGGGTCACCTCGAGTGCTCGCTTATGATGAGCTTGAGCAAGAGCAATTGCGACAAGACGACGCAATGCTCCTTGAGGAAGATCGTCTTCGGGCGGCTGTGAAAGCAGTGCGCTACCAGCAAGCCTTGTGCCGCTACCATAGCCGCAAGGTCCGTGCCCGAAGCTTTGAGGAAGGCGACCTTGTTCTCCGGCGCGTTCAATCGGCCAGGAATACGAACAAGTTGACGCCGAAGTGGGAAGGCCCTTATCGGGTAATACGAGTCACCAGGCCTGGTGTTGTCCGCCTGGAGACCGAAGATGCTGTTCCGGTGAGTAATTCCTGGAACATCGAGCATCTTCACAAGTTTTACCCATAAGGCGCGGCTTGCCGGGCCCCCCGGCAAGCCACCCTTTTGTACAAGCCTTGCCGGCAAGGCATGTAACCCTTTGTACAAAGCCAAGTGCAGACCCTGAGCATAAATAAATGAAGCACTGGTGCCCGAAGTTATAGCATGCATGCTAAGTCAAGTCTCATCCTTGGTTAGGGTTGATAGTGCTTAGCAACGGCTAACCCCTAGCTTAGAGGTCGAGTCTTTGTCTTTCCTCTGTCTTCTTTGGTTCACAGGACACGCAGAAATCCTTGCCAAAGCCACTTGGAGGAAGGAAAGAAGAACAGACCAGTGCCTAGGCCCTGGCAAGCCAGTGTTGCCGGAGGCTGCAAGGGCAAGAATTCGCCCACGGCAGACCAGGGTTGCCGGGGGCTGCAGCTTCAGATAAGTCCTTTATCCCTTATCATGCATTCCATTATGGACCTCGTTCTTTTCCTTAAGCTACCGTGCTCCCATAACTCTAGGCCCTAGGGCTCGTTCCTGGGACTAGGTTTGGTCGTAGTCGCAGCAGCAGAAGGATAAAACGAGGAGCCTAAGCCCGCTTCATCCCTGCCTCCGCCAAGGGCGTGAGAAAGGTCGAGCGAAGTAGGGAAATTGCAGGGCCTGTTGCCGGGCGAGAAAATGTTTATCTTAAGGATATCAGGGATTTATTCCCTGTTGTGGGTTTTTAACTACGAACAAAAGACCCAGCAAACATTCCTTTTTCATTAAAAACATTCCATTCAGGTATAGTCCATAGGGAATGAAAAACATGAATAAGGGGATTACAAGTTTTAAACTTAACAGATGCCCGGAGGCTTACGGATTAAAAAGAGATAATATGCCCGTAATGCCTTTCTTTTCCCTCTGCTCAGGAGGTAGGTCAAGGAGGCGGGAAGGGCAAAAGGGGCGCCTAGGCAAGCTACGGGTGGCAGAAGACACCGAGAAGGCATCTCGTTCGAGGAGGAGTCTTCGTCATCAGAGGAGATCTCCATGGAGCACCTCGCGCGAGTCCTGAGGTGCCCGAAGACCTTGACGGAGAGGTGGCCGTCCTCCGTCAACTTGAAGTGGAGGGCGAGCCCATCCGTCAGGCAGTGGATGCGAGCGAACCTCTTCCATCCTTGGCAAAGATACATCACATGAGGGGCAGGGAAGTCGACGCGGGCCCGCGGGCCACTGATCCCACAACCCCTCATGTGTAGCCGCAGCGACTCCGACGGATTCACCTCCCTCTCCCGCGCAAATGGAGTCGGGAGACGAAGGCGACGGCGCGGCGACCCCCGCATCCTAACGAAGAATTCACAAGGGTCATCTCCAACATGACCTTCCATTGGAGGAGGAGCTGCTGGCGGGGGCGAGGCCGGCGGGCCGCCCCGTCCTCCTCTTCCCCGAGCACCCCAGCCTCGCCAACGGCCCCGCCCCCTCCCTCTTCCTCTCGTGGCTGGTTCGGCCACCGCGGGTGCAGGAGAAGGGGGGACGCATTGTCGAGCAGCGACCCTCGCCGCCACTGTCGAGGAGCCGAGCTTTTCTCTCTTCATGGCGGACAGAAGAGAGGAGAAGAAGTTGAAGGAGAAAGAAGATGGAGGAGTGCGGGGCGCCGTCCCCTCCCTCCGACCATTATAAAGGGGCGGGGCTGGAGCTCGACCGCCCCTCTCGGCCAATCAAGACGCAGAAGGCGAGGGGGGCCGGGACCGAACCGCCGCCCCAACCAGCGGCGGCTCGGTTTCCCACCTCCACCGCTCGCCACCTCGAACGCATGGGAGGCACGTGGCGAACGTGTAGAACCGAAAGGACGGGTGAGGCGACCTCTCCCCACCCCGTGATCGTGGGGAGTGGATGCCGAGACGACCGCGCCTCGGCCCCGTCCAGTAAGCGGGCCGCGCCTCCACGCTTCCCCCCGTTTACGGGGAAAACACGGGCCGCCTCCTTTCGCATTTACTGCGACATGACGCATGCCTACGGGAACCGCCCCACGCATGCTACCCATGTCACGCACGCCCCTCCACTCCGCGCCGCGCGTGGAAAATTTTACCACGGTGAAAACCGCCCCGCCTGGGCGCGCACCGTTCTGGGCCTGGCCCAACAACGTGTCACGCTTATGTGTGGCCCAGACCCGGGGGCTCCTGTGAGTGTACAAAAAGGGGGGTACACTTTTTGTACCCCTATGACTGTGCACGGGCAGTCTGAGCCACGGGCACCACCACACCAAGCATGGCAAGGGAGGTGAGCCGGGGTAAGATCAAAGCTTGATGGAGACTGGAGCAACGCCAAGAACAAGACCACAAAGAACAAAGGGACGAAGCGGCTCTCCCCAACAAGATCCTTGCCGGGGCCAGCCCTGGCAGCCCCGGCAAGACCCTTGCCGCGGCAGCTCGCCCCGCGCCTACGGAGCAAATCACCCTTGAGTCCACCGCCCCCAAGGGGCAAGGATTCTGGAGATATCCCCGTGGTGGCATGCAGATCTTTGTAAAGACATTCAAGATTAGATGCAAGTTAAGAAGACGACGACCCTTGGCGGGATTCCAGCCAAGGAGAACCACAAGGCCCCCGGCAAGCACCTTACCTGGGATGACAGCAGGCACCACGACGGGACCCTTGCCGGAGCCCCGGCAAGGCCCTTGCCAAGGACACCCGCAGGGCCACCGTCAAGCCCACCCCAACGGGGTTTCCACCGACCCACGCAGCTGCCGACCCGACCAGCTAGACGGGCTCCTGCGTGGCAACCCACAGATCTTCGTGGAGACCCGCCGTTGCGCCACCTCTGCTGCCGGTCTGCCTACATGGCGCCTCAGGTACTGCTGGCCAGGGCGCGTGTCAACACGAGGAGGGGCGGCAACGGAGAAGACGACGTCTCCCCCCGTCCCCGATAAAGCAAGGACACCTAAGTTGGGCGCATAAAATGCACCTTGTACTGTAATGCGAGGGATAACCTCGCATCACTGTACCCTTTCCACCTCCTATGTGCCACTGTGGCAACCCCTTTTTCCTATAAAAGGAGGCCCAAGGCGACCAGGAGAAGGATTCGGCTTTTTAGAACTCCTCACGACTCTCTTGGAGCTCCTCACTAGCTGAAGAACACCAACATATAATCCAACAAAGCAGGAGTAGGGTTTTATGCATCTTTGCGGCCCGAACCTGGGTAAAGGAACCATGTCCTGATTGTTAGATCCGCTCTTCTCTCAACCCCGCGCCCCGCAACCGTAGTAGGGATTCTTGTGATCCCATAGGTGTCGATCCAAGTACACCGACAGTTATCATGGGTGTTGACATAGTGAATATCAATTTCCCCTCGCCGAATATGCTCCCGGATGAAGTGGTACCGGATCTCAATATGCTTCGTCTTGAAGTGTTGCACCGGGTTGAGAGAAATCTTGATGGCACTTTCATTGTCACACCAAAGAGGCATTTTGTCACAAGTGACACGGTAATCCTTTAAAGTTTGCCTCATCCATAGAAGTTGAGCACAACAAGTGCCGGCCGCCACATACTCGGCTTCGGTGGAAGAGAGAGATACACAACTTTGCTTTTTGGATGACCAACTCACCAAAGAGCATCCAACAAATTGGCAACCTCCGGAAGTTGACTTCCTATCCACTTTGTCTCCCGCCCAATCCGAATCCAAGAAACCTACAAGGTTGAAGTTTGCTCCTCTTGGGCACCATAAGCCAAAGTTTGGGGTATGAGCCAAATATCGAAAGATTCGCTTGAGAACCACAAAGTGACTTTCCTTAGGTGAGGCTTGAAACCGTGCACAAATTCCCACACTCAACATGTTATCCGGTCTAGATGCACAAAGGTAAAGCAAGGATCCAATCATAGAATGATATACCTTTTGATCCACCGCTTTACCATTGGGATCAATGTCAAGTTGGCACTTGGTAGGCATTGGAGTGGTAGCCGGCTTGACATCACTTAGATTCAACCTCTTGTGCATGTCTTGACTGTATTTGGCTTGTTTGATGAAGATTCATTCTCTTCTTTGTTTGATCTCGAACCCAAGGAAGAACTTCAACTCTCTCATCATGGACATCTCAAACTCTGTGGTCATGAGTGCGCAAAATCATCATTGAAAGCTTTATTAGGTGAACCAAAGATAATATCATCACCATATAGTTGGCATACAAAAAACTCCCCTTTGACCTTCTTAGTAAGAAAGAGTGGGGTCAATTTTCCCAATTTCAAACCCACGATCTTGCAACAACTCAGTAAGATGCTCATACCACGCACGTGGGGCTTGTTTAAGGCCATAGAGCGCCTTATCGAGTTGATACACATGGTTGGGGAACTTAGGATCCTCAAACCTCGGGGGTTGTTTGTCGTACACAACCACATTAAGAGGACCATTTAGAAAAGCACTTTTCACATACATTTGTTGCAATTTAAAGTTATGATGAAAAGCATAGGCAAGCAACAAATGTATAGATTCAAGGAGAGCAACGGGGGTAAAGGTTTCACCATAGTCGATACCCTCGATTTGGGAGTAGCCTTGAGCCACCAAACGAGCCTTGTTACGGATGACAATTCCGTGAGCATCTTGCTTGTTCTTGAAGATCCAGTTGGTTCCAATGACATTATGATTCTCCTTCGGCCTTGGCACCAGACACCACAGCTTGTTGCGCTCGAAGTTATGGAGGGCATTGAGCCAATTGGGGTGTTCGAGCGCCTCATAGAACTTTTAAGGTTAAACACAAAAGACAAACGCTTGATGAGAACAATAATTTTTAATGCTCTACGAGTTCTTACCCCCTTTGTGATGCTTCCAAGTATATTCTCCATGTGATGCTCTCTAGAAGCGAGCCTGGAAGCAACTTTGGTAGCATTACGCTCCAATTGTTCTTCAAGTGATAGTTGAGGAGCTATGATTTGATCATCTTGAGCGTCGTCATGAGCTTGATCTTGATCTTGAGCTTGCTCTTGATCTTGAACATGCTCAAGAGAGGGAACTTGGCCTTGTGCATAACTTGGTGGATCACCACCATCTTGTGGTTGATCTTGCACTTGGCCTTGTTCATCGGGTTGAGGGCCTTCACTTTGTTCTTCGGAAGTGTGTGGGTCTCGGGTTGGTGATGGTTCCACTTGAGTGGAACATTGTCCTTCTGCTTCGTCCACAAGGGGTTCCTCAATGGGTAGGAAATGACCAACATCCATTTTTCTTATGGCTTGAGGAGGAATTTCATCACCTACATCACAAGTACAACTTTGCTCCACTTGGGAGACGTTATTCTCATCAAACTCTACGTTACATGTCTCCTCAATGAGTCCATTGGACTTGTTGAGGACACGGTAAGCATGAGCGTTTGTAGCATAACCAACAAATATGCCCTCATGAGCTCTAGCTTCAAATTTAGACAAACGAACACCTTTCTTGAGTATGAAACACTAACACCTGAACACCCGAAAGTACTTGAGATTGGGCTTGTTACCGGTAAGTATCTCATATGGAGTCTTGTTCAAGCCTTTGCAGAGATAGAGCCGACTGGATGCATGAAAAGCGGTGTTGATGGCTTCGGTCCAAAAGTTGTACGGAGACTTGAACTCCGCCATCATGTTCCTTGCCGCGTCCATCAATGTCCGGTTCTTTCTCTCCGCCACACCATTTTGTTGAGGGGTATACGGTGCGGCATATTGATGCTTGATCCCCTCATCACTAAGAAACTCATCCAAGGTGTAATTCTTGAACTCGGTGCCGTTGTTGGTTCGAATCATCAATAACTTTGCATCATGTTGTCGTTGAGCATCATTTGCGAAGTTGATGACTGTTTGTTGGGTCTCACTCTTCCTCTTGAAGAAGTATACCCAAGTGTATCTTGAATAATCATCTACAATCACCAAGCAATACTTTCTACCCCAAGACTATTAAAGGATGGAGGCCCAAAGAGGTCCATATGGAGGAGCTCTAACAGTCTTTTTGAGTAGATGATAGTCGTGGGAGGGTGAGCCTTCTCATGTAACTTCCCTTCAATACAAGCACTGCAAGCACGATCTTCGGCAAAACTAACATTTGTTAGTCCACGGACATGGTCCCCCTTGAGAAGACTTTGCAAAGATCTCATATTGACGTGGGCTAAACGGCAATGCAAAATCCATCCCACATCAACTTTAAACATTAGGCAACTCGCGGTCTTAGTGGGTCGCTCCGAGAAGTTAACCACATAGAGACCGTTCTGGACACGCCCAACAAAGGCTACTTTAAGAGTCTTGCTCCACAAGAGGGCCACGGAATCGATATCAAAGAATGTGGCAAAGCCCATGAGTGCAAGTTGACGAACAGAAAGTAAATTGTATGCAAGGGACTCAACAAGCATGACTTTATCGATCATGAGATCATGAGAGACAACAACCTTGACAAGCCCCAATACCTTATAAGATGAAGCATCACCCCATTCGACATTGGTGGCTATATATGAACCTTGGTGCACGTCCACCACCAAGTCTTTGCTTCCGGTCATATGATTTGTGGCTCCACTATCGAGCAACCATGATCCCCCACCGGAAGCAAACTCCTACAAGAGATTAAAGCTTGGATTTAGGTACCCATTTTGTAATGGGTCCTTTGAGATTAGTAAAAAGGGTCAAAGGAACCCAAATAGACCATTCAATGTACTCATAAGAAGAACCAACAAATTTAGCGAAAACATGTCCATCACTTGCACGACATAAAACATAAGAAGGTTTAAAGTCGTCGTCTTTGTTGGAAGGAGTGGCAGTGTTTTCCTTGACTCCACCACTTTTCACAATGTTCTTCTTCTTCTTAGGGGTACCCTCTCCCTCCCTTACAAAGGTTTGCTTGAGAGGAGGGGGTTGCTTGGTCTTGTCGTTCTTCTTCTTCTTGGGCTTGGGAGCAAACCCAATTCCTTCCTTCGCCAAAACTTCGTTTTGATTGCTCAAAAGATCGTTGAGGTTCTTATCACCTTGTATGCAAGACACAAGGCCTTTCTCAAGTTGCTTCTTCAACTCGGTATTCTCTTCAACAAGATGCACATGCTCACAAGATGGTTTAGTAGCATTTGCATTATCAATTACAACCATGTGAGGAAAGGTAGCTTTCTCCTTGGTTAGCAAAACTTGAAGTTGATCATGAGACTCTTTGAGTCTAGCATGTACACTCTTCAAGACCTTGTGAGCCTTGTCAAGCATAATAAACTCCTCCTTGAGTTTAGCATGGTCAACCACAAGCTCTGCCTTCTCGGAGTTGAGCACACGAGAGACAACTAAAGCATGATTGAGATCTTTCTTTAATTTAGCATGATCATCGTTGTGTGACTCCACAAGAGCCAAACGAAGACCATGCTCTTCCTCAAGAGCATTAGAGAGATCCGATATCTCATCGGCGTAGTTTCAACTATGACCCTCCATTTTAGAAATGGTCTCCTCGTGAGCCTCGATCATGTCATTGGCTTCACCAAGTTGTCCAAGAGAGCAACGAAGTGCTTCTTGGGTTTGCCTTTTAGTTTACTCATAAACAACTCAAAATAATTTTCCTCCTCCTCCGCCCCCTCACTCTCATCAATACAATCCGTCAATGAAGGATTATAAGTGATGGTAGAATTGATGTTGGGGGTTACCTTGTTGGTGGCCTTAGCTATGAGGCATTTGGTGGTGATGTTCTCATTTGGTGAGTCGAAGAGGGATGATCGTGGATATGTTGCAATAGAAATGGTGGCCATACTAACCATCTCATCATCTTCTTCATCATCATCATCATCCTCAACATATTCTTCTTGGGCCACCAATCCTTTGGGAGGAGTCTTCTTGTTGAGGTTGTTTTTGTTGGGATAAGACTTGGCCTTGTCCTTTCGGATAAGCTTGCCTCCATTGTCTTCTCTTTTGTCATATGGGCAATCTACAACAAAGTGACTTGCATTGCCACAATTGTAGCACGTCCTCACTCGTTGCTTGCCCTTGAAGCCACTTGAATTGTTCTTGTTGAAGTTGGGCCTTGAATTCTTCTTGTTGCCCCAAAATTGTCGTGATGCTAGAGCCATGTGCTCATGATAGGCATATTTGGTGTCTTCGGGTCAACACTCATCTTCATCCTCTTCATCCTCTTCTTCCACACAAGCCTTGGTTGGGCTTCTTTGATCGTTGAGCTTGCAACACCGCACTATCGGCGGTCTTATCCAAGATCCTCATGGCAATGAACTCATCCAACACTTCACTTGAGGACAAAGTGTGGAAGTCCGGTCTTTGGCGGATGATGGCGGACATGGCCTTGTGATAAGGGATCATGGCCTTGAGAAACTTGCGCTTGATCCAATTTTCATCTGTATCCTTGCTCCCATGAGCTCGAAGTGAGACCACAAGAGTGGTTAATCTCCAATAGAGTTCACGGGGATCTTCATCTTTGATCATGGAAAACTCATCGGCTTCATCTTGCAGAACTTCATAGTTTGAGCGTTGAATGCTTGCACTTCCCTTGTATAACCAACCAACATGCTCCCATGCTTCCTTGGCCACGGAGAAGGATCAAAGATGTGCAATGTCTTCGGGAGGGATAGCTTCTTGAAGTATGCAAAGAACGGACTCATTGAATTGATGATACGCAGCTTCTCTTGGAGTTAAGTTGTAAGGATCATACGGGTAGAAACCTTGCTCAGTGATTCTCCAAAGATTAGTAGAAAAATTATTTAAATGACGTTGAAAACGAATAGTCCAAATAGCAAAATCAGAATTTTTCACAAACTTAGGAGGAGGACCAACCAAATTTAAATGCGGTGTAGGAACGGGTCATCCATAATTGATGGGAGGTGCGGAGTGAGAAAAAATGCCACTCCCATTCTTAGTCACCGGGACTTGCACACTACTAGCTTCTCCCTTGTCGGGAATAGCATCCGACATGTTGTTAGCAGGATGAACCACTTCCAACGGTGCGGTGGGTAATTTAAGTCCCTCAAGAAATTCTTTGAACATGCTTTTGACCTTGGTCATCAATGAGTCTTTCAATGTGTCCAAAGCCACATTGAACTTCCCACGAGAGACTGAGGGTCCCCCATCAGACGTGGGCAAGGAGGGAGTTCCACCGGAGTGTCCCTCTGTCTGGACTATGTTGTCACCCATACTCTTTGGATGGTAAAGTCCTTATAAAGAGGCGAGGCTCTGATACCAATTGAAAGGATCGATATGGTTGACTAGAGGAGGGTGAATAGGCAACTAACAATTTTTAGCTTTTCTTATCCAAATTAAACTTAGCAATAATATAGGTTGCCTAGATATGCAACTAGGTGGGCAACCTATATGATGCAACAATAATAAGCACACAAGCAAGCAAGCTATGAAACACAACTAAAACTTGCACAAGTAAAGGTAAGAGATAACCACAAGTGGATCCGATGGAGACGAGGATGTGTTACCGAAGTTGCTTCCCTTTGAGAGGGAGTATGTCTCCATTGGAGCGGTGTGGAGGCACAATGCTCCCCAAGAAGCCACTAGGGCCACGGTATTCTCCTCACGCCCTCAAACAATGCGAGGTGCCGTGAATCCACTAGTGGTGCCCTTGAAGGCGGCGACCGAACCTTTACAAACAAGGTTGGGCCTATCTCCACAACCGAATTGGAGGCTACCAACGACACCACAAAGCTTCACCACAATGGACTATGGCTCCGCGGTGACCTCAACCGTTTAGGGTGCTCAAACACCCAAGAGTAACAAGTTCCGCAAGGGATTAGTGGGGGGGAATCAATTTTCTCCTGGTGGAAGTGTAGATCGATGCCTTCTCAACAAATCCCTAGGAAATCAACAAGTTTGATTGGCTAGGGAGAGAGATAGGGCGGAAATTGATCTTTGAGCAACAATGGAGCTTGGGAAGGAAGAGGTAAGTCTTCTTGGGGAAGAAGACTCCCCTTATATAGTGGAATAAAAAATCCCACCGTTGTCCACTAACTCTGCCCGCGACATGCGGTACTACCGCACCAGATTTATGGTACTACCGCAAGGGGTGCGGTACTACCGCTGGCGCGGCAGGAGCCAGACCTAGCCCTGTTGCGTATAGCAATGGACGGTAGTACTGCTAGAGCGGTACTACCGCAAGGCAGGTTTCAGACTGGTCGGGGAAGAGCACGGACTAATAAAATTACATTCGTGGCTACTTTCGCAGAGTTTTGATCGATGCAAAACCCTGGCACAGTACTACCGCTCGCCCCGAGAGGTACTACCGCGTAGAACACGGAAGTAAAAAATTACTTCCGTTCCAACTTCCGCACTAGCCACGACACTGAGGTAGAGCACACGGTACTACCGCGTCCCTGGCACGGTACTACCGCGATGTGCGGTACTACCGTAGCCACGGAGCGGTACTACCGTGGGCCCTTGTGGTACTACTGCTCCCTTGAGCGGTACTACCACATGCCACAGAGTAGTTGTAGTATAAAGCCTCTGTTTTTGCAATGACAAGGTAAACAGCCGATGCTCCAATGAAGCTAAGGAAAGGTGGTGCAAATGAATAGATGTGTACATGTTGATTCCACCCTAACCTTTCTGAAGCGGACCCCCTCTTAGTAGTACGGCTTTCCAATGACTCAATTCCACCGAAAAGAAACAAAAGGAAACACTGTCTTCGATAGGTTCCGAGGGGCACTTAATCGTCTTGTGCCTAGACATGAGATATCTGAAATGCTCAATGCACACGATTAGTCCGCAAAAGCATTGTCATCAATCACCAAAATCACTTAGGGAGAAATAAGCCCTTACAAGAGTATTAATACTTCATTTATCACTTTAATTCCAAAGAATGTTGCTCCTCTCACTCCAAATGATTTTAGGCCAATTTCTCTGCTCAAGGGAGTGCTTAATATTATCACTAAACTCCTGGCTAATAGGTTGCAGAAGGTTATTCTACAAATGATTCACATCAATCAGTATGGATTTTTGAAGGACAGGATTATTTAGGACTTCTTAGGTTGGTCTTATGAGTACATTCATCAATGTCTTAAATCTAGAGAGGAAATGCTTGTTCTCAAGTTGGATTTTGAAAAAGCATTTGACACTATTGAACACCAAGCAGTAATAGATATTCTCAGAGCCAAAGGTTTTGGTGACAAATTGATTTCTTAGATACAAATGATTTTCAGTACTGCATCAACTTCTATTATGCTAAAAGGAATACCAGGTAAAAAAATCTATTGCAGAAGGGGTGTAAGACAAGGAGATCCTCTATCTCTCCTCTTGTTTGTTTCGGCTGCATATCTTTTACAATCAGTGATTAACAGAGCAATGAGTATGGGCCTCTTACATGCATCACTGTAGGTTTATTCTTGCCCTGACTTCCCAATTGTTTAGTATGATGAGGACACATTGTGGATAATACAAGATGACATAAGACAACTGATCTTCCTTGAAGCACTTCTCAATACTTTTGCTTCTGCCACTGGGCTAAAAGTAAATTATCAAAAATATGTTCTGGTTCCTATTAATATTCAAGAAGAGAGAGCACAATTGTTTGCAGGCACACTAAACTGTCAACTGGGACAATTTCCATTGACATATCTTGGGCTACCTTTAGGGCTTTATAAACCAACTGTTGAACAATGCTTACCAATGGTTAATAAAGTGTCCAGAAGACTGGCTGGAATTGCAACTTTTATGACATATAGTAAGTATGCACGTTCAATGCACGTCGAACCATGCAAAAAAAACTTAGTGGGATATTTAAGTGATGAGTTCATAGTTGAAACGTGAGCAATGGTTATGTGGGTGTCAAGTTTGGCAAATTAGTGTCTAAAAAAATGGTTTGGCAAAGTAGGGAGTGATATATCTTAGTCTGTTATAATCGTCAGGAAAAATAAGAAACGAATGAAAAAAGAATTTCATATTAATAGGTATTTCATTATTGAGAATATACATAATATAGATTACATCGACCATAGAGTTATGAATTCACATTTCATATGATACATTTCCATAGAATTTACATATATACATGAATCAAAGGTCGACAAAAACAGACGTGCAGCATGTCAAACACACAAGTGTTCGTCGTCGTCGCCATGCGCTGCAACAAATAAGAGTAAAAAAACCAAAGCACCATTCCAATATTTGATTTTGAAACAGTGGGGATAGGTACCTCTTCATTCAGAAGAATATGATACAATTTATTGCCTTGATTGATCACCTCAACTTCTTATTTCAACCTCTCTGTTATAGTGATGATGTCCCTTATACTTGTCGTGTGACTGCTCAATGCTTGTAAAATCCCAACACAATGAAGAGAATGAGACCAAAAGCTATGGACAAAAAGTCGTAGAGAACAAATATGAATAAGAAAACAAAATTTATGAGGTCAGGTTTTGGAAAACATTTTGAGATAGAATATCATTTTGGCAACCTTGCTCATATGTTTTAATCAGTACAGAGTATGTACCTGAAACAGATTGCACCTGAAACAGATTGCCTTTCACCGCACCTTTTTTCTCCATCTATGTGCTTCTCTGTAAATGAAAGCCTCTGGACAAAACAACACCCAGATTTGAGAAGCATGGAGGCTACTTTATGCAGAAACACACAAAAGGGGCAATCTTATTAT
The DNA here is from genome assembly GCA_902687465.1 of Secale cereale. Taxonomy (NCBI): domain Eukaryota; kingdom Viridiplantae; phylum Streptophyta; class Magnoliopsida; order Poales; family Poaceae; genus Secale; species Secale cereale. Next base: position 600,420,019 of record LR738711.1, on the reverse strand, counting down.
CACACTTTCTATTTGGAGTATTGTGATAAGTTAAAATAACCAAGAGAAAATCATTTGCGGCGTACCAAAGTAAGTAAAAACTTGGGGGCAAGGCCACGAGCTGGGAGATGACATTCGCCGGAGGCAATGGAAAGCTCCAAGTTGACCGCTTGCTGGAGGGCTGAATCACAACACTAAAACACTCCTTAGATGAATTACGCATTAGAAGCATTTTTAGATAACAAAAGAACCCTTGTGGTTCTCTAGGAAGCTGGAACAACAACCTACTAATACCAATTCGGCAACTACAATTAATTTATTCTCTTGAAATATCCTCCACTGTGGTTGGCTCATATTGCACAGTCCTATATTTAGAAAAACGGTGGCAAGTTCTGAAATTAGCTACCACATATGGAAATGACATCTTATGGACTCTTGGAGTACAATCCAATTTCAAATTAACCAACAATAGCTTAGGCATTGAGTGACCAAACACGTCTATGGGCAAGTTTTTTTTATTTCAACATAACAATGACAGTGGAAAAGGTTCAGTTAAACAACTCTAAAGATTTATTTTTCTGCAAGGAAAAAACTCACCTCTCCAAGAAGCAACCATGTCTTTCTTTCCTCCTTGAAGTCGTCGAACTACAGCCTCCACTTTGCCCATAGAAGGAGCAGCAACAACAACGCCGTCTCGAAGACTTTTTTTGGATACTCGTCTCTATCATAATCTATAGGTTCACTCCTGCCCACGCATAGACTGACATGCGCAACACTCTTTTCTACAGTTTCTGACAAACACGCGCTGAATCATTTTTCCGGACACTCGAAGAAAGAATTGAAATTTCCATGACTGGATCACTATCATCTAAGGAGCAGGTACATGAATAAATTGATGCAATTTAGAAAAATTATAATTAATCTTGGCTTGGCGCATCCTTTGCAAACTCAGTAGGACTGAAAATATCGTCCAAAGACAATAATCTGAATAGGTAACTGGAAAACCTGTACTGGACACGTGACATGGTCTGATGAGCATTGTAAATTTAAAGATGTTCTAGAATAATTGTGGCAGTGTCGGGAAGTGCCTACTGCTCATGAATAGAACCCCAAACATGAAGTATAAATGATATTGCAAGGTAGATCATTTTATTGTACATTAAGCTCTTCAAAAGCACCTAAATTTCAGTGTACAATCCGAATTGCTAAGAATACCTATAAAAATATAGGCATGGAAATTCTTAGTGCAAAATTAAAACAACAGAATCGCGTAAACTTACAAGTTTTGCAGATTTTTTTCCCTGAAATCGATTATTTTCTATCAGATTATTTGCTATAACTAACATAGAATTGGGATAGTTGACATTGATGATTGGTAGTACTACTTGGTATCTATCAATATTGTTAGTCGAACTGAGACTGCTTACAACCATTTTCTATAGAACTTACAGGTGTACTAAAGGATATTAATCAAGAGCAGCTAAATCATTTCATATATGAAGCGAAAATCGAGAATTACTGGCATTAAGGTAACCATTGAAATCACATACCCGAACAAAATTTGAAGCAACCAACTTGATTACATCAATTATAAAGAGTATATATACATCAGTTATAACTGGAACTGAAGATCAGTCACACACTTGTTGAAATGGAGCAAGGTGTGATGGCTTAGATTGATCAGATTCAGAACATGAGTGAGAATTTGAAGTAGGAGGAACATACCAGGATCCTATGCGGAGAATGTGGTGGGACCTGTCTCGGCAATTGGGGAACCGCAGCAGGTCATTGAACACGGGAGTCTTGGCGATCAAATCCTTGACAATCTCCTCAGCCTTGTACCTCACATTATACCAGCTAAGGGAGGCCCTGTATTACAGCAAGAGGTGTTCAGAAATCAGATCTTGAAAATAATGCTACACTGGATGCAGAATCATGTCATCTGATATAGAGGGAGATATGAATCTATCACCGAAGCTGCTTGCTGCAGAGCATGGCCACGAACATCTTGCTGAGTTTCACGGTGTCGAGGTGAGAGTTGGGGTACTTCTTGAGGCTGCTTATACAATACTGATATGGGCACACGACAAACCTTTATTATTGATGACTGCAACGCAGGGGCCGCTCCACCACGCCACTTCTCGGGCTTGCATGCCGACTACGACGCCGGCTAGGAGGCCTCGTGTGCCGCCCATCAGAGGCGGCCATCGCTAGCTGTTGCGGGTTTGTCGTGGCTTACGTCACCCCACACTGCGGCTCGACGAACCAGACGGCGGCGAGATCCTGGCAGCCGGACCACACCCTGCACACGCCCTGTCGCCCTGCATCACCTTGTCAACACCCCGGACGTCTTGGCCCGCACCGACCCGTCCCCCATCCCGCCTACCCTAGTCGCTCCAGCTTGGCGGGGTCGAGCAGGCGCTCCGCGCGCGCCAGCTCCCACGCTTTCTTCTCCTGCCGCAGCGGCGCCTCGTCCCTCGCTGCGTACCACAGGACCGACCTCCCATTCCCATCTCCCCCAGCCCACTCTTACCGGTCTTCCTCGACGGGAGGTGAAATAAGGGAATGGGTGCTAGTTCTCGGAGAGACCAAGGGAGCGGACCCGCGGATGATCCTGAGGACGGCTCGGCGAGTGCAGCCGCCAGGGACGCCGACACCGAGGGGATTCTCGTGGCCATCGCCCATCGCAATCGCCAGCGCAGCGTCCGCGACAGGGGAGGACGCGTTAATTGTGCCTATTTTTCTGGAATTGATCGCTCTATTATTTTTTCTAGCCGCGGACTACAGGGGTTCGATAGATATGGCAGAGTATCGTCCGCTCTCGTGAATTGCTAGACGTACACATGTGAAGGTTAAGTTTTACGTTGACGGTTTGATCTAATTAGGTGGGCCAGATCATGTGGTGATATTTTCTCTCGATTGTTTTGTGTATATGTTTTCGGGTGCGCTTAGGAAAGAATATGTTTGCTTGTTTAATAGTAGTAGAGATGCAGGGAGGTTGTTAATGGTTAGATCTGTTTTGACCTCACTCACTATATTTTTATGAGCTGTTTGGGTTTCCCAGTAACTATAAAGCACCAAGTTGTAAAGTACTTCAGACATTGCCTATGGAGAGGGCCAGACATGGAAGATCATAGACCTGCTTTAGTAAAATGGACCATTTTCTGTAGGCCAAAAAGTCAAGGAGGTTTGGAAGTTATGGACATCTTCACACATAACAAGGCATTACTGATGAAAAATATGCACAAATTCTACAACAGACATGAAATTCCATGGGTAAATCTGATTTGGGAAACACATTACCCTAACAACAAACTTCCAGGAGAAGAACTACTGTGATCTTTTTGGTGGAAAGCAAACCAACAACTAATCCAAAACTATAAAGCTCTAGCCAGGTGCAATCTGGGGGATGGTAGAATATCTTATTTCAGGAGTGATTTATGGGGGAAAACAACTTATGCAACATAAGTTTCCACATCTTTTCTCCTTTGTGATAAACCATAGACTCACTGTGCAACATGTCACAAATAGAGAGCACTTGGAAGATCTATTCCATTTACCATTGTCAATTCAAGCACATGAGCAATTCTTAAAATTGGAAGACTTATGTCAACTACTGAGGCAATCTCAATTTCAGAACATGACAGGCACATGGAGTTACATTTACGGCAATGAGCACTTCTCCTCTGCAAAGGCCTATAATGTTATGTTTGGAGTCAAACAAGTCCCTCCACATTTCAACTGGATTTGGAATTATTCATGTCAGCCAAAACACAAAATGTTCTTTTGGATGTTATTGCATGATAGACTCAACACAAGAAATCTTCCGAAAAGAATTTTTTTTGTACTAGAGGAATATAATTGTGCAACCAGAGGATGTCAACAGGAAGAAACTCTGCATCACTTATTTTGGGGATGCCCTTTTGCCATGAGATGCTGGGACTACATCTGTCCTACCAGAACACAAAATTTGTCTGTCATGGAAGCTTTTCAAGACATCAAGGACAAGTTGAGATTTACCCTTTTTCATGGAAATAATAATCCTCAGCTCATGGGCAATTTGGATTTCTAGAAATAATAAGATCTTTGAACATATACAACCAACCTTTCAATGATGGAAACAGAACTATTTGCTGGAGATGAAGCTACTCTCTCACAAAATCAGACCAAAGTATGCTGATCATTTCTTGGCTTGGCTTCATCTCCAAGGATAGACTTTGAGGTAGCTCTCATGCCTATTGTTGTAATCTCCTAGTTTTTTATTTCTTCTTTCTTTATTTCTTGTTTTGTTTTGTTTTGTTTTCTCTTTTTTCTATTTTTCTTTTTATTCCTAGTCTAGTTAGCTAGTTAGAGGGCTTTGCTCAAGCCCATCTCTTTTATTGTTTTTGGACTACTAGAGACCTTGCTCTTTTACTAATTTATAAAAATTGCAGTGGGGTGTTTACCCTACTGTTTATTATCAAAAAATTGTTTCAGAAGCTTTTGACAATCTAGTAAAAAAATGTAAATTCATGCACTACAGCCAAAGTTTTAGTTTTTCCTCTACACGTACCAAACAAGCAATTTGATCATCCTAAAGGCAAATCTTGCCACATTATTTTTCATATACAGTGGATTTGTACAAGGGGATAATTATTTTTGTTGAAAAGTTTCTGTAATCAAGATTTGCAAATTTTCCGTGAGCATGCACAAAGTTCAAGGAGCTCCCCCACTTCAATGGTGCTCGTCTTTCTTACTTTCACTTTTCTTTTTGAATTTTTTTAGGTTCCCCACTTTTATTTTTTGTTATAAACTTTGTAAAAGCACTCAATAGATATAAATGACTATCTAAAACTTCTGGGTTGTCTCCCAGGCGGCGCTTTCGTTAAAGCCATTAAGCTAGGCAAATAGTGCTCGAGTAATGGATCCACCCGGATCCCAAGGTATATCAAAGCTAATTTTAATTAACAATGATTTGTGATTTAGTAGTGAGCACAAAGTAATATATATCATGCAACAACCAAGTCTAACTCTCTTCCTATGCATCGGCATGTCATAAAAGAAAAATTCATGCACATCAAGTAAAGCCTAGTACATAGTATAGGCAGTTTCTTGCAATTTTATCGTATTGGAAACATAGAGTGGCGGAGATGTAGTTCCTTTATCATAATAATTGCAAGTAGGAGTAGCAAGCACATGCATATTATATTCATCAAAATCATCATGTGCAATAGCAGAACGCAACCCATCAATACAATCCTTAATAAGCGCAAACTTCTCCGATATAGTGTAGTTGGGAGAATTCAAAAAGATAATAGGACTATCATGCGTGGGTGAAAGAGCAACAATTTCATTCATGACATAAGGAACTATAGAAAGTTCATCTCCATAAGCATAATTCATATTGGCATCATGGCCACAAGCATAGCAAGCATCAAGTTCATCAAAAACGGATATGTCAAATGAATCAACGAGATCGTAGCAATTATCATAGCAATCATCCTTCGGTAAGCACAAAGGGAAATTAAACAATGTATGAGTTATTATAAACATCATCATCAAAAGCTTCATACTTTTAAAACAAAGATTCCATTTCATAAGCACCCTTAAAAGCAACAAATTCTTCTATTCATTCCACATCATAGTAATCATATATACCATTAGCATAAGAAGCCAAGGTTTTATTATCACTAAATTACATGAAAAGGGAAGGTGTGGAGCCTTCATCCTAGAGCAACAAGTAAAACTATTAATTTGGCATAAATTCCAAGCATATCAATGCGACATATAAATTTGATTCCATAATAGTTTCCCTTTTTGAGTAAAGCGATGATCCCAAAAGTATTCACGTCGATCCAACGTGTCTGCCATTATATAATTGAATGCGGTGTTCTCAGGATTATTAAAGTACTGCATAATATCTTTCACATAATGAGCATCGAGAGTTTTAGGAGGTTTCCCATCTCCATGAGTAGCAAGTACACCTTTTTTTGGTATTTCGTGTTCCATATCCATAACTAAAGATAGAGAACAACTTAGAACAACAAATAAAATATACTTAGTGATAAAGCAAAAAAACACACACGAGAATATTCACCCCACGCTATTGCTCCCTGGCAATGGCGCCAGAAAAAGGTCTTTTATAACCCATATGTATAGGGGGATCAATTGTAGCATCTTTTCATAAGTAAGAGTGTCGAACCCAATGAGGAGCTAAAGGTAGAACACATATTCCCTCAAGTTCTATCGACCATCGATACAACTCTACGCATGCTTGACGTTCGCTTCGCCTAGAACAAGTATGAAACTAGAAGTACTTTGTAGGTGTTGTAGGATAAGTTTGCAGATAATAAAGAGCACATAAATAAAATCTAGGGGCTATTTAGATAAAGACACAACTAAGTTAGTTTCAATAAAGAGCTTTTTGTCACAAGAAAGTTATTTGTCCCTAGGCAATCGATAACTAGACCGGTAATCATTATTGCAATTTTATATGAGGGAGAGGCATAAGCTAACATACTTTCTCTACTTGGATCATATGCACTTATGATTGGAACTCTAGCAAACATCCATAACTACTAAAGATCATTAAGGTAAAACCCAACCATAGCATTAAAGTATCAAGTCCTCTTTATTCCCATACGCCATAACCCACTTATCCGTGTTTGTGTTTCTATCACTCACACAACACAGACAATAAGCAAACCATGAACATATTGCAACACCCTACAGCGGGGAACCGTCACGCTTGCGCGACATGGAGAGCACCATAGGAAAGCACCAATAATAAAACATGCAAATCAAACCAATCACGATCATCAATCAACCCATAGGACAAAACAGATCAACTCAAACATCATAGGATAGCCATACATCATTGGGAAATAATATATAGCATTGAGCACCATGTTTATGTAGAGATTACAGCAGGGAGAAGAGGTGTTGAACCACTGCATAGAGGGGGAGAGAGTTGGTGATGACGACATCGAAGTTGTTGGGGTAGATTGTCGTCACGATGATGGCCCCGGCGGCGTTCCGGCGCCCCCAGGAGAGAAGGGGAGAGAGCCCCCTTCTTCTTCTTCTCCTTCCTTGACCTCCCACTTAGATGGGAGGAGGGTTTCCCCTCTAGTCCTTGGCTTCCATGGCATGGGAGGGGTGGGAGCCCCTCCGAGATTTGATCTCTCTCTGTTTCCTTCTGTTTCTGCCCTCCCCGATTCTGGCCTTTCACCATTTCTTATATTCCCAGAGATTCATAACTCTGATTGTGCTGAAATTTTAACACAAGTTTTATCTTGATATTAGCTTTCTTGCAGCCGAGGAAGGGCACCAACCGCCTTACGGGGTGACCAAAAGGGTCCAAGGCGCGCCCCCTTGCCTTGTGCCTCCCTCGGGCATCGTCTCGCGTTAATTCTTTTTCCCAAAAATCACATATATTCCAAAAAATTATCTCTATAAGTTTTTATCGTGTTTGGACTCCGTTTTATATGGATATTCTGTGAAACAAAAAACATGCAATAAACAGGATCTGGCACTGGGCACTGGATCAATATGTTAGTCCTAAAAATAGTACAATAAGTTGCCAAAGATATATGAAAGTTGTAGAATATTCGCATGGAACAATAAAAAATTGTAGATACAATGGAGACGTATCACGAACGCGAATCAAACCAACATGATGAAAGCAACTAGGGGAAATTATCATGTGTCCTCAAGAATTCTTTGATTATTATAAGAGATCGTTCTGGTCTATCCTTTTCCACAAAAGGATTGGGCTATCTTTATGCACCTATTTTTACTATTTCTACTTGCCACTTGTTAAAAATTATCTTTCCATCAAACAACTTTCTACCAACAATTTCAGTGCTTGTAGAAATTACCTTGCTGGAAACCACTTGCCATTTCCTTCGGCTACTCGTTGGGTTTGACAATCTTACTTACCGAAAGGACTACGATTGATCCCCTATACTTAAGGGTCAACAGGGCATGCTCTAATAACGATGATAATCATACTTTTATAATGAATCACGTCAGCTGAATGTTATCATAACTCAAAACTGAAAATGTGAGAGAAACACTATATGATGAATGCCTCTAGCAGTGTACCACAATGTGCAATGATGTGGCGTAGCATAGACATCAAAAAATGGACAAGCCATGAGAATGTCGAGCTAGCCATACTATGATCATGCAAGATAAATGAAAACATGTTTCTAGTCATGTAATCAAAATGATGGTAGTGCATGGCGATATTCTCAGAATGGCTACAAAAATGCCACGTAGGTAGGTATTGTTGCTATTTGATGGAGATGAGGTGTCTTATGTGTAGGAGAATAAGAGAATGTCCTCGCACAGGTTTGGATGTACCTGTGAAATTTGATCCATGTCCCAATGTGAGAGTGGGCAATGCACGGTACCATAGAGGCTAGCAAAATAAGATGAACGGAAGTGCAAAAGTCTTCAAAATCGCTTTAGTAAAAAAGAACTCAAACAATAAACAAGAGTATCGCGGTGTCATGTTGCATAATTCTCAAAAGCTAAGTACCCCGAGGGGATAGTTTGGTGGAGATAAACTCGGTTGCGCGTCCCGGATCAACCAACGATGTTGGGTTCATCAGCAAAAAGCCTCTACAATAATTCAACTGCTAATCAAGCCACCACTAGAGTCCCTAACTTATGTTATTAGGTGAAAGAAAGGCAATAGTTCAAAGGACTCCTTTATAGGGTTTTTGATAAAAGAACATGGCCATGTTTTTTAGAAGATAACAAGACTCCCACAAGCTATGTCAAACAAGTGCAAAGCAAGCATGTCAAAATAGCAGGATACACTAATGCACGAAAACCATATGATCAAGTGCATTTTACAAGACACTTCAAATGCAAAAGTAGTCACCCCACACTTAGAACTTAACTAGGGAAAATTACGAAAGTGAAGACAAAGTGTAGTTATTAGAGGAGGTCGAGCATGAGAAGTGGTTACCTCCCCCAAGCTTAGTTAAGCAAAGGGTTAGACACTTTTGCCATTAAGGCCCATATGACCTCTCTTTTAAAAGATGTGTACCTTGCTTCAATTGATGTCCTTGTTGTGGTATGGTAGCTGCCCTTCAATGGAACCTGCTGAAAATGAACTAAAATGAAACAAAATAATTTTGTGATTTCGTGATTTTTCAATTTTTTTGTAGCACAAAGGATTAGCAACACAGCTGATAAAAACATAAGCCTCAAAATGATCGGTTCATTACCTAAGCACCTCTCTTAAGATGATAAACTAGAGTCTAGAAGTTTGCAACCTTCTAAATTGGAGTGAAATGTGTGTGTGAGACATGATATGATAAACAAGTGTGCTACTCCTAGGTGCCTAATTAAGAGAGAGAGAGAGAGAGAGAGAGAGAGAGAGAGAGAGAGAGAGAGAGAGAGAGAGAGAGAGATCTTAGTTAGGATGATACTCACGACTACACAACTTTATTTGAGCAAGGTTAATATTGGAAAAAAAATCTGGGCACTTTCTGTTGGAGTTCCACAAGTTCAAGCAACCAAGTGGCTCGTGTGGGTCTTTCATTCGTTGGTACCATACCGTAAACTTCACCACATAAGGTCCAAGCCCATGTGAAAATAACACACAAATGAAAACATCAATTCGGTATATGAACAAAGTTCGTATACCCAACCGGCAAAAAGAAATAAAGGAAAACATAGGTGCTATAGAGAATTATTGGCTACGAAGATTCAAAGGTAATTAACAGTGATTACAAAGCAAATGATTGGTTGGAAAACCCCTCGTCGACCCTAGACGTCAAAAATGGATCAATTGGAGGCGTAGTTGCCTTCATACGGGCGCTCAAATGAACCATATCGGTCGTATGGAACATCGTTATACTCTCTATGGAGATGCTCATTGTGGTCGCAAGGTGAAATGATCGCTCATACAAGTGCGAGCGCTCGTACGGTAGTTCATCTTTTTCACTAATCCACTTTTGACTTGTGGCCACATGCTCATACAGGTGCTCAAACGATCGTGGCGGTCGCATCGAACGCCGTCTTTTCTACTGGAGTTGTAGAACTTCATGAAATTTTTTGTGCTTCCTCCTCATGTTAGGTACATACCAATATTGCAATAAAAATAGGAGTAGGGATGCAACAAAAATAGGCTACCAACATGCTATAAAGTTTACCAATGAAATTAACACAAAATCAACTAAAATAGCAACTACTCAAAGCAACAATAAAAGTGCCAATGCAACGTGAATGCAACTCGACTCAAGACACAAAGCTATGAAAGACACCTACAGACTTTCGGGTTACCTCCCAGGCAGTACTTTCTTTGTAGCCATATAGCTAGGCTTCGTTGCTCCATTAAATCACTCACCGGAATCCCATGGGATGTCCACCCCGAGTGTATGTCTTACCTCCGAACGGGGTTTAGAGCACCACATAGCAAAGGTCGGTTGGAGTCGTTCCCGCTTACGGTACATCGACAACATGTAGGTAAATAAGTCCTCACACTAAAGAGAGAATCGATGCACCAAGTGGGGTGAGAATGTTTCCTTATTTTTATGCAGAAAAAAAGAGTTAGAGACTTACATTTATAATTTCAAATATTACATTGGCTACCTTTGTAGAGGAATACTACATAATTGTTTTTCGAAGTGCGTAATTCGACACTCCCTAATGGTTTCCCCTGCTCAACAAATTTGTCTAACAAAGCGTAGCTGGACATTAGTGAAGGAAATATGCCCTAGAGGCAATAATAAAGTTGTTATTTATATTTCCTTATATCATGATAAATGTCTTTCATTCATGCTAGAATTGTATTAACCGGAAACTTGATACATGTGTGAATACATAGACAAAACATAGTGTCCATAGTAAGCCTCTACTAGACTAGCTCATTTATCAAAGATGGTTGAGTGTCCTAACCAAAGACATGTGTTGTCATTTGATTAACGGGATCACGTCATTAGGAGAATGATGTGATGGACAATTCCCATTAGTTAGCTTAGCATATTGATCGTTTAGTTTTACTGTTATTGCTTTCTTCATGTCAAATACATATTCCTCCGACTATGAGAATATGCAACTCCCGGATACCGGAGGTATGCCTTGTGTGATATCAAACGTCACAACGTAACTGGGTGATTATAAAGATGATCTACAAGTATCTCCGAAGGTGTTTGTTGGGTTGGCATAGATCGAGAATAGGATTTGTCATTTCCTGTATCGGAGAGGTATCTCTAGGCCCTCTCGGTAATGCACATCATAAGAATCCTTGCAAGCAATGTGAATAATGAGTTAGTTGTGAGATGATGCTTTACAGAACGATTAAAGAGACTTGCCGGTAACGAGATTGAACTTGGTATGAAGCTACCGACGATCGAATCTCAGGAAAGTAACATATCGATGACAAAGGGAATAAAGTATGTTGTCATCACAATTTGACCTATAAAGATCTTCGTAGAAATATGTGGCAGCCAATATAAGCATCCAGGTTCCGCTATTTATTATTGACCGGAGAAGTATCTCAGTCATGTCTACATAGTTCTTGAACCCGTAGGGTCTGTGTTGGGGAACGTAGCATAAATCAAAAAATTTCTACGTCTTCACCAAGATCCAAGTATGGAGACATCTAGCAACGAGTAACTTAGAGTGCATCTACATACCGTTATGAAGATTGCGTGCGGAAGCTTTCAACGAAGCAAGGATGAAGTAGTCGTACTCTTCACGTTCTTCGTCACCGATGATCTAGCGCCGAACGGACGGCACCTCCGCGTTCAACACACGTACGGTGCAGCAACGTCTCCTCCTTCTTGATCCAGCAAGGGGAGAGGAGAAGTCGTCAGAGATCCGGCAGCACGACGGCGTGATGACGGATGCAGTGGAGATCGCAGCAGGGCTTCGCCGGGCTGCCCTGCGGAGGAGTTGGGAGGTGTGACGGGAGGGGGAGAGGCGCCAGGGATCAGGTGCGGCTGCCCTCTCCCCCCCACATATATATAGGGGCCAGGGGGGCGCCTGGACCCCCTGCAGATCCAATCTGCAAGGGGGCGGCGGCCAAGGGGGGGTTCCTTGCCCCCCAAGGCAAGTGGAGCCCCCCCTCCCCTTTAGGGTTGGAACCCTAGGCGCAGGGGAGGTGGGCCCCCTATGGTGGTGCGCCAGCCCAGAGGGCTGGTCACATCCCCTCGTGACCTAGGGGCCCCACCGGGATGGGTGGTCCCACCCGGTGGACCCCCGGGGCCCCTCCGGTGGTCCCGGGACGATCCCGGTGACCCCCGGAGATCACCCGTTGGCCGAAACTGGACTTCCCATATATCAATCTTTACCTCCGGACCATTCCGGAACTCCTCGTGACGTCCGGGATCACATCCGGGACTCCGAACAACTTTCAGGTTTCCACGTGCATTAATCTCTACGACCCTAGCGTTACCGAACCTTAAGTGTGTAGACCCTACGGGTTCGGGAGACACGTAGACATGACCGAGACCACTCTCCGGTCAATAACCAACAGCGGGATCTGGATACCCATGTTGGTTCCCACGTGTTCCTCGATGATCTTCATCGGATGAACCACCGTGTCAAGGATTCACTCAATCCCGTATGTTATTCCCTTTGTCCATCGGTACGGTACTTGCCCGAGATTCAATCGTCGGTATTCCCAATACCTTGTTCAATCTCGTTATGGCAAGTCTCTTTACTCGATCCGTAATCCATCATCCCGTGACTAACTACTTAGTCACATTGAGCTCATTATGATGATGTATTACCGAGTGGGCCCAGAGGTACCTCTCCGTCATACGGAGTGACAACATCCCAGTCTCGGTTCGTACCAACTCAACAGACACTTTCGGAGATACCCGATGCGTACCTTTATAGCCACCCAGTTATGTTGTGACGGTTGGCACACCCAAAGCACTCCTACGGTATCCGGGAGTTGTACAACCTCATGGTCTAAGGAATAAATACTTGACACCGAAAAGCTTATGTATTACGAACTATACGATCTCGTGTTATGCTCAAGTTTGGGTCTTGTCCATCACATCATTCTCCTAATGATGTGATCCCGTTATCACTGACATCTCATGTCCATGGTCAGGAAACTGTGACCATCTGTTGATCAACGAGCTGGTTACTAGAGGCTTACCAGGGACTCATTATGGTCTGTGTACTCACACATGTATTGCTGTTTCCGTACAATACAATTCAAGCATGAATAACAGACAATTATCATGAACAAGGAGATATAATAATAATGCTTTTATTATTGCCTCTAGGGCATATCTCCAACAGTCTCCCACTTGCACTAGAGTCAATAATCTAGTTACATTGTGATGAATCGAACACCCATAGAGTTCCGGTGTTGATCATGTTTTGCTCGTGAAAGAGGTTTAGTCAACGGGTCTGCTACATTCAGATCCGTATGCACTTTACAAATATCTATGTCTCCATCCTGAACATAATTCCGGATGGAGTTGAAACGGCGCTTGATGTGCTTGGTCTTCTTGTGAAACCTGGGCTCCTTGGTAATAGCAATAGCACCAGTGTTGTCACAGAAGAGAGTCATTGGGCTTGACGCGCTTGGAATGACTCCTAGGTCGGTGATGAACTCCTTCATCCAGACTCCTTCCTGCGCTGCTTCAGAAGCAGCTATGTACTCCGCTTCACATGTAGATGCTGCCACCACGCTTTGCTTGCAACTGCACCAGCTGACTGCCTCTCCATTCAAAATATACACGTATCCGGTTTGTGACTTAGAGTCATCCAGATCTGTGTCGAAGCTAGCATCGACGTAACCCTTTACGACAAGCTCTTCGTCACCTCCATAAACGAGAAACATATCCTTAGTCCTTTTCAGGTACTTCAGGATGTTCTTGACCGCTGTCCAGTGTTCCGTACCGGGATCACTTTGGTACCTCCCTACCAAACTTATGGCAAGGTTCACATCAGGTCTGGTACACAGCATGGCATACATGATAGAACCTATTGCCGAGGCATAGGGAATGACACTCATCTTTTCTCTATCTTCTGCCGTGGTCGGCGACTGAGTCTTACTCAATCTCATACCTTGCAAAACAGGCAAGAATCCTTTCTTTGACTGATCCATATTGAACTTCTTCAATATTTTGTCAAGGTGTGTACTTTGTGAAAGACCAATGAGGCGTCTCGATCTATCTCTATAGATTTTGATGCCTAATATGTAAGCAGCTTCTCCAAGGTCCTTCATTGAAAAACTTTTATTCAAGTAGGCCTTTACATTTTCCAAGAATTCTATATCATTTCCCATCAGCAATATGTCATCCACATATAATATGAGAAATGCTACAGAGCTCCCACTCACTTTCTTGTAAATACAGGCTTCTCCATAAGTCTGTATAAAGCCAAACGCTTTGATGACCTCATCAAAGCGAATATTCCAACTCCGAGATGCTTGCACCAGCCCGTAAATCGAGCGCTGGAGTTGCATACCTTGTTAGCGTTCTCTGGATCGACAAAACCTTCCGGTTGCATCATATACAACTCTTCCTTGAGGAAGCCATTAAGGAATGCTGTTTTGACGTCCATTTGCCATATCTCATAATCATAGAATGCGGCAATAGCTAACATGATTCTGACTGACTTCAGCATCGCTACGGGAGAGAAAGTCTCATCGTAGTCAATCCCTTGAACTTGTCGATAACCCTTAGCGACAAGCCGAGCTTTATAGATGGTTACATTACCATCCGCGTCTGTCTTCTTCTTAAATATCCATTTGTTTTCTATGGCGTGCCTATCATCAGGCAAGTCCACCAAAGTCCATACTTTGTTTTCATACATGGATTCTATCTCGGATTTCATGGCTCCAAGCCATTTATTGGAATCTGGGCCCGCCATCGCTTCTTCATAGTTCGAAGGTTCACCGTTGTCTAACAACATGATTTCTAGTACAGGGTTGCCGTACCACTCTGGTGCGGAACGTACCCTTGTGGACCTTCGAAGTTCAGTAGTAACTTGTTCTGTATCTTCATGATCATTATCATTATCTTCCTCCCTTGTCGGTGCAGGCACCTCAGGAACAGTTTCCTGCGCTGCGCTACTTTCCGGTACAGGAGTGGTGACTATCACCTCATCAAGTTCTACTTTCCTCCCACTCACTTCTTTCGAGAGAAACTCTTTCTCCAGAAAGTATCCATTCTTTGCAACAAAGACTTTGCCTTCGGATCTGTGGTAGAAGGTGTACCCAATTGTTTCCTTTGGGTATCCTATGAAGACGCATTTTTCCGATTTGGGTTCGAGCTTTTTAGGTTGAAGTTTCTTGACATAAGCATCGCAACCCCAAACTTTCAGAAATGACAGCTTCGGTTTCTTGCCAAACCAAAGTTCATATGGAGTCGTCTCAACGGATTTTGACGGAGCCCTATTTAAAGTGAATGAGGCAGTCTCTAAAGCATAACCCCAAAAGGATAACAGTAAATCGGTGAGGGACATCATAGATCGCACCATGTCCAACAGAGTACGATTTCGACGTTCGGACACACCGTTACGTTGAGGTGTTCCGGGCGGTGTCAATTGTGAAACAATTCCACAGCTTCTAAGGTGTGAGCCAAATTCATGACTTAAATATTCACCCCCACGATCCGATCGCAAGAACTTTATTTTTCTGTCACGTTGATTCTCAACCTCATTCTGAAATTCCTTGAACTTTTCAAAGGTCTCAGACTTGTGTTTCATCAAATAGATATACCCATATCTACTCAAGTCATCCGTGAGGGTGAGAACATAACGGTAGCCTCCGCGAGCCTCAACACTCATTGGACCGCACACATCAGTATGTATGATTTCCAACAAGTTGGTTGCTCGCTCCATTGTTCCGGAGAACGGAGTCTTGGTCATCTTGCCCAAAAGGCATGGATCGCACGTGTCAAATGATTCATAATCAAGAGACTCTAGAAGTCCATCCGAATGGAGCTTCTTCATACGTTTGACACCAATATGACCAAGGCGGCAATGCCACAAGTATGTGGGACTATCATTATCAACTTTACATCTTTTGGCATGTACACTATGAATATGTGTATCACTACGTTCGAGATTCATCAAAAATAAACCATTGACCAGCGGGGCATGACCATAAAACATATCTCTCAAATAAATAGAACAACCATTATTCTCCGATTTGAAAGAATATCCATCTCGCATAAGACGAGATCCAGAAACAATGTTCATGCTCAAAGCTGGTACTAAATAACAATTATTCAGGTTCAAAACTAATCCCGAGGGTAGATGTAGAGGTAGCGTGCCGACGGCGATCACATCGACCTTGGAACCATTCCCGACGCGCATCGTCACCTCATCCTTCGCCAGTCTCCGTTTATTCCGCAGCTCCTGTTTTGAGTTACAAATGTGAGCAACTGCACCGGTATCGAATACCCAGGAGCTACTACGAGTGCTGGTAAGGTACACATCAATAACATGTATATCATATATACCTTTGACGTTGCCGGCCTTCTTGTCTGCTAAGTATTTGGGGCAGTTCCGCCTCCAGTGACCCGTTCCCTTGCAATAAAAGCACTCAGTCTCTGGCTTGGGTCCATACTTTGGCTTCTTCCCAGCAACAGGCTTGCCAGGCGCGGCAACTTGCTTGCCGTCCTTCTTGAAGTTCTTCTTACCCTTGCCTTTCTTGAACTTAGTGGTTTTATTGACCATCAACACTTGATGTTCTTTCTTGATGTCAACCTCCGCTGATTTCAGCATCGAATACACCTCGGGAATGGACTTCTCCATCCCCTGCATATTGAAGTTCAACACGAAGCTCTTGAAGCTTGGTGGGAGCGACTGGAGGATTCTGTCAACGACCGCTTCATCTGGGAGATTCATTCCCAGCTGAGACAAGCGGTTGTGCAATCCTGAAATCTTGAGGATGTGCTCACTGACAGAACTGTTCTCCTCCATCTTACAGCTGTAGAATGCATCGGAGACATCATATCTCTCGACTCGGGCATGAGCTTGGAAAACCATTTTCAGCTCTTCGAACATCTCATATGCTCCATGGTGCTCAAAACGCTTTTGGAGCCCCGATTCTAAACTGTAAAGCATGCCGCACTGAACCAGGGAGTAATCATCACTACGCGACTGCCAGACGTTCAAAACGTCTTGGTCAGCATCGGGAGCAGGTGCATCACCTAGCGGTGCTTCTAGGACATATGATCTCTTGGCAGCTATGAGGATAATCCTCAGGTTACGGACCCAATCCGTATAGTTGCTACCATCGTCTTTCAGCTTGGTTTTCTCTAGGAACGCGTTGAAGTTGAGGAAAACCTGAGCGTGGGCATTTGATCTACAAGAGATATTGTAAAGAATTTAGACTAAGTTCATGATAATTAAGTTCATCTTAATCAAATTTTAATGAACTCCCACTCAGAATGACATCTCTCAAGTCATCCAAGTGATACACGACCCGAATCGAGTAGTCCGTGTCCGATCATCACGTGAGACGGACTAGTCAAAAACGGTGAACATCTTCATGTTGATCGTATCTTCTATACGACTCGTGTTCGACCTTTCGGTCTTCCGTGTTCCGAGGCCATGTCTGTACATGCTAGGCTCGTCAAGTGAACCCTAAGTGTATCGCGTGTGTAAATCTGTCTTACACCCGTTGTATGTGAACGTTAGAACCTATCACACCCGATCATCACGTGGTGCTTCGGAACAACGAGCTTTAGCAACGGTGCACAGTTAGGGGAAACACATTACTTGAAATTTTAGTGAGAGATCATCTTATTTACTACCGTCGTTCTAAGTAAACAAGATGCAAAAACATGATAAACATCACATGCAATCAATTATAGTGACATGATATGGCCAATATCATCTTGCTCCTTGGATCTCCATCTTCGGGGCACCATGATCATCTTGTCACCGGCTCGACACCATGATCTTCATCATCATGATCTCCATCATCGTGTCTTGAAGAAGTCGTCACGCCAACTATTACTTCTACTACTATAGCTAACGTTTAGCAATGAAGTAAAGTAATTACATGGCGTTATTCAGTGACACGCAGGTCATACAATAATTAAGACAACTCCTATGGCTCCTGCCGGTTGTCAAGTTCATCGACATGCAAGTCGTGATTCCCTATTACAAAAACATGATCAATCTCATACATCACATATATCATTCATCACATCTTCGTTCCTGGCCATACCACGTCACAAAACACATGCTGCAAAAACAAGTTAGACGTCCTCTAATTGTTGTTGCAAGTTTTACGTGGCTTCTATAGGATTTCTAGCAAGAACGTTTCTTACCTACGCCAAAACCACAACGTGATTTGTCAACTTCTATTTACCCTTCATAAGGACCCTTTTCATCGAATCCGATCCGACTAAAGTAGGAGAGACAGACACCCGCCAGCCACCTTATGCATCTAGTGCATGTCTGTCGGTGGAACCAGTCTCACGTAAGCGTACGTGTAAGGTCGGTCCGGGCCGCTTCATCCCACAATACCGCCGAATCAAGATTGACTAGTAACGGTAAGAAAGTTGAACAAGATCATACGCCCACAACTGCTTTGTGTTCTACTCGTGCCAAGATGCTACGCATAAAACCTAGGCTCTGATACCACTGTTGGGGAACGTAGCATAAATCAAAAAATTTCTACGTCTTCACCAAGATCCAAGTATGGAGACATCTAGCAACGAGTAACTTAGAGTGCATCTACATACCATTATGAAGATTGCGTGCGGAAGCTTTCAACGAAGCAAGGATGAAGTAGTCGTACTCTTCACGTTCTTCGTCACCGATGATCTAGCGCCGAATGGACGGCACCTCCGCGTTCAACACACGTACGGTGCATCAACGTCTCCTCCTTCTTGATCCAGCAAGGGGAGAGGAGAAGTCGTCAGAGATCCGGCAGCACGACGGCGTGATGACGGATGCAGTGGAGATCGCAGCAGGGCTTCGCCGGGCTGCCCTGCGGAGGAGTTGGGAGGTGTGACGGGAGGGGGAGAGGCGCCAGGGATCAGGTGCGGCTGCCCTCTCCCCCCCCCCCACATATATATAGGGGCCAGGGGGGGCGCCTGGACCCCCTGCAGATCCAATCTGCAAGGGGGCGGCGGCCAAGGGGGGGTTCCTTGCCCCCCAAGGCAAGTGGAGCCCCCCCTCCCCTTTAGGGTTGGAACCCTAGGCGCAGGGGAGGTGGGCCCCCTATGGTGGTGCGCCAGCCCAGAGGGCTGGTCACATCCCCTCGTGACCTAGGGGCCCCACCGGGATGGGTGGCCCCACCCGGTGGACCCCCGGGGCCCCTCCGGTGGTCCCGGGACGCTCCCGGTGACCCCCGGAAATCACCCGTTGGCCGAAACTGGACTTCCCATATATCAATCTTTACCTCCGGACCATTCCGGAACTCCTCGTGACGTCCGGGATCACATCCGGGACTCCGAACAACTTTCGGGTTTCCACGTGCATTAATCTCTACGACCCTAGCGTTACCGAACCTTAAGTGTGTAGACCCTATGGGTTCGGGAGACACGTAGACATGACCGAGACCACTCTCCGGTCAAAAACCAACAGCGGGATCTGGATACTCATGTTGGTTCCCACGTGTTCCTCGATGATCTTCATCGGATGAACCACCGTGTCAAGGATTCACTCAATCCCGTATGTTATTCCCTTTGTCCATCGGTACGGTACTTGCCCGAGATTCGATCGTCGGTATTCCCAATACCTTGTTCAATCTCGTTATGGCAAGTCTCTTTACTCGATCCGTAATCCATCATCCCGTGACTAACTACTTAGTCACATTGAGCTCATTATGATGATGTATTACCGAGTGGGCCCAGAGGTACCTCTCCGTCATACGGAGTGACAACATCCCAGTCTCGGTTCGTACCAACTCAACAGACACTTTCGGAGATAGCCGATGCGTACCTTTATAGCCACCCAGTTACGTTGTGACGGTTGGCACACCCAAAGCACTCCTACGGTATCCGGGAGTTGTACAACCTCATGGTCTAAGGAATAAATACTTGACACCGAAAAGCTTATGCATCACGAACTATACGATCTCGTGTTATGCTCAAGTTTGGGTCTTGTCCATCACATCATTCTCCTAATGATGTGATCCCGTTATCACTGACATCTCATGTCCATGGTTAGGAAACCGTGACCATCTGTTGATCAACGAGCTGGTTACTAGAGGCTTACCAGGGACTCATTGTGGTCTGTGTACTCACACATGTATTGCTGTTTCCGTACAATACAATTCAAGCATGAATAACAGACAATTATCATGAACAAGGGGATATAATAATAATGCTTTTATTATTGCCTCTAGGGCATATCTCCAATAGTCTGCACGCTTAACGTTCGATGACGATTTGTATTTAGAGTGTAGCGACCTGACCCGAATGGATCATGTCTCTGTGCTTAAGTGTCATCCCTGGATCGGTATGCTGACGCACACAGTACTCGAGGATTATAACAGAGGTAAATCACAAGTATAAAGTAACATAAATGCTATTACCTCAATCCATATAGCGGAAGTAACAACAAAGTTGTGGATTCCCATCAAGACCAACGGCAAAGTTGTGTAGACAGCGCAATCCTAACGTAACACTTACTCGTCGAATAATTCCTGCAACATGAGACATTGCAGCCATGTAGGTCAGTGCATTGAATGTACTGGAAAATTCACACTGTAGCAGTAATGATGAACAATGCCTACAACTAAATGCATATTTGGCTGGTGGAGGTTGTAAGGTTGATTTTGCATAAAGCTAGTTTTTCCCTACAACAAAGGAATAAATTTTACTTTTACTACTCAGTTGAATTAAGCAATATTGAGAATGGTACCCCCATCTCAATTCCCAAAATTTACCATAGTCATTAATAGCCCAATAAATTAATTAAATAGAGTGTTGAGATCAACAAATGATCCACTTCTAGATACTCAAAGATGTCCATAACCGTGGACTCGGCTACTCATGAATAGTTTGTACACTCTGCAGTGGTTTGTGCACTTTTCCCCACAAGACTCGATCTCCTTCGTGTAACTTTTCGCACTACATGGTGTTTGAGAATCGGATGACCGAGACAAAGCCTTTCAGAAGCATTTTCTCTTTACCCCGGATGGACGGGTACATCTACACTCCCCCTACATCTGCTAGTCCATCACTGAAAGAGCTCACACAACATACTCAACTATGGCAGGCCCCATAATGGCTTGTGGCTGCACATGAAAGTTTCTAGGCATGAAAATATCATATGATCCCTTTGAGCCTGGGTGGCATTCCAATAGGATAATCACACGGTATGTAATGCCCCAGATAGACCCGCCGGTGGTTGTTACTCCTGGCAGGATCTAGACTGGCCTCACATATCAATACTAGTCTTTTCGGCGCACTTTGTCCTCACTTGTGCGCACCCGGGGGCAACTTCTCGATCGGTCACCCATCCTGAAACTACTCCAAGCTGAGCACGCTTAACTTTGGAGTTCTATTCGAATTGGCTCCCGAAAAAGAAGGAATTTCTTATTGATATGAGTAGTCTATCATCCTTAATAAGCCAGGCTATCACATAAACCGCCACTCAGAGGAATCGACATCCTCGTCGGGCCCCGTGTTATTTGGATGAATGTATGCTATTGTATTAATTGTGTGACGTGGCGAGTGTAAGCGAACAACTATTTTTTGCTCTTTCATCCCTGTTCTTTCACATGAGTTGTGCAAAGATACCACGCTTGCGATCATTCTAGAATGCGTTTATGTCTCTAAGTCGTGCCTCGACACGTAGGAGATATAGTCGCGTCATGGGGATTACACGGTACCCCCCGGGATCTCCTAGGACAACACTGGTATATCCCCAGGGTGCCCTGGCAAACCACTGGTCCATCCCCAGGGTGCCCTGGCAAACCACTGGTACATCCCCAGGGTGCCACAACCAATCCACCCAGATGTGTATTAAGTTTACCACCTTAAATATCCCCTTAGTTGTTATTACACTCACAACTCCCATGGAATCTTTCATACCAATCCATGTCTACACATGGCTAAGAAATAAGTAACAAAACGTATATTCCCGAGTTTGATCTCAAGTCATTGGGTTCGTACCTCATGAACTACTAAGCAATACCACATGTGATCAAATCCTACTAATGCAACCTTTGTGGATAGAACTAATGCAATAAAAACTAGGTATTGGAAAGTATGATCAAAGTATGAACTTGGCTTGTACTGTTGATGTAGATTCTTCGCACTCATTACTCATGATAGATCTACTCGTCACACTCCGATCAATCTATCATAAGCAAGCAATAGTAACCACACAGAAGCAATCACTCAAAAGATCGGAAAGAACGAAGAAAACACTTCAGAAAATATCAAACCCAAGCAAATAGCTCTTGCAACAGAAAACAACTTCTAACAATACCAAAATTACATGAATTTGGCCTGATCAGAAAGTTTAGGTCAAGAGCTTCGATTTGCAAAAAGAATCAACTCAAACGAAGTTACAAAACTCTAGTTATGACAAAAAGAAGTTTAAATTTCAAATCGGTTTGAATTCAAATTGTAAAACTTTCAAAAAATATTTTGAGTTTGGTTTTCTGGATAGATGAGATCAAGACGAACATTTTGGCATTGGTTTCGTTGGTTGTGGACTAACGTGTAAAAAGTTGTGATCGACTTAAGATCAAGGACTAAAATGTAAATAAACTAATTGCATCTAGGTCCCTAACTAAAATAAACAGAAAAAGAAAAACCTACCGGACGAAATTCCGCTACAGAAGACTAACAAATGAATTTGTCCGTTAAAATAACCTAACCGGTGAACGTTCGTCAAATAACCTAGCCTAATAAATAAACCGATCTAATAAAAAAAATAAAAGAAAACCTAGTCCTAAAGAAAATAAACCGGACCGGGGGTTTTATTACTGGTTCGGGCGGTTTTCGTTGAAAACCAGCGAGTCGCGGGTTCGGCGAAACGGATCGGGCAGCGGGTTGCAGGGCGAGTCCGGCGGCGGCTCCGGCGAGGGTTCCGGCCGGCGACAAGGGCAGGGCTGCGGCTTCGACGGCGAGCGGCGGCGGCGGTTGCGGGCGGAAACGTGAGGTGGCGAGGTGGTGGCGCGGGGCGGCTACGGCTGCGGAGGTGGGCAGCTGCGGTGGCGGCGTCGAGCAGCGGCGGCGGCGGCGGTGTCGAGCGGCTGCGGCGTGAAGCGGTGGCGGCACGCGTCAAGAAGTGGCGCGGCGGCGACGAGACGTGTGAGGAGGAGAGGGGCGGCGGTGCATTTATAGGCGGCGGGCCGTAGTGCCTTGGGGAAGGGGGCGGAGGAGGTGGCCGGGGCGGGCACGGCAGCGGTCGACGTGAGGCGACCGGACTCCTCTGGGGTCGGCCGCACGGAGGAGGCAAGCGGCGTGGGCCGGCTGGGCCACGGCCTGGCGGGCTAGCTGGGCCGGCCCGGTCGGTCCAGAGCATTTTTTTAAAACATAGACTAAAAATAAAGTAAACGGCAAATAATAAAAATTATGTATAGGCATATTATATATCAAAATTTTCAGAAAAAGATTTTCTACAACACGAACATTTTCCTAGAGTCAAGTAAGATACACAAAAATTTAAATAAAGCAAACAGTGCTACTGTTGTAATAAAACCCAATAAAAATCATTTTAAAAATGTCAAAACGATTTCAAATTTATTTCTCTCTAATTTTCTACTGTAGGGAATCATTTTACCCTATTTCCAATATATTTTATTTTTGGAGAAAAATAATTTGAATAAAACCAAATAACTCCAAATTGAAAGTGGGTTTCAAAATATTTCGAAAAGGGACTTTCAATTTGTTTCTTTTAAACTTCCAACTCATATTTCTTATAGTTTGAAGAAGTCATTTTATCTGCTCTCATGAAAATCATTGAGTTGCATAAAGTTTCTAAATTTGAAATATTTTCCGAATGGAATTCAATTCTTTTCAAAACCCTTTTTTATTTAATTAAATGGAAGAAGTCATATCATCTTCACTCTAGGGTTTTGGGATGAAATGAATTTGAATTCATGGAGATCATAAATGCAAGGGAAAGTTTGGGAAAGTCATTTCATTCCCTCTCATTTAACTTTCAAAAGTTTCAAATTTCACTCAATTTCACACAACACATCACACAAGCAATCAAAACTATCTATTTAATATAACATTCCAAAATTTAGAATTTTGGGATGTTACAAACCTACCATACTGAAAATGAATCTTGTCCTCGAGATTCAAAAAGGCTAGCAAGACATAGGTTAGGGTTTGGGGTCTCCTAACAAATACATTGATCAGTATGGTCTAGTGTGCTACCACAGTTGGAAGCATGGATATAGTTCCATCAAAAATTCAGGTACTCCATTCTTTGGGTTGACGGTGTCGGTCTTCTTAGATCTTCAGGATAATTCCTCTCTGGGCTTTTCTGGTAGTGGCATAACCTTTGTCCTCAATTTCTTGTGTCCTTTCATCTTGGTAAGGTTCTTTCGAGACTGGTTCTTCTTGACAGGTCTGGCACCAATACTAAACAAATATCGATATCTCATGTTTGTCGTCAATCAATTTGACAGGGTCCCTGCAGAAAATGAGTCTAGGCTTCATTCTCACCATATAACCTACGGTTGGCAGCAGCTGCCTCGTACATCGGAAAATTTTCATACCATTCCAAGGTTTAAACAAAATTTTGATATCGTCGTCTCTCTACTATGGGTAAGTCACTCGGATCTACCATCCCGTATAGTAGAGGCGAATAATAAGAGTAAGTCGGTATGGTGATCAATCCATTCCGCACCCAAATCATTACCTTGTATATGGTTTAGTGAATCTCGCATTCTAACACTCGGTCATCTTTACAAGCATTGCATAATTTCTCTTGTCGACGAACTGAGTTTGGATAAATCCATTACTGCTGCAAGCTAAACAAAACATCTATCGTTCTTCACAACCCTCGGGTTTTTTGTATGCTGCTATAAGATCACATGTTAACAAAGTCGTAACTTCTTCCTGGGGTTTTCCTTCAGCAAGAGTGTGCTTGCTTCTTGACAGGTCCTGGGGCCTGTGAGTTATGGCTCATATCATTACTAGTAACACTTGGTCTCATCATCGGGTTGCAACTGATCAGTCTTCCAACATCCAGCTTCCTTGGCTTTCTTAAATCCATCCAATTGTAGTGTATCCCTTCCTTCTGTTGGTACATATTACGATGTGATTACTCAGACTCGTCATTCAGTGGTCCATTCCAAAGTTGACGTGACTACGTCCCGTATTCGGGTAACGGTGTTGGGTTCTAACACCCTTAAAAATGAAAAACACAAGTTCTCTTTAAAATCTTATTCCATGTATCATGGTTTCAGTCATTGCGTATATAGTAATAACTCAAAAAAATCCGTAATTCAATACCCTGATGCTAACTTTACTGATTCTCCACTTATTACAATCTACTGCATTTTTGTTACATGCTTCAACTCAACTATTTAGCACAAGTCTCCTTCTCCTTGGGACAATCCCTAGCAAAGTGCCCTGCTTCACTACAGCAAAAACATATTACTTCTGACAAGCCTCGTGGTTCCCGTGTGATTACGTAGCCTCCTTAGGTCCTTAGATTATGAATCCACTTCAGAACTTCTATACCCTTAACTCCAGCATTACACCCTCTTTAATTCCAATTGTACTTATTTCCTTCATACTCTTGGGGTAAGCATCATATCAAGAATAAACTCCAACTTATTTGTGCAAACTCCACTATTTGGAGCAACATTTTCCATTCTATTGGTCCAGGCTTCACACAGAAAAGTATCGCCCTAAACAAAATGCACGGGTTCCTCCGTAATTCATATTTTCCTCATATCAAATCTTTTATTACATCTTGTACCACTATTCAAAACTCAATTTCAAGGGTGCTTCAATACAATTGTTGCCATCCACATAGTTGGGTATGGTCAAGCATTCCTTCCATATTTATTCATTTGTCCTTGCTGAGGGGGCTTCAGTCCCACTGGAATTGTGCAATGTGATTCTTGAAATCATCGATCTTTTGCTTCATCATAGTGGTCGTGTCCTTCATCTCCATCATCTCTGCATGCACCCTACTCAGGCATTCTTGAGTGTGACGAAGTCTTGCTTCAAGTATTTCTCCAATCTGATGTATGGCCTGCATAGCAGCTTGACGAACAGAGTCGAAGAATGTTGTTTGTGGTACTCGAGAGATGAAAATGTATTGACTCATAGTTTTTGGGCAAACTCCTTTCATGCGGTGGAGGTGTACCTCCACGGTGAAGGGATAACCCTTGTAGACTACATCTCCTTCAAGGTGAATATGCTTCATCATGTCCTTCAGGATCTTTGGGTAATCCTGATCGCTAGTCAGGGTCATGATCGTTTCCGGGCCCTTGAGAAAAGACTCATAAAGGGTTGTCATCTGTAGGTAATAGATAGAAGGGGTACTCAGGATAATGTATGTATTTCCTTGGGTGAAAATGTGGTTGTTTGTCCGAGAAAGGTTTAGGGTCAGCTTGTCCATGAGTTCAGGGTTTTAGTCTTAGTGAGATAGCAAGAGAGGCACTCACAAACATCCAACAACTCATAACATTTCATATGAGACTCCACACATATCAACTTCAATTGCTTCACGAACTATTACAACGTCATTGCCATAACTCAACTCAATATCCAAATGAAAAAGTGTACTCCACATTTATTTACATGCTTTATTCAAATATCAAGATCTCAACTACTCTGATCAATCTTTCCTCGGGTCCGAACCTTCTCTAGCAAAAATGCCCCACTTCATTGCAGCGTAAACCAAATGTCATCAGACAAATCTAAGGACTTCTATTTTAAATTTATTTATCACTACTTGCATATATGGCTGGTGGAGGCTGTAAGGTTTATTTTGCGTAAAGCTATGGTAAATTTTGGGAATTGAGATGGGGGTACCATTCTCAATATTCCGTAATTCAACTGAGTAGTAAAAAAAATTTCCTTTGTTGTAGGGAAAAACTAGCTTTATGCAAAATCAACCTTACAGCCTCATAGGGAGTCCAAATATGCATGTAGTTGTAGGCATTGTTCATCATTAGTGCTACAGTGTGAATTTGCGAGTACATTCCATGTACTGACCTACATGGCTGCAACGTCTCATCTTGCAGGAATTATTCGACGAGTAAGTGCTACATTATGGTTGCGTTGTCTACACTCAACTTTGCCGTTGGTGTTGATGGGAATCCGCAACTTTGTTGTTACGTCCGCTATTGGATTAAGGTAATAGTATTTATGTTACTTTATACATGTGATTTACCTCTATTATAAATCCTCGAGTACTGTGTGTGTCAGCATACCGATCCAGGGATGACACTTAAGCATAGAGGCTTGACCCATTTGGGTCGGGTCGCTACAAAGAGTTATGTGTTTTTGGTGACCAAAGACTGTTCGGAGTCCCGGATGAGATCACGGACATGACGAGGAGTCTCGAAATGGCTAAGAGGTAAATATCGATATATTGGATGATGGTATTCGTACACCGGAATGGTTTCATGACGTTTCAGATATTTATCGGAGTACCAAGGGGCTACCGGAACCCCCCAGGGAAGTACTGGGCCTACGTGGGCCATTGGGGAGAGGGGAGGCAGCCCACAAGGGGTGGCCATGCCCCCCTCCCATAGGGAGTCCGAATTGGACTAGGGGAGGGGTGCGCCCCCCTTTCCTTCTCCTCTTCGCTCTCCCTTCCTTCCTTCCATCTCCACAAAAGGGAAAAAGATGTGGGGCGAATCCTACTAGGTGTGGAGCCCTAGTAGGACTCCCCCCATGGCGCACCCCCTAGGCCGGCCGCCTCCTCCTCTCCTCCTTTATATACAGGGGCAGGGGGGAAACCCAAGGCACATAAGTTATTCTCTTAGCCGTGTGCGGTACCCCTCTCCACAGTTTACACCTCAGGTCATATTGTCGTAGTGCTTAGGCGAAGCCCTGCGCGATCTACTTCACCATCACCGTCAACACACCGTCGTGCTGCTGGAACTCTTCCTCGACCCTCAGCTGGATCAAGAGTTCGAGAGACCTCATCGAGCTAAACGTGTGTTGAAGTCGGAGGTGACGTACGTTCGGTGCTTGATTGATTGAATCGCGAAGACATTCGACTACATCAACCGCGTTAATCTAACACTTCCACTTTCGGTCTACGAGGGTACGTGGACACACTCTTCCCGTCTCATTGCTATGAATCTCCTAGATAGATCTTGCGTGAGGGTAGGAATTTTTTTAAATTGCATTCTACGTTCCCAACAGTGGCATCATGAGCCAGGTCTATGTGTAGATGATATGCACGAGTAGAACACAAAGGAGTTGTGGGCGGTGATGTCCATACTGCTTACCACCAACGTCTTATTTTGATTCGATGATATTGTAAGATGAAGCGGCCCGGACCAACATTACATGACCAAATTCATGAGACCGGTTCCACCGTGACGTGCAACTTGTTTGCATAAAGGTGGCTGGTAGGTGTCTCTCTCTCTCTTGCTTTAGTTGAATCGAATTTGACTGCTGCCGGTCCTTGTTGAATGTTAAAACAGCAAACTTGATAAATCATCATTGTAGTTTTTGTGCCGTAGGTAAGAATGGTTCTTGCTAGAAGCCCGTAGCAGCCACGTAAAACTTGCAACAACAAAGTAGAGGACGTATAACTTGTTTTTGCAGGGCAAGTTGTGATGTGATATGGTCAAGACGTGATAAGTTATACATTATTGTATGTGATGATCATGTTTTGTAAGTTATTGGCAACCGGCAGGAGCCTTATGGTTGTCTCTTTATTGTATGAACTACGAACGCCATGTAATTGCTTTACTTTATCACTATGAGTTAGCGATAGTAGTAGAAGCAATAGTTGGTGAGACGACCGCGACGCTACGATGAATATCACGGTGTCAAGCCAGTGACTATGGATATCATGACGATGCTTTGGAGATGGAGATCAAAAGCACATGATGATGATGGCCATATCATGTCACATATTTTGATTGCATGTGATGTTTATCTTTTTATGCATCTTATTTTTCTTAGAACAACGGTAGCATTATAAGATGATCCCTTACTAAAACTTCAAGGTACTAGTGTTCTCCCTGAGTATGCACCGTTGCGACAGTTCATCGTGCTGAGACACCACGTGATGATCGGGTGTGATAAGCTCTACGTTCACATACAACGGGTGTAAGACAGTTTTGCACGTGCAAAATACTCTGGTTAAACTTGACGAGCCTAGCGTGTACAGACATGACCTCGGAACACTGGAGACTGGAAGGTCGAACGTGAATCATATAGTAGATATGATCAACACAAGATGTTCACCATTGGAAACTACTCCATCTCACATGATGATCGGACATGGTTTAGTTGATTTGGATCACGTGATCATTTAGATGACTTGAGGGATGTCTATCTAAGTGGGAGTTCTTTAGTAGTATGATTAATTGAACTTAATTTGTCATGAACTTAGTCCTGACAGTTTTTGTATATCTATGTTATAGATCAATGGCCTGTGCTATCGTTCCCTTGAATTTTAATGCGTTCCTAGAGAAAGCTAATACGTCTCCAATGTATATATACTATTTGATTGTTCCATGCTATTATGTATGATGTTTTGGATGTTTAATGGGCTTTATTATACACTTTAAATTATTTTTGGGACTAACCTATTAACCCAAAGGCCCAGTGCAAATTGCTGTTTTTTGCCTATTTCAGGGTTTCGCAGAAAAGGAATATGAAACAGAGTCCAAACGGAATGAAACCTTCGCGAGAGTTATTTTTGGAATGATATAAACACAGAAGACTTGGAGTACACACGAGGGAACGAAAGAGGTGGCCACAAGAGTCCAGGGCATGCCCCCTCCTACAAGGCGCAACCCCACCCTCGTGGGCCCCCTCTGGCTCCCCCAATGCCCTCCTTCCTCCTATATATATATACCCATATACCCTGAAAACATCGAGGCAACAGAGAAAACCCTAATTCCACCGCCGCAACCTTCTGTTCCCGTGAGATCCCATCTTGGGGCCTGTTCCGGAGCTCTGCCGAAGGGGGGATCTTCCATGGAGTGCTTCTACATCATCACCATTGCCTCACCATGAGTTGTGAGTAGTTTACCACATACCTTCGGGTCCATAGTTATTAGCTAGATGGCTTCTTATCTCTTTTTGTCTCAATACCAAGTTCTCCTCGGTCTTCGAGGAGATCTATTCGATGTAATCTTTTTGTGGTGTATTTGTCGAGATCCGATGAATTGTGGGTTTATGATCAAGATTATCTATGAGAAATATTTGGTTCTTTTCTGAATTATTTTATGTATGATTATAATATCCTTGCAAGTCTCTTCGAATTATCGGTTTGGTTTGGCCTACTAGATCTATAGTTCTTGCAATGGGAGAAGTGCTTGGTGATACGTCCAAAACGTATCTATAATTTCTACTTGCTCCATGCCTCTTTTGGGTGATATTGCTATGATATTTATACACTTCCATACACTTTTGATCATATTTGGACTAACCTATTAACTCAGTGCACCACAGTGCCAGTTTTTGTTTTCGGCTGTTTTTGTATTTCAGGTTTTCCCATTACGAGAACTGCCAGAAAAATCCCGGAAAAATTATATAAAAAATCAGCGTTCCAGAAGCTACCAGGCACCCGAAGTACAGCCGGGGGGGGGGGGCACCAGGGCTCCAGGCGCCCTGGTGGCGCGGCCCCCCTGGCCGCGCCGGGGGGGCGCCTGGGCCCCCCGAGCCTCGTCTGATGCCCCCCTTTGGCATATATTTATATCGTTCCCCAAAACCCTCGAGACGGGAACTCTTTTCGCAATCTCATCTCTGTTCCGCCGCCGCCGCCGCTTCCAAGATCGGGAGCACCAGGAGAACTCTTCCCGGCACCCTGCCGGAGGGGAGGATCACCACCGGGAGCCTCTCCACCACCATGCACGCCTCCCGGATGAGTTGTGAGTAGTCTCCCTTGGACCATGGGTCCATGACCAGTAGCTATGTGATGTTCTCCTCCCGTTCTTGTGCTTCACTAATTAGTCCTCGTGAGCTGCCCTACATGATCAAGGCACATATGTAATCCTTATGCTGTTGCTATGATGAGTTTGCTGGGATCCGATGGATTGTGAGATTATGTTCAGATTGTGAGATTATGTTCAGATTGTGTTTGAGTAATATATTTGATCTACCTCTTTTATATTTATGTTCGTAAGTAATTCTTGCATGTTCTCCGTTGTTATTTGTTGCTTTGGCCAAGTAGTAGGTAGTGACTCCAAGAGGGAACGTTATGCTTGATTGTGGGTTCATGCCCCTCGATGACTAGCTTGAGTGACAGAAAAATGAGTCTAGGGGATGTGCTGTTGCCACAAGGGGGAAAACAACGGTGCTTGTGCCCGCGGGTGCAAGGATTGTTTACTTTACGCAGAGTTCTTTTAATGCAGTTGTCTGTTGCTTTGAGTTTACACTATGGGTGGGACTCGCAACTTAATACCAGCGAGATATTCTGGATAGATATCTCAAGGTGGATGATTAGTAGTAGAGGCAGATGGATTTCGGTCTACTTACCTTGGCGTACCGCCCATGCTTTGAACCTCTACCTTTCTTGCAACATAGTTAGCATTGGTTTGCGCACATAATTCTGTCAATTGCCCAGCTGTAATTCGTTTACCTCACATGGTTGTTTTATCGTCTTTTGGGAGAGAGACATCACTAGTGAACATCATGAGACTCCGGTCCATATTACCATCATTGATCACATCCGCTATTTACTTTACGCTTTTACTTATTACTTGCAGCAATACCTATCACTATTATCACTTGCGTTTGATCCTTTGTAAACGACAAGGCCGGAGGGATTGACAACCTCTCTGTACTCGTTGGGAGCAAAGTTATTTGTATCTGTGTGCAGGTCCATGTTGATTGCTAATATCTGGCGCCGTTAGTAGTTGACACCTTCTTGTTGAAACTGGGAGTCTCAGGGAAATCGATCCTTGGTATCTTTGCCAAGGGAAAACTTCCGCTACACTGTATCTTAAACCTTCCACTTGGGGTAACCAACGAGGGGCGAGAAGCCATCAAGCAAAGTTTTCTGGCGCCGTTGCCGGGGACTCCACTCTTCAGGATAGGGGAGTTGCACGCTATCTTTTACCTTTGCTTTATAGTCTTGTTAGTTTACCTTTCAGTTTTTGCTTTAGTGTCCTTTATCAAAAATCACAAAAATAGTTATCTCATTCTTTAGTTGTCATTATGTCAGGTCCTTTTGTCTTTGACGAGGCAGAGGTTCTCACCTTTAAACAAAGAGGTGGGGAAGTTTGAAAGATGCTTCGTATAGAATTAATGATTCTCAAAAAAGAGCCACCAAGAAGCAACCTACTACTATCCTGCTTAGAAATTTTTATGTTGGAATTACTTCTTGGAATAGGTTTATTCTAGATACTGCTATCAATGGGAATTTCCTAGAGGCCCCAGTTTGGGAGTCTCTTAGTATTATTGAAAATCTTGTCGGGAATCCCCCTGTTGTTAGCATTCAAGAGGACAGCACCCTAGCTCACATTATGAAAAAACTTGAAAAGTTAGAGCTAGAGATGCCAAACATTAATAAGATAAATGAGTTGGATCGTAAGATCCAAGGGAATTTGAATAGGCTTGATAGCTCCATGCATAAAATTTTCAAAACTTTGGAGACCATCAAATTCCATGACTTGGACTCTTCTAGGATAGACAAGATTGAGGAAATTTTTGATACTCTAGGAACTACTTTCTCCTCAATCAAAACCAAAAAGGTAGAAACTCCGGCAAAGAAGGAGCCTAAGTTCGTTCACATTCCAAAGGCTCCCCGTTCTAAAAGTAATCCATCTATTGCCAAAGGGGTTGAAACTGTAAAGACTTTGGAAGAAACACCTCTCTTTGATGAATTTATAAATGAATCTTCCCTTGACTTTTATTCTTTTGGTCTTCTCCCTAGAAGTATCTCTATGAGGCCTTTATTTGAAAGTCCTCTTAAGACTAGTTGTTGTCGGGGGAAACTGTCCGCCACGAACACCTATGGGACCGGAGCCCCTTGCTTGTCGCTAGGTTCGCTTGCCGGTGACGCTGACTCCTCGTCGGACTCCCTCTCCGCTACCAACGCAGCACTAACCACTTGGTTGGTTGCCGCTAAGTATAGCAACAACTTTTCCTGTGGTTTAGGTGCGACAAGTATAGGAGTGGAGGACAGGTACCGTTTCAAATCCTGCAACGCCGCCTCCGCTTCCGGAGTCCACTTCATGGGACCTGCCTTCTTCAAGATTTTGAAGAAAGGTAGGGCGCGTTCTGCGGATTTTGAAATGAACCTACTGAGGGCAGCAACGCAACCTGCAAGCCTTCTGACATCTTTGACGCGCTTTGGAGCTTCTATCTGCTCGATGGCTTTGATCTTGTCGGGGTTGGCTTCAATCCCCCTCTGTGATACAAAGAACCCGAGAAGCTTGCCGGAGGGAACTCCAAAGACGCACTTCTCGGGGTTCAGCTTGAGTTGTATCCTGCGCAGGTTCTGAAACGTTTCTTCCAAGTCTTGAATCAGTGTTTCTTTGCTCTTGCTCTTCACCACGATGTCATCCATGTAGGCTTCTACGTTCCTGTGGATCTGTGGCTCAAAAGCAGTGTACACTACCCTTGCAAAAGTTGAGCCTGCATTCTTCAATCCAAATGGCATGCGGATGAAGCAATAGGTGCCACATGGAGTGATAAATGCAGTCTTCTCCTCATCTTCCTTGGCCATGAAAATCTGGTGATAGCCTGAGTATGCATCAAGAAAACAGAGTAGCTCACATCCGGCAGTGGAGTCAACGATCTGGTCAATGCGCGGCAAAGGGAAGGGATCCTTGGGACATGCTTTATTGACATCAGTGAAGTCTATACACAGTCTCCACTTCCCGTTGGCCTTGCGCACGACGACTGGGTTTGCCAGCCACGTCGGATGGATCACACCTCTAACTAGGCCTGCTGCCTCTAGTTTCTTGATCTCCTCATTGATGAACTCTTGGCGCTCCACGGCTTGCTTCCTCACTTTTTGCTTGATGGGCCGCGCATGAGGACAGACAGCAAGCTTGTGCTCAATCACCTTCCTGGGAACACCGGGGATGTCAGATGGTTGCCAAGCAAACACATCGACATTCGCCCGCAGGAAGGCGACGAGCGCGCTTTCCTATTTGCTGTCAAGGGTGGCACTGATGGTGAAGGTACCACCAGTGCCATCCTCCTTTGCGGACACTTTCTTGGTTGTCGGTGGAGCAGCCATCCCTTTCTTGCTCTTGCCGGTGGAGCTCGATGGAACGTCCTCGACGGCGGCGCAGCACTCCGAAGAGGTGCGGTTGCCGGAGTGGGTCCCAGAGCACTTGCCGGACTTGGTCTTCGTCTTCTTCCCCCCGGGAGCTTCAGCGGCAAGAGTATCCTTCTCGGCTGCAGCTGCCGCATCCCGGTAAATCTTGTCGGCGCAAATAAGCGCATCTTTCTTGTCGCTATGGACAGTGATGACGCTTATCGGCCCCGGCATCTTCAGCACATTGTAGGCATAGTGGGAAGCTGCCATGAACTTGGCGAGGGCGGGACGGCCGAGTATTCCATTGTAGGGCAACGGAATATCAGCGACGTCAAAGGTGATGCGCTCAGTCCTGAAGTTGAGCTCCCCGCCAAAGGTCACTGGCAGAGTAATCTTTCCCTTGGGCTTGCTCCTTCCCGGGTTGATTCCTTGGAATGAACCGGTCTCTTCGAGCTCGCCGTCTTGAATCTGGAGTTTCTTGATCACAGCAGAGGAGATCAAGTTCAGCCCGGCCCCGCCGTCAACCAACATTTTGGTGACCTTGAGGTTGCGGATGGTGGGGGAAACCAGCATCGGCAAGCACCCGACCGCCGTGGTGCGGTCAGGGTGATCCTCAAGGTCAAAAACGATGGGCGTGCTGGACCATTTGAGGAGCCTGCGCGACTCCACGGGCGGCTCCGCTGCATTCACCTCACGCACCCACTGTTTCAGCTGGCGGTGGGAGGTGTGCAGGGAGGCGCCACCGTCGACGCACAGGACCTCCGTGGCTTTCTGGAACTCCTGCTCGCTGTTCTCGTCGTCCTCCATGTCTTCATCGTCGTCGTCGTCGTTGTCGCGGCCCCGGGGAGGTCGATCTCCTTGCCGCTGCTTGGCCTTGCCGCGGCGTCCTCCCCGGCCATTGAATGGCCGCTTCTTGCTGGGCTCTTCCCCGCCACCTTGGGCCTTCTCCTTGTCGCGCCTCTCGTACTCAGCTTTTTGCTGCTCGACGAGGTACTCGACGCGCTTGCAGTTGGAGAGGTCGTGACCCTTGGTGCGGTGAATCTTACAGTATTGCTTGTCGGAGCTACCCGGCTTGTCGGCCGCCGCCGCAGGGGCAGGCTCCTTGCCGGAGCCGCCAGCCTGCGCTTGCTTGGCGGGGGCCTCCTTGCCGGACTTCTCGACGGCAAGCACTTCCTTCTTGCCCTTCTTCCTGTTGTTCCGCCGCCGGCTTTTCTTTGCCGGGGCGGTGTCGTCGCTGTCGCTTCCCCCTGCGCCAGCATCCTCCCCGGGGAGTTTCCTCCCCTCTTCTGCACGGGCGCACTTGTCAGCAAGAGCGTAAAGCTCGCTGACGTCTCTGATCTTGGTCATCGCCATCTCCTCACGCATGCGGCGGTTACGCACGTTCTGATGGAACGCGCTGATAACCGCGGCAGGGTGAACGTCTGGGATGTTGTGCTGTACCCGGCTGAAGCGTTGGATATACTTGCGCAGGGGTTCGCCTTCCTTCTGGGCCAAAATGTGGAGATCGCTCTCCTGGCCGTGGGGTTTGTGGCCGCCGGTGAAGGCGCCAACAAACTAATGGCAGAGGTCGGCCCAAGAAGAGATAGAGCCTTCCGGCAAGTGCATGAGCCACGAACGGACGTTCGGTTTTAGCACGAGCGGGAAGTAGTTGGCTAGGATCTTCTCGTCGCGCCCCCCGGCAGCTTGCACTGCGATAGTGTAGACGCTGAGAAACTCCGAGGGGTGCGTCTTGCCGTCGTACTTCTCCGGTACGTCGGGCTTAAAGTTCTTCATGCTGGGCCACTGGACGCGCCGCAGCTCGCGGGTGAACGCAGGGCAGCCTGCCGCGTACGGCAAGTCACCTGGCTTACCGGGCGCGGGTGCGTCGACAGTGTTCCCAGCTCTCTTGTCAGATTGTCGCCGAGCTTCTCGGCGGCGCTCGATCGTGGTCCGAGCGTCTTCATCTCGCCGGTCGTCGAGGACCTGGCGCTGGTCCCGACGGGTCCGCGGGTCCGACGAGGCGGTGGAGCCGTCGTCGGGGTTGTTCCGGCGGGGCGGCGTCTTCTGCTTCTGCGGCGGGGAGTGCACGCTTGTCGCACCCCCGGCAGTCTTGTCGCCGATAGCCTTCGTCTTCTCGGCCTGCCGCGGCCGTGAGGCCGACGGCTGCTGCGGAGAGTCGTTGTTGGCGAAGTCTATCAGGCTCCGGATGGTGGCCCTCCATTCTTCGGCCTTGTCGGCCGCCGGAGGAAAATCAAGAAGCAGCTGCGCCCTTGCGAGCGCTTCTGCCGGAGTAGTGGGGAACGCGGGCGAGCGGTGCGAGGAGCGGGATACGCTCGGACTTCTAACGACGTTAGAAGGAGCGGGGTCCCGTGCCGGCGCCTTCGCTTTACTTGTGCCCGGACGGGGGTCCGGGGCGTCCCGCGAACCTCCAGTATGGCCTTGTCCCAGCAAGCGGATACCACCTCCCGTGGTATGGCGCTGCGGGGTCGTTGTGTGCTGTGATGGACGCGGCGCGTCCACGGAGACCGAGGTCCGGTCGTCCGTCTTGTTCTTGGATCTGGTGGCACCGTGAGTGTCCTCGCCGGCAACCACCCTTCCGACGGCGTCTCCCCCGCCCACCGTTGGCTCTGGTGGCGGCGGGTGAGACGCAGACGGGCCTCCGACCTCCGAGGGCTTCTTCTTCGGGGCCATGGAGTTGTCGCTGATGAAGTTGTTGATGAAGCTGGAGAGGTTGATGAAGAATGCGCCCGCGCGAACGCCGGATCAGGTTCGCACAACCTCGACGCCCCCTACCTGGCGCGCCAAAGATGTCGGGGGAAACTGTCCGCCACGAACACCTATGGGACCGGAGCCCCTTGCTTGTCGCTAGGTTCGCTTGCCGGTGACGCTGACTCCTCGTCGGACTCCCTCTCCGCTACCAACGCAGCACTAACCACTTGGTTGGTTGCCGCTAAGTATAGCAACAACTTTTCCTGTGGTTTAGGTGCGACAAGTATAGGAGTGGAGGACAGGTACCGTTTCAAATCCTGCAACGCCGCCTCCGCTTCCGGAGTCCACTTCATGGGACCTGCCTTCTTCAAGATTTTGAAGAAAGGTAGGGCGCGTTCTGCGGATTTTGAAATGAACCTACTGAGGGCAGCAACGCAACCTGCAAGCCTTCTGACATCTTTGACGCGCTTTGGAGCTTCTATCTGCTCGATGGCTTTGATCTTGTCGGGGTTGGCTTCAATCCCCCTCTGTGATACAAAGAACCCGAGAAGCTTGCCGGAGGGAACTCCAAAGACGCACTTCTCGGGGTTCAGCTTGAGTTGTATCCTGCGCAGGTTCTGAAACGTTTCTTCCAAGTCTTGAATCAGTGTTTCTTTGCTCTTGCTCTTCACCACGATATCATCCATGTAGGCTTCTACATTCCTGTGGATCTGTGGCTCAAAAGCAGTGTACACTACCCTTGCAAAAGTTGAGCCTGCATTCTTCAGTCCAAATGGCATGCGGATAAAGCAATAGGTGCCACATGGAGTGATAAATGCAGTCTTCTCTTCATCTTCCTTGGCCATGAAAATCTGGTGATAGCCTGAGTATGCATCAAGAAAACAGAGTAGCTCACATCCGGCGGTGGAGTCAACGATCTGGTCAATGCGCGGCAAAGGGAAGGGATCCTTGGGACATGCTTTATTGACATCAGTGAAGTCTATACACAGTCTCCACTTCCCGTTGGCCTTGCGCACGACGACTGGGTTTGCCAGCCACGTCGGATGGATCACACCTCTAACTAGGCCTGCTGCCTCTAGTTTCTTGATCTCCTCGTTGATGAACTCTTGGCGCTCCACGGCTTGCTTCCTCACTTTTTGCTTGATGGGCCGCGCATGAGGACAGACAGCAAGCTTGTGCTCAATCACCTTCCTGGGAACACCGGGGATGTCAGATGGTTGCCAAGCAAACACATCGACATTCGCCCGCAGGAAGGCGACGAGCGCGCTTTCCTATTTGCTGTCAAGGGTGGCACTGATGGTGAAGGTACCACCAGTGCCATCCTCCTTTGCGGACACTTTCTTGGTTGCCGGTGGAGCAGCCATCCCTTTCTTGCTCTTGCCGGTGGAGCTCGATGGAACGTCCTCGACGGCGGCGCAGCACTCCGAAGAGGTGCGGTTGCCGGAGTGGGTCCCAGAGCACTTGCCGGACTTGGTCTTCGTCTTCTTCCCAAAGATGTCGGGGGAAACTGTCCGCCACGAACACCTATGGGACCGGAGCCCCTTGTCTGTGCGGTACGAGGGCGGAGGGAGCACAAAGAGCAGATCGAGGCAGACGCGCGGGCAGTTTTACCCAGGTTCGGGCCGCACGGATGCGTAAAACCCTACTCCTGCTTGGTTGTGTATTGAGTTGAGCGCTCGGGAGCTTGAAGAAGCAGCTACACCGTGCGTGAGAGTAATCTAGGTTTCGAACCCCCTCCACGTTGTGCATGGGCCTCCTTTTATAGTGCAAGGGGTCACCGACAGGTGTCAACGTAGGAGAAAGGGGTAAAAATGTAAAAGAGGTGGTAGTTGTAATAGTGCGGGAACAGTGGAGCTACAGTACAGAACAGTGGTCTATACCTACTTTAACAGTGGGGGACAAGGGCATTTAATGCCCGTCGCCGTCGACCCCAAAAGCTCCCGCCTTAGCGTCTCCGTCCGCCACGGCGACGGATTTATCACCGTGGTGCGCCACCGTGTACCCCAGGCTGCACAGCCATCCGCCACGCGTCCCTGGTTAGGCTCCAGGGCGACGCGTGGACCGATGAGCTGGAGCGCGGGCACACAGCGTAGCCTCCCCGGCAAGCGCTTTGCCGGGGGTTTGATCTTGCCGGGCCCGGGAACTTGCCGCTCCCCGGGCCCCTTGCCGGGGCGCGCATAGCGCCGAGGCAATATCTTATAATCTTCCTGGCAAGCTCCTCTTGCCAGGGTCTTGAGTTATCGGAACAGCCTTGAGCCTGGTACGACCTTCCCGGCAAGCTCCTCTTGCCGGGGTCTCGATCTTCTGTCTTGTATACTTTGTTTTTGAATGGTTTAATGGGAGGCAGGAAGGTCTCCGGCGAGCACGCAGTAAACCTTGCCGCGGGAAGCTGCAACTGCCCGTGCACAAGTTGGGGTACTAGGGTACCCCTACCTTAGTACACCGACAGTTGTATTATTGAAGAGCTTTTTGATGATCTTGATGATGGTTCAATTGATACAACTTGACCTCTATGCATTATGCCTAGCTTAAAGGCATAAAAGAAAGCGCTTTTGGGAGGCAGCCCACATGAATAAAAATTTTATTTTTGCTTTTGTTGTGTCTTGATGTTTTTTACTACAGTAGCATCATCATTGTATCTTTGCTTTTCAATTTTGTGCCAAGTATAGCCTCTGATTGCAAGAA
Source organism: Secale cereale (assembly GCA_902687465.1). Taxonomy (NCBI): domain Eukaryota; kingdom Viridiplantae; phylum Streptophyta; class Magnoliopsida; order Poales; family Poaceae; genus Secale; species Secale cereale. The sequence goes on along the minus strand of LR738711.1, from coordinate 600,380,398 downwards.
AGTTCAAAAGTTGTGACGTGCTGTCCAAGAAACAGATTCTGACCTTGGATAGGAAAATTCGTATAAAATCACCAGATCATCTTTTTGGTCTGAAATTTTTCGACAGCGTGCTCTATATAATTGTCTTTCATGCATCTGTTTTGAGTTTTTTTATTAGAGTTGCAGAAGTGCCCCGAAAAAATCATTTACTACCTGCTGTTCTGTTTTTCACATATTCTGTCCTGTTTTGCCTTTCCTTCATTTTGCAAACCTAGAGCTTGCTTTTTCTTTGCAAAAACCTTTTGGCAATCTTGAGAAACAGTAGACCTTCAAGAATATCCTTATTTCCAGCAAGGAACAATTATTTTATTAAGGGTACTAACCTCGCTAATCAGATTATGATGAGTTATGTATGAAGGGAGTTTTCAAGTGTGCGAGGGAAGATGATAAAAAGATCCAGGAGTGTCAAACGCTCAAGCTTGGGGATGCCCCCGTGCACCCCCAAGAAATATTCAAGGAGACTCAAGTGTCTAAGCTTGGGGATGCCCCCGTGCATCCCCTTCTCCATCAACATTATCAGTTCGTCTTTCGTTCCACTATATTTTTATCACTTCATGTGTTATGTGCTATGCTTGGAGCATCTTGTTTTTAGTTTCCTTTTTAGTTTTTCATAACGAGTCGGAACTCAGCTTTCTTTATGTGGGAGAGAAACACGCTCCACTTCTACCTAGAACATAACATAGAAATTTCATGTCTATCTTTGCTGTGTGTGTTCTTTGTCTTTTAGTAGCTACTATCATGCTTAGCTCTTAACTTTCATGCTTATCTTTTTAAAGAGCTTTTGTTTAGTTGGTTGCTTGAACTCTCTTTAGTTATCATGCTCACCTCATTAAGAGAGGTTGCTTCCGTTGCATTGGTTGATATGTCTATGATAAAGATGCTACATGCATAATGGCGCTTAGTAGTTCATGTTTTCTTATGGTTAGTCTCAAATAGCTGGGGGGTTTCCAATGTGTTATTGGAGTACCAACATGATTTGTTTGCCTATGATGTGGTATGGTTTAGTAATATCTTCCTTCAAGAATTTATTTTGATTGACTTGGCGTATGCTCACGCATATTTAAGACTTTAAAGAAAGTCTGTCAAGCCTTGATGATCTTTTGTTTCTGAGTAGCGATATAACTTCCATGCCTGATTCAATGTTGCTTTGTCGCTCTGCATGATTATGACCGTCATTGCTCTCTTAGTTGGTCGCTCCCAGTCTTTTGCTAACCTCCACCTGTACTAAGCGGACAGACTGCTTGTGCATCCAAATTCTTTTAAACCAGTTATGCCATATAAGTCCACCATACCTTCCTACATGGTACTTACCTGCCATTCCTAACGGAGACTTGCATGTACCATCTCGAAATTATTCAAAAAAATGCATTCCTATTTTGTGCCTCTATTGTAAGTCCATGAGGAAGCAGTAGTTAATTCATGATCTTTTTAAGTTGGACAAGCTTCACCCCGGGATTGCATGTATAATGTGCAAACTCATAATACGAGAAGGAACTGGCATTGAGTGCGCCCGGCTCAAAACTAATATAACAAACAAACCCTCCTTCACGCTTTGTTCATGAGAAATCAGAAAACTTTGGCAGTGATAAACAAAGGAGATTAAGAGGATGTGATCGTCCTCATTCGGGAGTCGTTCCTCGAAACTTGTCCATCTCAAGAAGTGATTGAGTTGTCTGCTAGCATTCGTTGACGAAACATGCATGATCTAAAATAATAATAATTATTACCTCTGTTTTAAAACCAAGAGCTCTGGTACATGTTTTGTCTTTGTTTCCGACTACGGGTTTTCAACCTTGCCAACAAAAGCCACGGTTCGAGAGTCTCCACCTTCTTTTTAAAGCACCAACTACTGAGAGCATGATTGTCATTCTGAGTGTAATGTGCATTGTCCCAAAGTAGCATTTTCTTTTGCATGATTGTGATATCGTTTATTTTGAAATGATTGTATCTAGTCATCACTTAAACCTTGGAGGTGCCCTTGCATTTATGTTTTGCTTCACTAAAGGGGGCAAGCAAGATATCACTTTATCATATTTGCACACCATGCTCATTACAAATCTATTTGATGTTTCAGTATCATATTGTAAAACTTTTAGTTCTTTGTGATTTTCTCATGAGGCAACTTAATTACTACAGATTCATTGTCTCAGTAAGCTTTTGTCATATGACTATGAAAAAGTCCTATATGGTTAATAGCATGTCACCACGGAAATTATTCTTGTTATCATTTACCTACTCGAGGACGAGCAGGAATTAAGCTTGGGGATGTTGATACGTCCAAAACGTATCTATAATTTCTGCTTGCTCCATGCCTCTTTTGGGTGATATTGCTATGATATTTATACACTTCCATACACTTTTAATCATATTTGGACTAACCTATTAACTCAGTGCACCCCAGTGCCAGTTTCTGTTTTCGGCTGTTTTTGTATTTCAGGTTTTCCCATTACGAGAACTGCCAGAAAAATCCCGGAAAAATTATATAAAAATCAGCGTTCCAGAAGCAACCAGGCACCCGAAGTACAGCCGGGGGGGGGGGCACCAGGGCTCCAGGCGCCCTGGTGGCGCGCCCCCCCTGGCCGCGCCGGGGGGGCGCCTGGACCCCCGAGCCTCGTCTGATGCCCCCCTTTGGCATATATTTATATTGTTCCCCGAAACCCTCGAGACGGGAACTCTTTTCGCGATCTCATCTCTGTTCCGCCGCCGCCGCCGCTTCCAAGATCGGGAGCACCAGGAGAACTCTTCCCGGCACCCTGCCGGAGGGGAGGATCACCACCGGGAGCCTCTCCACCACCATGGACGCCTCCCGGATGAGTTGTGAGTAGTCTCCCTTGGACCATGGGTCCATGACCAGTAGCTATGTGATGTTCTCCTCCCGTTCTTGTGCTTCACTAATTAGTCCTCGTGAGCTGATCTACATGATCGAGGCACATATGTAATCCTTATGCTGTTGCTATGATGAGTTTGCTGGGATTCGATGGATTGTGAGATTATGTTCAGATTGTGTTTGAGTAATATATTTGATCTACCTCTTTTATATTTATGTTCGTAAGTAATTCTTGCATGTTCTCCGTTGTTATTTATTGCTTTAGCCAAGTAGTAGGTAGTGACTCCAAGAGGGAACGTTATGCTTGATTGTGGGTTCATGCCCCTCGATGACTAGCTTGAATGACAGAAACATGAGTCTAGGGGATGTGCTGTTGCCACAAGGGGGAAAACAACGGTGCTTGTGCCCGCGGGTGCAAGGATTGTTTACTTTACGCAAAGTTCTTTTAATGCAGTTGTCTGTTGCTTTGAGTTTACACTATGGGTGGGACTCGCAACTTAATACCAGCGAGATGTTCTAGATAGATATCTCAAGGTGGATGATTAGTAGTAGATGCAGATGGATTTCGGTCTACTTACCTTGGCATACCGCCCATGCTTTGAACCTCTACCTTTCTTGCAACATAGTTAGCATTGGTTTGCGCACATAATTCTGTCAATTGCCCAGCTGTAATTCGTTTACCTCACATCGTTGTTTTATCGTATTTTGGGAGAGAGACATCACTAGTGAACATCATGAGACTCCGGTCCATATTACCATCATTGATCACATCCGCTATTTACTTTACGCTTTTACTTATTACTTGCAGCAATACCTATCACTATTATCACTTGCGTTTGATCCTTTGTAAACGACAAGGCCGGAGGGATTGACAACCTCTCTGTACTCGTTGGGAGCAAAGTTATTTGTATCTGTGTGCAGGTCCACGTTGATTGCTAATATCTGGCGCCGTTAGCAGTTGATACCTTCTTGTTGAAACTGGGAGTCTCAGGGAAATCGATCCTTGGTATCTTTGCCAAGGGAAAACTTCCGCTACACTGCATCTCAAACCTTCCACTTGGGGTAACCAACGAGGGGCGAGAAGCCATCACTTGGCTTTTGGTTCAATCTTGCGGTGTGCTTTCCCAGTGAGAGCAGGGGCAGCAAGGCACGTATTGTATTGTTGCCATCGCGGATAAAAGGATGGGGTTTATATCATGTTGCTTGAGTTTATCCCTCTACATCATATCATCTTGCTTAAAGCATTACTCTGTTCTTATGAACTTAATACTCTAGATGCATGCTGGATAGCGGTCGATGTGTGGAGTAATAGTATTAGATGCAGAATCATTTCGATCTACTTGTCACGGACGTGATGCCTATATATACTGATCATGCCTAGATATTCTCATAATTATTCGCTTTTCTATCAATTGCTCGACATTAATTTGTTCACCCACCGTAGAATTCTGCTATCATGAGAGAAGCCACTAGTGAAACCTATGGCCCCCGGGTCTATTTTCAACATATTAATCTACAATCTACTTTACTTTGTGTTATTTACTTTTTGTTCTTATATCCAAAAATATCAAACTATCCTATCTATCAGATCTCACTTTCGTAAGTGACCGTAAAGGGATTGACAACCCCTTATCGCGTTGGCTGCGAAGTTCTTATTTGTTTGTGCAGGTGCGAGGGACTCGCGCATGGTCTCCTACTGGATTCGTACCTTGGTTCTCAAAAACTGAGGGAAATACTTACGCTATTGTGCTGCATCACCCTTTCCTCTTTGAGGGAATACAACGCAAGCTCGAGAAGTAGCAAGAAGAATTTCTGGCGCCGTTGCCGGGGAGGCTTACGCAAAAGTCATATACCAAGTACCTATCACAAACCCTTATCATTTGCATTACATTTATTTGCCTCTCGTTTTCCTCTCCCCCACTTCACCCTTTCCGTTTTATTTGCCCTTCTTTTTGCCGTGTGTTTATCATTTGCTTGCCCTCCTATCTGAGATGGGGGAAGATTTTATCGAAAAGGGTAGTAATGTTGAGGACAACGGCTATGTTGATCCTCCGGATGAAACTCCCACTTTACATATTAAAAAGTTCCGGGTTGGTAGTGGTAATATTATTGGAAAAGGAGTTCTTCAAGACTTCTTTACTTGTGCCGGTGCTTTACCCACTATGGGTGGTTCTATTCTTCATAGATCTAGTAGCCTCGCAAATGCCATATCTGTGCTTACAATTGAAATTGAAAGGCAATTTATCCATATGCATCCTTGCATCCAGAGAATCTTTCTGGAATTTTCCAATATTGAGCATTCTTCTGTTAAGCGTGCAACTACTATCTTTTTGGCCCATGAGTTCAGATTTATCATGAAAGAGGCTAAATAAATCTTTACTCATTACGGAGTAGACGCTAGTCGTCGTCCCATAGAGGCTATCTTATTCAATCAAGAAGACATAATGCGTTTGCGATCTCTTGATCATGTTGCTTTTAATGAAAACCTTAGAAAAAAAGGTTCCTACCGATGTCTTGGTTGATATAATTTCCAAATTGAATGATGATTTTTCTATTCAAAACAATGGGCTAGGTTTTTCCCTTGAGCGAAGACTCATGACTTTTTGCCAAAAAATGCTTATAATGATGAATTGGTTGTACATTATAAAAGGCCAAAGGAGGAACCTATACCTCCTGAACTTGATATGTGGGACTTTTGTCCCATTAAATTTAGCCCTTTTGATTACTTTTGCCTGCCACAAAGAAAACTTGCTGCTGAACGTAGGGAATATGAGATGAGTTCTCGCGATATATCTTATCATGATGGCAATACCTAGATCTATCCTTGTATCGTGCCTAGCTAGGGGCGTTAAACGATAGCGCTTGTTGGGAGGCAACCTAATTTTATTTTCTTTGTTTTTTCTTCTGTTTAGGAATAAATATTGATCTAGCTTATTTTTAGATGTGGTTTTGTGTTTTAGTTAGTGTTTGTGCCAAGTAGAACCTTTGGGAAGACTTGTGTGAAGTTTATATGATCTTGCTGTAAAAAAACAGAAACGTTAGCGCTCACAAGAATAGTCACCAGATTTTATTGGAGAGTGCTATTTAGTTGATTCTTTTTGCAGATGATAAATAGACAAATTAGTCACGTTTACCAATTTATTTCAATTTTTTTGGAGTTAAAGAAGTATTCGAAAGTTACAGATTATTACAGACTGTTCTGTTTTTGACAGATTCTGTTTTTCGTGTGTTGTTTGCTTATTTTGATGAATCTATGAGTAGTATTGGGGAGTATGAATCATAGAGAAGTTGGAATATAGTAGATTTAACACCAATATAAACAAAGAATGAGTTCATTACAGTACCTTTGAGTGGTGGTTTGTTTTCTTATACTAACGGAGCTCACGAGATTTTTGGCTAAGTTTTGTGTTGTGAAGTTGTCAAGTTTTGAGTATGGCTTTGATGGACTATGGAACAAAGAGTGTCAAGAGCCTAAGCTTGGGTATGCCCACGGCACCCCTAGGTTAAATTCAAGGACAACCAAAAGCCTAAGCTTAGGGATGCCTCGGGAAGGCATCCCCTCTTTTGTCTTCATCTATCGGTAACTATACTCGGGACTATATTTTTATTCACCTCAGGATATGTGTTTTGCTTGGAGCGTCATGTATGATTTGAGTCTTTGCTTGTTAGTTTGCCACAATCATCCTTGCTGGACGCACCTTTTTGAGAGAGATAAATATGGTCTAGAATTTGTTAGAATACTCTATGTGCTTCACTTATATCTTTTGAGCTAAATAGTTTTGCTCTAGTGCTTCACTTATATCTTTTAGAGCACGATGGTGATTTTATGTTGTAGAAATTGTTGGTCTCTCATGCTTCAATTATATCCTTTTGAGAGTCTTTTGGAACAGCATGGTAATGTGCTTTGGTTATAAAACTAGTCCTAATATGATAGGCATCCAAGATTGATATAGTAAAAACTCTCATACAAAGTGCATTGAATATGATGAGAAGTTTGATACTTGATGATAGTTTTGAGATATGAGGATGGTGATATTAGAGTCATGCTAGTGGAGTAATTATGAATTTGAGAAATACTTGTGTTAAAGTTTGTGATTCCCGTAGCATGCACGTATGGTGAACCGCTATGTGATGAAGTTAGAGCATGAGGTATTTGTTGAGTGTCATCCTTTGTGTGGAGGTCGGGGGCGCACGATGGTTAACTCCTACCAACCTCCCCTAGGAGCATGCATTGATTGCTTTGTTTTGATGAATCGTAAATTTTTGCAAGAAGTATATGAGTTCTTTATGACTAATGTTGAGTCCACGGATTATACGCACTCTCACCCTTCCACCATTGCTAGCTTCTCTTGTACTGAGCAACTTTCGCTGGTACCATACACCCACCATACACCTTCCTCAAAACAACCACCATACCTACCTATCATGGCATTTCCATAGCCATTCCGAGATATATTGCCATGCAACTTTCCACCGTTCCGTTCATATGACAGGCTTCATATTGTCATATTGCCATGCATGATCATGTAGTTGACATCTTATTTATGGAAAAGCCACCATGCATAATTTTTCATACATGTCACTCTTGATTCATTGCACATTCCGGTACACAGTAGGAGGCATTCATATAGAGTCATACTTTGTTCTAGTATCGAGTTGTAAATCAATATAAGTGTGATGATCATTATTATTAGAGCATTGTCCCAAAGAAAAGAAAAAGAAAAAAAAAAGAAGAAGGAAAGGCCAAGAAAAAGAAAGGTCCAAAAAAAGGGAAAAAGGAAAAAAAGGGACAATGCTACTATGTTTTGCCACACTTGTGCTTCAAAGTAGCACCATGTTCTTCATGATAGAGAGTTTCTTGCTTAGTCACTTTCATATACTAGTGGGAATTTTCATTATAGAACTTGGCTTGTATATTCCAACAATGGGCTTCCTCAAATGCCCTAGGTCTTCGTGAGCAAGCAAGTTGGATGCACACCCACTTAGTTTATTTTGTTGAGCTTTCATACATTTATAGCTCTAGTGCATCCATTGCATGGCAATCCCTACTCACTCACATTGATATCTATTGATGGGCATCTCCATAGCCTGTTGATACGCCTAGTGGATGTGAGACTATCTTCCTCCTTTTAGTCTTCTCCACAACCACCACTCTATTCCACCTATAGTGCTATATCCATGGCTCATGCTCATGTATTGCGTGAAAGTTGAAAGGTTTGAAAAAATTGAGTATGAAAACAAGTGCTTGGCTGAAACCGGGGTTGCGCATGATATGAATATTTTGTGTGATGAAGTGGGGGCATAGCCAGACTATATGATTTTGTAGGCATAACTTTCTTTGGCCATGTTATTTTGAGAAGACATGATTCCTTTGTTAGTATGCTTGAAGTATCATTATTTCTTATGTCAATATAGACTTTTTTCTTGAATCTTTCGGATCTGAACATTCATGCCACAATAAAGAAATTACATTGAAAATTATGTTGGTTAGCATTCCACATCAAAAATTATGTTTTTATCATTTACCTACTCGAGGACGAGCAGGAATTAAGCTTGGGGGTGCTTGATACGTCTCCAATGTATGTATAATTTTTGATTGTTCCATGCTATTATATATGATGTTTTGGATGTTTAATGGGCTTTATTATACACTTTTATATTATTTTTGGGACTAACCTATTAACCCAAAGGCCCAGTGCAGATTGCTATTTTTTTTGCCTATTTCAGGGTTTCGCAGAAAAGGAATATCAAACGGAGTCCAAACGGAATGAAACCTTCGCCAGAGTTATTTTTTGAACGATATCAACACAGAAGACTAGGAGTACACGCGAGGGAATGAAGGAGGCGGCCACGAGGGTCGAGGGCGCGCCCCCTCCTACAGGGCGCGCCCCCACCCTCGTGGGCCCCCTCTGGCTCCCCCGATGCCCTCCTTCCTCCTATATATACCCATATACCCTGAAAACATTGAGGCAACAGAGAAAACCCTAATTCCACCGCCGCAACCTTCTGTTCCCGTGAGATCCCATCTTGGGGCCTGTTCCAGAGCTCCGCAGGAGGGGGGATCTTCCATGGAGTGCTTCTACATCAACACCATTGCCTCACCATGAGTTGTGAGTAGTTTACCACAGACCTTCGGGTCCATAGTTATTAGCTAGATGGCTTCTTCTCTCTTTTTGGATATCAATACCAAGTTCTCCTTGGTCTTCGAGGAGATCTATTCGATATAATCATTTTGCGGTGTGTTTGTCAAGATCCGATGAATTGTTATGATCAAGATTATCTATGAGAAATATTTCGTTCTTTTCTGAATTCTTTTATGTATGATTATAATATCCTTGCAAGTATCTTCGAATTATCGGTTTGGTTTGGCCTACTAGATCTACAGTTCTTGCAATGGGAGAAGTGCTTGGCCTTGAGTTCAATCTTGCGTTGTCCTTTCCCAGTGACAGCAGGGGCAGCAAGGCACGTATTGTACTGTTGCCATCGAGGATAAAAAGATGGGGTTTGTATCATATTGCTTGAGTTTAACCCTCTACATCATGTCATATTGCTTAAAGCATTACTCTGTTTTTATGAACTTAATACTCTAGATGCATGCTGGATAGCGGTCGATGTGTGGAGTAATAGTAGTAGATGCAGAATCGTTTTGGTCTACTTGTCACGGACGTGATGCCTATATATAATGATCATGCCTAGATATTCTCATAATTATTCACTTTTCTATCAATTGCTCGACAGTAATTTGTTCACCCACCGTAGAATTCTGCTATCATGAGAGAAGCCACTAGTGAAACCTAGGACCCTGGGGTCTATTCTCAACATATTAATCTACTATCTACTTTACTTTGTGTTATTTACTTTCTGTTCTTATATCCAAAAATATCAAACTATCCTATCTATCAGATCTCACTTTTCATAAGTGACAGTAAAGGGATTGACAACCCCTTATTGCGTTGGCTGCGAAATTCTTATTTGTTTGTGTAGGTGCGAGGGACTCGCACGTGGTCTCCTACTGGATTGATACCTTGGTTATAAAAAACGGAGGGAAATACTTATGCTACTGTGCTGCATCACCCTTTCCTCTTCGAGGGAATACAACGCAAGCTTGAGAAGTAGCAAAAGCTAAGTTGAAAGATGATGGTAGAAACTACACGGACTGGGTCCGTAACTTGAGGATTATCCTCATTGCTGCACAAAAGAATTGTGTCCTTGAAGCACCGCTAGGTGAAAGGCCAGCTGCAGGAGCAACTGCCGATGTTATGAACGTCTGGCAAGCTCGATCTGATGACAACTCGATAGTTCAGTGTGCCATGCTTTACGGCTTAGAATCGGGACTTCAAAGACGTTTTGAACGTCATGGAGCATATGAGATGTTCCAAGAGTTGAAGTTAATATTTCAAGCAAATGCCTGAGTTGAGAGATATGAAGTCTCCAACAAGTTCTATAGCTGCAAGATGGAGGAGAACAGTTCTAGCAGTGAACACATACTTAGAATATCTAGGTACCATAACCACATGACTCAGCTGGGAGTTAATATTCCAGATGATAGTGTTATTGACAAAGTTCTTCAATCACTGCCACCAAGCTATAAAGACTTCATGATGAACTATAATATGCAAGGGATGGAGAAGACATTTCCCGAGCTCTTCGCAATGCTCAAAGCTGTGGCGGTATGATGACCCACAAGTATAGGGGATCAATTGTAGCTCTTTTAAATAAGTAAGAGTGTCGAACCCAACGATGAGCAAAAGGAGATGACAAGTGTTTTTCAGTAAGGTAATGTTTGCAAGTCCTGAAATTGTAAGTAGTAGAGTAGTTTGATAGCAAGATAATTTTGTAACAAGCAAGTAACGATAGTAATAGCAAAGGTGCAGCAAGATAGCCCAATCCTTTTGAGGCAAAGAACATGCCAAAATAGTCTCTTATACTAAGCAAATCGTTCTTGAGGGTACACGGGAATTTCATCTAGTCACTTTCATCATGTTGGTTCAATTCGTGTTCGCTACTTTGATAATTTGATATGTGGGTAGATCGGTGCTTAGGTGCTATTCTTACTTCAAAAACCCTCCTACTTATGATTAACCCTCCCGCAAGCATCCACAACTACAAGAAAAGTATTAACAATAAATTCTAACCATGGCATCAAACTTTTGGATCCAATCGATCCCTTACGAAATAGCGCATAAACTGGGATTTAAGCTTCTGTCACTCTCGCAACCCACCTTCTAATTACTACTCCAAAATGCATTCCTTTCGGCCCAAATATGGTGAAGTGTCATGTAGTCGACATTCACATGACACCACTAAGGGAATCACAACATACATACTATCAAAATATCGAACACATATCAAATTCATATGATTACTTGAAACATGATTTCTCCCGTGACCTCAAGAACAAAGGTAACTACTCACAAATGATGAACGTGCTCAAGATCAGAGGGGTATTACATAGCATAATGGATCTGAACATATAATATTTCACCAAATAAACCATATAGTAATCAACTACCAAGATGGGAGAGTTGTTGGTGATGATGACGACGATGGTTTCCCCCTACGGGAGGGAAGTTCCCCCGGCGGAATCGCTCCGCCGAAGGGCAAAAGTGCTCCTGCCCAAGTTCCGCCTCAAGACGGCGACACTCCATCCCGAAAGTCTCCTCCTTAATTTTCCTAGGTCAGAAGGGCTTATATACCAGAAGATGGGAACCGGAGGTGGGCCTGGGTGAGCACAACCCACCAGGGCACGCCTGGGCTCCATGGCGCGCCCAGGTGGGTTGTGCCCATCTGGTGGCCCCCCTCTGGTACTTCTTTACTCCAATATTCTTCAAATAATTCATAAAAATTTTCTGTGGAGTTTCAGCTTGTTTGGAGTTGTGCAGAATAGCTGGCCTGACATAGCTTTTTCAGGTCCATATTTCCAACTGCCGGAATTCTCCCTCTTGGTGCATACCTTGCAAATTATGAGAGAAAAGGCATTACAATTACTCCAAAAAGCATTATTATGCATAATAACAACATAAATAACAGCAAAAAAACATTATGCAAAATGGACGTATCAACTCCCCCAAGCTTAGACCTCGCTTGTCCTCAAGCAAAAACCGAAATCGAAAAACATGTCCCCATGCTTCGAGAGAGAGGTGTCGATAAAAACAAAATACGGACATAGAAGCATCATGTTGATTATTATAACAACAAAAAATTTAAACATGAGGCTTTTATCAAAGGACTTGTATCATGGACTTCTCATGAATGAGTAACAGTTCATCACATAATTGAAGTATGAAGCATAAAATCTATTAGAAACCAACAAACTATGTTTTTTAGTCAACTTTGCAACTACAATTCATCATATTTTTAGGAAGGGTCTTGTATCGAAGCCTTTAGGCAAGTCCACATACTCAACCATCATATAGTCCTCTATGATTAGTAACACTCACCGCATACACATGGGCAAAACATTTCAACCAGACACATAGAAAGATAGGGGCTTATGGCTTTTCCTCCCAACGTACTCACCTCAGGGGTGATGTCAACAATAATAACTCATGTCACCCATATTCAACTGGACATATGTGCCTACATCTTTCCTCACCACATGATGCTTGCCACAGGATAAAATAAAAAGGAATAGAGAGAAAACTTTGACTCTTTGCATAAAACTAAAAGATAGGCCCTTAGAAGAGGGAAGCAGAGGTTGCCATGCGCTTATTTGTTTGTATGCTCAATCCCTTAGTGCAAAAGAACGTCACGTTGCATTGCCCCTTGTGATAGCAACCTTTATTATGCAGTCTGTCGCTTTTATTCTTCACTATCACAAGTTCGTGCAACACTCAATTTTCTCTTACACTAAATGATCTCACACTTTTAGAAGAAATTTTTATTGCCTTATTGCACCGATGACAAGTTACTTGAAGGTTCTTACTCAATCCATAGGTAGGTATGGTTGACTCTCGAAAAAGATTTGGTTTAAGGGTTTTTGGATGCACAAGTAGTATCTACTTAATGCGGAGTTTTTGGCTAGAAAAGATATTGAGCAAGCACCACATGTTAAAGAATGTTTGACAATATGAATTCCGTGTGAATATGAACAAACATTAATCATTAAGTTGTCTTCCTTGTCCAACGTCAAATTGTTTGGCATATAATATTTTGATGGGGGCTCACAATCATAAAAGATTTCTAGGATAGTATATTTATATGTGAATCTTATCTTCCCTTATTAATTCCTTCATGAGTTGCATCATTGACCAATGCTATGTTTGTAAATCTCTAATAAAATATTCTACTTATACTTTTTTTATGTGGTGCAATCACCTACCATAAGATTAGCATATGATCTTTTTAATTTATTTCGTTTCTTTTATTCATTCAATTATAACCTTCCTTTTTATTGCAACGGTAAGGTAAAGAAAGCAAAAACTCAAAACTGAACTTTATTATATTTCTCACACACGATTACACAGATAGATCACTGAGCAAACGCACAAAAAAAGGGATCAAACCAAACTTCCATTTATTCTAAAGCAAAAGATCGAACTAGGATAAGTAAATGCAAATGGATAGTAGGGATGATACGATACCGGGGCACGTCCCCCAAGCATGGTGAAAGCCAAGCGGAGTGCCCATACCCGATACTCAATTTTCTTTTGGTGGTGAAGAAGATGGTGGTGGTGATAATTGCCTCTTCAGCTTTTTCATATTGTAATTCAGAAGGGCAATTTCCTCCTTTAGATCATCAACTTCTAGCTCCAGCTTTAGGATCTTGTCGCACAAGTTCCCCTTGCTTTTCTGCCGAAAACGAGAAGGAATAGATTGGTTTTTAGCTCAGTTAGTACTCATAGAGAGACATGAATTCTTGAACTCCAAATGCATATCCCCTGGTTCAGGCAGAGGAACATCTTCCTCCTCCGAGCTCGAATCATCAATCCTCATCAACTGGGCATCCTCCTCGTCATCCATAGGCCAGCCATGGGGAGATAAGTCCCCATAGCACTTTGGTTCAGCAATGAGATGTGAGGCATAGCTCTCTCCATCGGAGTCCTGAGATGACATATTTCCAGAACTACACACAAACAACAAGAAAAGAAAACATAAGATTTCTCCGCGATACGGTGGTTAAAAGGTCCTGGGGGTATATAAAGAATTTTTATCTTGGGAAACAAGTAAGCTATAGAAAAACAGAGTTCGAGAGGTACCCGAGGTGGGCAAAACCCACCTGGGCATGCCAGGCTTGCTTGGCATGCCTTGGTGTCTTGTGCCCACCAGGGTACGCTTCCTGGTAGTTTCTTATTTTCCTATTTTTGTAAATATTCCAAAACTGATAAAAAAAAAATTTACGGATTTTTTGGAGTCCGTTTACTTACCGTATCACGTACCTCTTTATTTTTCACGATTCTGAAGTGTTCCGGAAGGATTCTTTTATGTGTTCTTCCGGTGTCAAAGTTGGGATTATATTGCTTTCAACATTAATGGGTGTACCTGAGATATAATGCTTTATTCGTTGCCCGCTAACAACCTTTGGGTTAGTACCTTCATCATTATTTATTTTGATGGCTTCAGACCAATGAACCTGCTCGATAACATAGGGGCCTTCCCATTCAGAGAGGAGTTTGCCTGCAAAGAACCTGAAACGAGAGTTGTACAAAAGAACATATTCTCGAACTTTGAACTCATGCTTTTGGATTCTTTTATCATGCCATCTTTTAACTTTTTCTTTAAATAACTTGGCATTTTCATAAGCTTGAGTTCTCCATTCATCTAATGAGCTAATATCAAATAACCTGTTTTCACCAGCAAGTTTGAAATCATAGTTGAGTTCCTTGATTGCCCAAAAAGCTTTATGTTCTAACTCAAGAGGAAAATGGCAAGCTTTACCATAAACCATTTTATAAGGAGACATACCCATAGGATTTATATAAGCTATTCTATAAGCCCAAAGTGCATCATCTAATTTCTTAGACCAATTCTTCCTGGACCTATTGACAGTCTTTTGCAAAATTAATTTTATTTCTCTATTACTAAGCTCAACTTGACCACTAGACTGAGGATGATAAGGTGATGCAATTCTATGGTTAACATCATATTTAGCAAGCATTTTACAGAAAGCACCATGAATAAAGTGTGAACCACCATCCGTCATCAAATATCCGGGGACTCCAAACCTTGGGAAAATAACTTCCTTAAGCATTTTAATAGAGGTGTTGTGATCAACACTACTAGTTGGAACAGTTTCTACCCATTTAGTAACATAATCAATAGCAACCAAAATATGTGTATACCCATTAGAAGAAGGAAAAGGTCCCATGTAATTAAATCCCCAAACATCAAATGGTTCAACAGCAAGTGAATAATTCATAGACATTTCTTGACGCTTACCAATATTACCCATTCTTTGACATTCATCACAAGATGAGACGAACTTACGGGCATCTTTGAAGAGAGTAGGCAATTAAAATACAAACTACAATACCTTGTAAGCCGTTCTATCTCCATCATGGTGTCCTCCATATGCTTCAGAGTGACACTTCCGAAGGATTTATCCCTGTTCATGCTCAGGTACACAACATCTAATAATAGCATCTACTCCTTCTTTATAAAGATGTGGGTCGTCCTAAAAGTAATGTCTTAAATCATAAAATAACTTTTTCTTTTATTGTTAAGTAAAACTAGGTGGTAAATATTTAGCAACAATGTAATTAGCGTAGTCACCATACCAAGGAGTATTATTAGTAATATTTATTGCAGATAACTGCTCATCAGGAAAACTATCATCAATAGGTAGTGCGTCATCAAGCACATTTTCAAGTCTAGACAAGTTATCAGCTACGGGGTTCTCAGCTCCTTTTCTATCAGTGATATGCAAATCAAATTCTTGTAGCAAGAGAACCCACCGAATAAGTATTGGTTTAGCATCTTTCTTTTCCATAAGATATTTAATAGCAGCATGGTCAGTGTAAACAGTTACTCTTGAATCAACATTTTAAGATCTAAATTTGTCACAAGCAAACACAACTGCTAAGAATTCTTTTTCAGTGATAGAATAATTCCTTTGAGCACTGTCTAGAGTTTTACTAGCATAATGAATAACATTTAGTTTGTTATCAATTCTTTGTCCTAGAACAGCACCAACAGCATAATCACTAGCATCACACATAATTTCAAAAGGTAAGTTCCAATCAGGTGTTTGAACTATAGGTGCAGAAATTAAGGCTTTCTTAAGTGTTTCAAAGGCTTCAAACCAATCATCATCAAAAACAAAAGGAACATCCTTTTGTGAAAGGTTAGTCAGAGGCCTAGAAATCTTAGAGAAGTCTTTGATAAATCTCCTATAGAAACCAGCAAGACCTAAGAAACTACGAATACCTTTGATATCCTTAGGACATGGCATTTTCTCAATTGCATCAACCTTAGCTTTGTCCACTTCAATGCCCTTTTCAGAAATCTTATGGACCAAGACAATACCTTCATTAACCATAAAGTGGCATTTCTCTCAATTCAAGACAAGACTTGTTTGTTCACATCTCTGCAAAACTCGATCAAGATTGCTTAAACAATCATCAAAAGACTTCCCATAGACAAAGAAATCATCCATGAAAAGCTCTACAATATTTTCACAAAAGTCAGAGAATATTGCAGTTATACATCTTTGAAAGGTATAGCAGATGCATTGCATAAACCAAAAGGCATACGTCTACAAGCATAAGTTCCAAAGGGACAAGTAAAAGTAGTCTTTTCTTGATCAGGTTGAGAAACAGGTATTTGTGAAAAACCAGAGTATCCATCAAGGAAGCAAAAGTGTCTGTGCTTTCATAATGTTTCTAGCATTTGATCAATAAAAGGTAGAGGGTAATGATGTTTTCTAGTGGCTTTATTTAATTTTGTGAATTCTATTACCATTCTATAGCATGTAACAATTCTTTGTGGAATAAGTTCATTCTTATCATTAGGAACAATAGTAATACCTCCTTTCTTAGGAACACAATGAACGGGACTTACCCATCTACTATCAGCTATAGGATAGATTATACCTGCTTCCATAAGTTTTAATATTTCTGTTCTTACCACTTCTTTCATCTTCGGATTTAACCGACGTTGATGATCGACAATGGGTTTAGGATCAGGTTCCATATTAATCTTATGCTAACGTAGAGTGGGACTAATGCCCTTTAAATCATCAAGAGTATATCGAATAGTAGCTCGGTGCTTCCTTATAACTTTCAATAATCTTTCTTCTTCATGTTCTGAAAGGTTAGCACTAATAATAACATGATATATCTTCTTTTCATCAAGATAAGCATATTTCAAAGTGTCAAGCAATTGTTTTTATTCAAACACAGGATCACCTTTAGGTGGAGGAGGACCTCCTAGAGTTTCAATAGGTAGATTGTGTTTAATCAGAGGACGTTGCTCAAAGAAAATATCATCTATTTCATTTCTTTCATGCATATGTAAATCATTTTTATGGTCTAGCAAATATTGTTCTAGAGGATCGGTAGGAGGCACAACAATAGAAGCAAGACCAATAATTTCATCTTTACTAGGTAATTCTTTTTCATGAAGCTTTCTATCAAACTTGGAGAAATTAAATTCATGAGACTCATCACCAAAACTAACACCGACAGTTTGTTTCTTACAATCTATTTTAGCATTAACGGTGTTCAAGATGGGTCTACAAAGATAATGGGGCAGAAGTCATCTTGTGGGGAACCAAGAACAAGAAAATAAGTAGGGTATTTTATTTTCCCACACAAGACTTCAACATCTCTAACAATCCCAATTGGTGATATAGTGTCTCTATTAGCCAGTTTAATAGTGACATCATTGTCTTCTATCTCTGCGGGTGCTATGTCATTCATAATTTCTTGGTATAAATAGTAGGGAATATCACTCACGCTAGCACCTGTGTCACATAAACCATGATAGCAGTGATCTCACCCATTTTGACTGAGACAACAGGCATGCCAACAACAGGTCTATGTTTATCCTTTTTATCAGGCTTGGTAACTCTAGCAGCTTCTTCATTAAAGCAAAGAACATGCCCATCTACATTTTCTTCCAAGAGATCTTTGACCATAGCAATATTAGGTTCTACTTTAATTTGTTCATCTGTTTTAGGTGTTCTGTTGTAAGTTTTGTTAACCATAGTTGAAACTTTAGCATGTTCCTTTATCCTAACATGGAAAGGTGGTTTTTCAATGTAAGTAGTAGGAACAACTGGATCAACATTATAATGTATAGTTTCTTCTTTAACTGGTACCGGTTATTTAATTTCTTCTTTAATAGGTGGGTGATATTTAAACCAATTCTCTTTAGGGAGATCAACATGAGTAGGAAAAGATTCACAAAAGGAGGCTACTATCTCAGAGTCAAGTCCATATTTAGTGCTAAACTTTGAAAAGGCATCGGTGTTCATAAAAGATTTAACACAATCATACTTCAGCTTAATACCCGAATCTTTACCTTCGTCGAATTCCCAATCTTCGGAGTTGCGTTTAACTCTTTCCAAAAGATCCCACCGTAATTCAATAGGTTTCTTCATAAAAGAACCAGCACAAGAAGTATCAAGCATGGATTGATCATTACGAGAAAGCCGAGCATAAAAATTCGGAATAATAATTTCTCTTAAGAGCTCATGATTGGGGTATGAATATAACATTGACGTAAGCCTCCCCCAAGCTTGAGTGATACTTTCTCCTTCACAAGGCCAAAAATTATATATGTAATTCCGATCACGATGAACTAGATGCATAGTATAGTTTTTTTGGTGGAACTCCATTTTCAATCGGTTCCAGTTCCAAGATCCAATATCATCGCATAGCCTATACCATGCTAATGCTTTTCCCTTCAAAGATAAAGGAAACACCTTCTTCATAAATTGATCTCGGGTAGACCTGCAAGCTTAAACAATCCACAAATTTGTTCCACATATATCAAGTGCATATCAGGATGTTCGGTTCCATCTCCTGCATAAGGATTAGCTAGCAGTTTTTTTATCATACCCGAAGGGATTTCATATTAAATATTTTCAGTAGGTGCAGCGGGTTGAGGGGTAGCTAATTATGGTTCCGTTCGAGGTGAAGATACCCCAAACAAATCCCTCAAAGGATTGTTCTCCATAGTAGCAAGTGACAATAAATTTCAGCACACTATATTAATGTTTCCTTACCAATTTCCACTTACCAGAAGCGCTTCACTCCCCGGCAACGGTGCCAGAAAATTGCCTTGATGACCCACAAGTATAGGGGATCAATTGTAGCTCTTTTTAATAAGTAAGAGTGTCGAACCCAACGAGGAGCAGAAGGAAATGACAAGTGTTTTTCAGTAAGGTAATATCTACACGTGCTGAAATTGTAAGTAGCAGAGTAGTTTGATAGCAAGATAATTTTGTAACGAGCAAGTAACGATAGTAATAGTAAAGGTGCAGCAATATAGCCCAATACTTTTGAGGCAAATGACATGCCAAAACGGCCTCTTATAATAAGCAAAGCGTTCTTGAGAGTACACGGGAATGTCATCTAGTCACTTTCATCATGTTGGTTCAATTCATGTTTGCTACATTGATAATCTGATATGTGGGTGGATAGGTGCTGAGGTGATGTTCTTACTTGAACCAACCTCCTGCTTATGATTGACCCTCCTGCAAGCATCCGCAACTACGAGAAAAGTATTAAGAATAAATACTAACCATAGCATTAAACTTTTGGATCCAATCGGTCCCTTACGGAATAGCACATAAACTGGGGTTTAAGCTTCTGCCACTCTCGCAACCCGACATCTAATTACTACTCCACAATGCATTCCCTTAGGCCTAAATTTGGTGAATTTTCATGTAGTCGATGTTCACAAGACACCACTAAGGGAATCACAACATACATACTATCAAAATATCGAACACATATCAAATTCACATGATTACTTGAAACATGATTTCTCCCATGACCTCAAGAACAAAGGTAACTACTCATGAATGATGAACATGCTCAAGATCAGAGGGGTATTAAATAGCATAATGGATCTGAACATATAATCTTCCAGCAAATAAACCATATGGTAATCAACTACAAGATGTAATCAACACTACTAGTCACCCACAAGCACCAATCTATAGTTCCGGTAACA
Organism: Secale cereale; assembly: GCA_902687465.1. Taxonomy (NCBI): domain Eukaryota; kingdom Viridiplantae; phylum Streptophyta; class Magnoliopsida; order Poales; family Poaceae; genus Secale; species Secale cereale. Next base: position 600,360,411 of record LR738711.1, on the reverse strand, counting down.
AGATTGAACACAAGAGATGAACTACGGTTTGAGATGAGATGGTGATGTTGAATATGTTGATGAATATAGTCCTCCCCAAGATGGGAGAGTTGTTGGTGATTATGATGACAATGATTTTGCCCTCCGGGAGGGAAGTTCTCTCGGTGGAATCGCTGCGCCGGAGGGAAAAAGTGGTCCTCCCTAAGTTCCGCCTCGATACGGTGGTGCTCCGTCTCGAAAGTCTCCTCCTTAATTTTTTTTCTAGGTCAGAAGAGCTTATATACCAGAAGATGGGCACCGGAGGTGGGCCTGGGTGAGCAGAACCCACCAGGGGGTGCCTGGGCTCCCTAGCACGCCTAGGTGGGTTGTGCCCATCTGGTGGGCTCCCTCTGGTACTTCTTCACTCCAATATTCTTCAAATAATTCATAAAGATTCTTCGTGGAGTTTCAGCTTGTATGGAGTGGTGCAGAATAGGTGGCCTAACATAGCTTTTTCACGTCCAAATTTCCAGTTGCCAGAATTCTCCTTCTTGGTGCATACCTTGCAAATTATGAGAGAAAAGGCATTAGAATTACTCCAAAAAGCATTATTATGCATAATAACAACATAAATAACATGAAGAAAACATGATGCAAAATGGACGTATCAAGGTAGAAATCAAAAAGGAGCATCAAGTGTTGATGGTTAACAAGACCACTAGTTTCAAAAAAGGGCAAGGGAAAGAAAGGAAACTTCAAGAAGAATAGCAAGCCAGTTGCTACTCCCGGGAAGAAACCCAAGTCTGGAGCCAAGCCTGAAACTGAGTGCTTCTACTACAAAGGCACTGGTCATTGGAGGTGGAACTGCCCCAAGTATTTGACGGATAAAAAGGATGGCAAAGTGAACAAAGGAATATGTGATATACATGTTATTGATGTGTACCTTACTAATGCTCGTAGTAGCACCTGGGTATTTGATACTAGTTCGGCTGCTCATATTTGTAACTCGAAAAAGGGGCTACGGATAAAATGAAGATTCGCTAAGGATGAGGTGACGATGCGTGCAGGAAATGGTTCCAAAGTCGATGTGATCGCCGTCGGCACGCTACCTCTATATCTACCTTCGGGATTAGTTTTAGACCTAAATAATTGTTATTTGGTGCCAGCGTTGAGCATGAACATTGTATCTGGATCTTCTTTGTTGCGAGACGGTTATTCATTTAAATGAAAGAATAATGGTTGTTCTATTTATATGAGTGATATCATTTATGGGCATGAACCCTTGATGAATGGTCTATTTTTGTTGAATCTCGATCGTGGTGATACACATATTCATAATATTGATGCCAGAAGATGCAAAGTTAACAATGGTACTGCAACATATTTGTGGCACTGCCATTTAAGTCATATTGGCGTAAAGCACATGAAGAAACTCCATGCAAATGGGCTTTTGGAATCACTTGATTATGAATCATTTGATACTTGTGAACCATGCCTCATGGGCAAGATGACTAAAACTCCATTCTCCAGAACAATGGAGCGAGCAACTGGCTTATTGGAAATAATACATACCGATGTATGTGGTCCGATGAGAGTTGAGGCTCGCGGCGGGTATCGTTATTTTTTGACCTTCATAGATGATTTGAGAAGATATGGGTATATCTACTTGATGAAACATAAGTTTGAAACATTTGAAAAGTTCAAAGAATTTCAGAGTGAAGTAGAGAATCATCGTAACAAGAAAATAAAGTTTCTACAATCTGATCGTAGAGGCGAATATTTGATTTACGAGTTTGGTCTTCATTTAAAATAATGTGGAATAGTTTCGCAACTCACGCCACCTGGAACACCACAGTGTAATGGTGTGTCTGAACATTGTAACCGTACTTTATTAGATATGGTGTAATGCCCAGGATGGGACTATATCTCCTACGTGTCGAGGCACGACTTAAAGATATAAGCCCATCCTAGAATGATCTCAAGTTTGGTATCTTTGCACGACTCATGTAAAAGAGGGATTAAATTGCAAAAGGAGATAGTTGGCTTACACTCGCCACTTCACACAATACATTACATAAGCAAACATCATTCAGAACATCACAACCCGACTACGGGTGAAGATCCAAAGAAAGATACCAAAACAACAAAAGCCACAGGTCAGGATCGAATCCTAGTAGAAACCACTACTGAACATCGAAACGTCACAAGCAAACGGCCACACTCTTCAACGAGCTCCTGGTGAAGAACTGAACCAACTCCTGCATCAAACTCGGCTGAACCTGCAACTGGTGTGGTGAAGTAACTGTGAGCCACAGAGGACTCAGCAATCCCGTTCCCGGGTAACAAGACTATTTAAGCCTTGGGTGTGGACAAGGCTGAAGAAAAGAATATGAGGTGAAGGAACAAACAAGAGTCTGCAGCAGCAACTAGCACTAACTTACGTAAAAGAGAGCGAGAAGAGAAGAGCATCGGTCGAAAGATGATCACGAAGTGATCCTAGCTAAAGCCGGTCAAACATAACCCCACCGTGTTCAACTCCCGAATCCCTATTCGGAAATTGACAGTCACGGAACACACGCTGGTAGTGTATTGAAACATTGTGTCAAGTTATCTACAACCGGAATTAACAAGCTCCCATCTGCCACATAACCGCGGGCACGGCTTTCGAAAGTTCAAACCCTGCAGGGGTGTTCCAACTTGACCCATTACAAGCCCACGATTCGCGGAGTCGCAACTCCATAGTTGGGAAGACCCGAGTATTCTCGGAATCCCGTGCTCAAGTTAAACCGAACTAAGGTAAGGCTAATCCAGCTAATCCTCCCGGCGTGCCGACACCCTGATAGTAGCCGCGCGTATCTCGTCTCAGGCCACGACCGGATGGGCGATTCTACAGGACCCAAACCTCGAGTTTCCCCGTGGTGGTTCCCGCAGACTCCCCGTTTGGGACCAACACCATCGGCACTGGCCCCCCCTGCTATGTAGAAATAAAGGATCCTCGAGGGAGCGACCCTCTAAGCAAATTTAATTAATTAATTAAGTTGTTATTATGAGGCAAATAGTACCAAATGTTGGGACTTGCTGGAAAAGACTTAGCACTTAGCGGTTTATCAAGGGGGTCCCATACACCCCAACCGTGTTAGGAACGCAAAAATCAAGGAACATAACACCGGCTTATACGGTTCCTAACGGCATGAGTGGAACAAAACACCAAGCAAAAAGGCTTAGCCTTCCACCCTGCCAGTATATAGGTGATTTAATTTTTAAGCATTTATATAGTGTGATATAACCCAACCAAACTTCAACATGAAGCAAGCATCTTCAATCTTCACCTGCAACTAACAATGCTATAAGAAGGGCTGAGCGAAGCGTACTTAGCCAAGCAACGGTTTGCGTAGGTAGGGTGGTTAAACATGGCAATTGGTTACAAGTAGGAGGCTGACAAGAAGACATGGGCATCGAGGCAAAATACTACAGAGCGATACTCTAGCAATAGGCAAAGATAGTAATGGTATCCGGGTTCGGTCATCTTGCCTGGGATTCCACAAGGGAGAAGAACGGATCCACGAAGAAGACGAAGCAACAGACGAGCGAATCCTCACAACTCCGGAACGAAACTGAAGCTAACAAGAAAGCAACCGGAAAGAAAGAAACAACACGGTAAACACACAAGCATCAACATGGCATACGATGCACATCCAAGTATGATGCATGTCCGGTTTAAATATGCATGGCATGGCAAGCACAAACAAATACTACAAGTTAAGTGGAGATCAATATGCAACGGGTTGCATATTGACGAAACACCACATTTAAATATTTAGTTGACTCACATTATTTACAAGACAAGGTTAAATGTTGGTTAACATGGCAAGAGGTGAAGCATAATAAAACTATACTAACTAGGCAATTTAAATGAGGCCGGAGAATAACAACAACATATCCGGAAAATCCCCATGAGCATGTTTAATAATTATAAGCAAACAACAATTAAACATATATATAATGTTGTTAAATGATGCGGATGACAAGAACAAGTTTATGCAATTTTTATTAAAAGGGTTGACTTAAGAGGAAGACATGAAGTGTTTGTCACCGTGGTGGAAAGAAAAGAGTGCCACGGCAACGATTCCGAAAATGATGCCACGGCAACATATCGGTACCGGTAACTCGTTGAGAGTCCGATGCAAAAGATAGACGGCGTGAGCGAGTCAAACGAGATGATGGGGTGATCCCGTTGCCGGGTTCCCACGAGTCGGTGGCGAGGCAACCGAGGAACAAGACAAAAGGTGGAACGGGCACGAAGCACACACGAGAGACATTTCATACAACACAAGCAAGCATGCACGGGTCACGTCTCGGGTTATACCTTCGAAACACTTGTTTCGGGACGGTTCGGGAGCGTCGAGGAAGGAGTCGTTCACGTTCGGAGAGGAAGTAGCCGTTCCGCAACTCGTAGAGGAAGTAGAGGAAGTAGACGTTCCGGCGATGGTAGTCGTTCACGTTCGTGTCGTGGTACTTGCGACGTCGGGGTACTTGGTCGAAGACGTTCCGTAGGGGTACACGGGCGAGGGTACTCGTTCGGGTCGTCGTGGGAAGTAGTGGAACTTGGTCGTTTTCCGGGCGTCGGTAGTCGTACACGGGGCGTTTTGTAGATGTTCACGGATCCTCGGACTCGTACACGGTCATCTGTCCAAAATTACAGCAGGCACAAAACAAAAAAAACAAAAACAACTACAGCAGTAACTCTCAGGACGACGAGGCCAGGCAGCAGCTCGGCACCGAAGGAGGCAGCAGGGCGCACGGCGAGGCGCCCGGGAGGAGGAGGCACTGGCGCGGCTGGCTCCTGGGGATTGAAGAGGAGGAGGGGCGCCGACGCACGGGGACGGGCGGCCGTGCTTGGCGAGGCGAGGGACCTCGCTCGGGGCCGCGGGCTTGGGCGCCGAAGATGGAGGGCGCCGGGCTTGGCCCCTTGCTGGAGGCGCACGGGAGTGGTCGCCGGCTCTGGCTCGGCCAGGCGAGGCGAGGAGGAGGCGACGGGTTGCTCGGGGTCGGGCGACCTGCGCTGCTGGTGACCGGAGGGAGGGAACCAGCGCGGGGCGGAGGAACCGCTCGAGGAAGGTGGCGGCCGCCGGCGCAGGCTGAAGAAGGGCAGGCGCGCGAAGGGAAGAAGACCGGCGGCTGGAGCTCCTCGGGCCAGAGCGCGGCGGGCGCTGGGGGCGAGGAGGACGGGCGGCCGCGGGCGCGCGAAGGAGAAGGAAGGGAGGCGAGCGCTGGGGCGAAGGGGAGAGATGAGGGAGATCGGGGCGAGGGGTTCGGGACGAGGAACTGGCGGCTGGGGGTCGAGGGAAGGAGAGGTGCGAGCCGGTCGATCGGGCTCGGGCGACAGAGGCTCTAGGGTTCGGGGAAACCGGGCCGAATGGGCCTGGGAGGAGGCCTAGAGGGATAGAGGCTGGAGGGAAGGATGGGCCAAAAGAGTTGAGGGGGCTGGGAGGCCGAAAGGAGGGCCTAAGAGGCTGGCTGCTCTTTTTATTTCTTAAACAGAAATAAAAGAGGGAGAGAGCAAATAAAAATAAGAAAAGAAGGTCAGGACAGAAAAATAAAATATGGAACATTTTTATAAGGCTTTACGGGATATCTCCAACCTCACAAAAATATTTCCAACAAAAGGGAAGTGCAAACTAAATAATTAGCTTGCCTCAAGGAGTTTTAAAAGGAGTCTAGATTTAGAGAAGCCTCGAAAACAACGGAAAGAAAAAATAGGGAAGGTTTAGAAGGTGAAACTCGAAGTGAAAAGACATGGGGAAAATATGCAAGTGTGTTACGGTGATGTCCAACAAATGGAATATTTTAAATATAGCTCCATATTTATTAGGAGGCTTTTATATGTTATAAAGAGAAGTCACCTTCCCTCGATTTAAATGGACCGAAGGTCCACACGAATTATTTAGGTTGAGATGCAAAAATTAAAATGACATGATGGCATGATGACATGATGCAATGCAAAAATAAATAACACAAGCTCAAAAGAAAACACACGGGCAACCCGGAACATCTGGAAGCTTCGGGCATCTTCTGGAATCTTCTGGGACGTCGGTCTCGGGCGTCACAACTCTCCCACACTAACAGAGGATCTCGACCCGAGATCCTAGAGATATCACCGGGTAAAAACGGAAGAGGAAGAGGTAAAACAAAGTTGCTTCTTTGACAGACGAGTGAAACCAAAGAACCTTGAGAGGTTAAACAAGCTGAAGGAAAGAATGCAACGGAGATGAACGAATATAAGAGCACTTCGGTAAAAGGAGGAACAAGGAGGACAAATAGAACCTTGTAGGTTGAAAGACATGAAACAAGAGCTCACGGACGGAAAGAATATGAAACCGCAACGGTATAGCCAAGGAATAAGAATGACAGAATTTCGGCAGCACTCCGTCTGTAAATGGAAGGAAAAGAACAAAAACTTGAGGAGATGGAATGATACTTGATGAAAATAACAACACATTGCCTCTGAAACAATTGGAAGGATGGCACAAGAGGTGAGAAAGATCCAGACAGCACTCCGGTTAAAAGACAGGCAAAACATGAAAAGATGAGGGAACTAGAATGAAGAATATAACACTCCGGTTAAATGAAAAGCAAGGGAAAGAACATGATCTCGATAAAACGAGATGATGGTTTGGATAGAGCAATATCCCAAAACCTCCGGAATGAAAGAATAGAGAATATAGTTCAATGAAAGAAATGAACGGAGAAGAAAAGACAACTTCTCTCAAAATTGAGTTTGAAAGAGCCTCCTTACGAAGAAAGGTAGAACGGAGTTGATGAAAAATCAACAACGAAAAGAATAAGCTTGAAGTGGGCTTATGGAAAACATCTCAAAATTAAGAGGTGACAACCAGCCACTGACGAAAACAATTGATTGGATTGAGATCAACAAGGAGATGAAAAACTTATTTCATCGGAATGAAAAATGAAGAACTTGGGTCATTTATAAGCACCATAATAGCAACAATCCTTAGGGAAGGCTTTAGGTGAAATACAACCCAAGATAACTCCAATGAATAAATGAAGGGTTGGAAAGATCTCTTGAACAAGGAAAATGATGGGTTTAAATATCTCATTGTTGATAACTCATGAATCATAAAACATGAAGGAATTAACAAGAATGACCTAACACCATCTGAAAGATAAGGTAGAAAGAATTGCACTT
>LR738711.1:600231855-600348104 GCA_902687465.1 Secale cereale | reverse complement strand
AACCGGGCCGAATGGGCCTGGGAGGAGGCCTAGAGGGATAGAGGCTGGAGGGAAGGATGGGCCAAAAGAGTTGAGGGGGCTGGGAGGCCGAAAGGAGGGCCTAAGAGGCTGGCTGCTCTTTTTATTTCTTAAACAGAAATAAAAGAGGGAGAGAGCAAATAAAAATAAGAAAAGAAGGTCAGGACAGAAAAATAAAATATGGAACATTTTTATAAGGCTTTACGGGATATCTCCAACCTCACAAAAATATTTCCAACAAAAGGGAAGTGCAAACTAAATAATTAGCTTGCCTCAAGGAGTTTTAAAAGGAGTCTAGATTTAGAGAAGCCTCGAAAACAACGGAAAGAAAAATAGGGAAGGTTTAGAAGGTGAAACTCGAAGTGAAAAGACATGGGGAAAATATGCAAGTGTGTTACGGTGATGTCCAACAAATGGAATATTTTAAATATAGCTCCATATTTATTAGGAGGCTTTTATATGTTATAAAGAGAAGTCACCTTCCTCGATTTAAATGGACCGAAGGTCCACACGAATTATTTAGGTTGAGATGCAAAAATTAAAATGACATGATGGCATGATGACATGATGCAATGCAAAAATAAATAACACAAGCTCAAAAGAAAACACACGGGCAACCCGGAACATCTGGAAGCTTCGGGCATCTTCTGGAATCTTCTGGGACGTCGGTCTCGGGCGTCACATATGGTGTGATCTATGATGTCTCATCTCGATTTACCACTATCATTTTGGGGTTATGCATTAGAGACTGCTGCATTCACGTTAAATAGGGCACCATCTAAATACGTTGAGACGACACCATATGAACTGTGGTTTGGCAATAAACCTAAGCGGTCGTTTCTTAAAGTTTGGGGTTGAGATGCTTATAGCCTGATAAGCTCGAACCCTAATTAGAGAAGTGTGTCTTCATAGGATACCCAAAAGAAACTGTTGGGTACACCTTCTATCACAAATCCGAAAGCAAGACTTTTGTTGCTAAGAATGGATCCTTTCTACAGAAGGAGTTTCTCTTTAAAGAAGTGAGTGGGAGGAAAGTAGAACTTGATAAGGTAATTGTATCTTCTCTCGAATTGGAAAATGGATCATCACAGAAAATCGTTCCCATGATGCCTATACTAATTAGTGAGGAAGCTAATGATGATGATCATGAAACTTTAGATCAAGTTACTACCAAAACTCGTAGGTCAACCATAGTACATTCCGCACCAGAGTGGTATGGTAATCCTATTCTGGAAGTCATGTCACTAGACCATGACGAACCTTCGAACTATGAGGAAGCGATGATGAGCCCAGATTAAGTGAAATGGCTAGAGGCCAGGAAATCTGATATGGGATTCATGTATGAGAACAAAGTGTGGACTTTGGTTGACTTGCCCGATGATCGGCAAGCCATTAAAAATAAATGAATCTTCAAGAAGAAGACTCACGCCGATGGTAATGTTACTGTCTACAAAGCTCAACTTGTTGCGGAAGATTTTAGGCAAGTTCAAGGAGTTGAATACGATGAGACCTTCTCACCTGTAGCGATGCTTAAGTCTGTCCAAATCATGTTAGCAATTGCCGCATTTTATAATTACGAAATCTGGCAAATGGATGTCAAAACTGCATTCCTTAATGAATTTCTCAAAGAAGAGTTGTATATAATGCAACCAGAAGGTTTTGTTGATCCTAAAGGTGGTAACAAAGTGTGCAAGCTCTAGCGATCCATCTATGGACTGGTGTAAACATCTCGGAGTTGGAATATATGATTTGATGATGTCATCAAGGCATATGGTTTTATACAGACTTTTGATAAGCCTGTATTTACAAGAAAGTGAGTGGGAGCTCTGTAGCATTTCTGATATTATATGTGGATGACATATTGTTGATTGGAAATGATGTAAAATTTCCGGATAGCATAAAAGGATACTTGAATAGGAATATTTCAATGAAAGACCTCGGTGAAGCTGCTTATATATTGGGCATCAAGATCTGTAGAGATAGATCAAGACGCTTAATTGGACTTTCACAAAGCACATACCTTGATAAAGTTTTGAAGAAGTTCAAAATGGATCAGTCAAAGAAAGGGGTCTTGACTGTTTTACAACGTGTGAAGTTGAGTCAGACTCAATGCCCGACCACTACAGAAGATAATGAGAAAATGAAAGTCATTCCCTATGCTTCAACCATAGGTTCTATCATTTATGCAATGCTGTGTACCAGACCTAATGTGTGCCTTGCAGGAGTGGACCACTGGACAGTGGTAAAGAACATCCTGAAGTAACTGAAAAAGGACCAAGGATATGTTTCTCGTTTATGGAGGCGACAAAGAGCTCATCGTAAATGGTTACTTCAATTCTAGCTTTGACACTGATCTGGATGACTCTAAGTCACGAACCGGATACTTATTTTTGTTGAACGGTGGAGCTATCAGTTGGTGCAGTTCCAAGCAGAGCATCGTGGTGGGATCTACATGTGAAGTGGAGTACATAGCTGGTTCGGAAGCAGAAAACGAAGGAGTCTAGATGAAGGAGTTCATATCCAATCTAGGTGTAATACCTTAGGTTCAATGAAAATCTTTTGTGACAACACTGGAGCAATTGCCTTGGCGAAGGAATCCAGGTTTCACAAGAGAACTAAGCACATCAAGAGATGCTTCAACTCTATCTGCGATCAAGTCAAGGAGGGAGACATGGAGATTTGCAAAATACATATGGATCTGAATGTAGCAGACCCGTTGACTAAGCCTCTTCCACGAGCAAAACATGATCATCACCAAGACTCCGTGGGTGTTAGAATCATTACTATGTAATATAGATTATTGACTCTAGTGCAAGTGGGAGACTGAAGGAAATATGCCCTAGAGGCAATAATAAAGTTGTTATTTATATTTCCATATATCATAATAAACTTCTTTTATTCATGCTAGGATTGTATTAACCGGAAACTCGATACATGTGTGAATACATAGACAAAACACAGTGTCCCTAGTAAGCCTTTACTAGACTAGCTCATTAATCAAAGATGGTTGAGTTTCCTAACCATAGACATGTGTTGTCATTTGATTAATGGGATCACATCATTAGGAGAATGATGTGATGGACAAGACCCATTCGTTAGCTTAGCATATTAATCGTTCAGTTTTAGTGCTATTGCTTTCTTCATGTCAAATACATATTCCTCCGACTATTAGATTATGCAACTCCCGGATATCGTAGGAATGCCTTGTGTGCTATCAAATGTCAAAACGTAACTGGGTGATTATAAAGATGATGTACAGGTATCTCCGAAGGTGTTTGTTGGGTTGGCATAGATCGATAATAGGATTTGTCACTCCCAGTATCGGAGAGGTATCTCTGGGCCATCTCGGTAATCCACATCATAAGAAGCCTTGCAAGCAATGTGACTAATGAGTTAGTTGTGAGATGATGCATAACGGAACAAGTGAAGAGACTTGCCGGTAATGAGATTGAACTAGGTATGAAGATACCGATGATCGAATCTCGGGCAAGTAACATACCGATGACAAAGGGAATAACGTATGTTGTCATTATGGTTTGACCGATAAAGATCTTCATAGAATATGTGGGAGACAATATGAGCTTCCAGGTTCCGCTATTGGTTATTGACCGGAGAAGTGTCTCAGTCATGTCTACATAGTTCTCTAACCCGTAGGGTCCGCACACTTAACATTCGATGATGTTTTTTTATTAAGAGTTATGTGTTTTTGGTGACCGAAGATTGTTCAGAGTCCCGGATGAGATCACGGACACGACGAGGAGTCTCGAAATAGTCGAGAAGTAAATATTGATATATTGGATGATGGTATGCAAACACCGGAATGTTTTTGAGACGTTTCGGATATTTATCAGAGTACCGAGGGGATACCGGAACACCCCGGGGAAGTATTGGGCCTACATGGGACATAGGGGAGAGGGGAGGAAACCCACAAGGGGTGGCGTGCCCCCCTCCCATAGGGAGTCCTAATTGGACTAGGGGAGGGGGCGCGTCCCCCTTTCCATCTCCTCTTCCCTCTCCCTTCCTTCCTTCCTTCCATCTTCAGAAAAGGGAAACAAAAGAGGGGGGGGGCGAAGCCTACTAGGAGTGGAGTCCTAGTAGGAATCCCCCATGGCGCGCCTCCTAGGCCGGCCGGCTCCTTAGCTCCTCCTTTATATACAGGGGCAGGGGGCACCCCAAGGCACATCAGTTATTCTCTTAGCCGTGTGCGGTGCCCCCCTACAGAGTTTACACTGCAGGTCATATGGTCGTAGTGCTTAGGCGAAGCCCTGCGCGATCTACTTCACCATCACTGTCAACACATCCTCATGTTGCCGGAACTCTCCCTCGACCCTCTACTGGATCAAGGGTTCGAGGGACATCATCGAGCTGAACGTGTGCTGAACTCGGAGGTGTTGTACGTTTGGTGCTTGATCGGTTGGATCGCAAAGATGTTCGACTACATCAACCGCATTAATCTAACGCTTATGCTTTCAGTCTACAAGGGTACGTGGACTAACTCTTCCTGTCTCGTTGCTATGCATCTCCTAGATAGATCTTGCCTGAGCCTAGGATTTTTTTTAAATTGCATGCTACGTTCCCAACAATTAGCACAGATAAATAAAGAGTATTTTCCACCTCTAGTTTGTCATTGTTGCTAACACTAACATGATATTCATCATCCCCAACTCGAGGGTGAGTTTCCTACATGAAAGATTTGTTAGCATCAAGTTCCTCCAAACTAGAGTCATCATCATACTCTTATTTCTGCATATTAGTATCATCTTGCGATTTTTCTTCATCACAAAGATGTTCTTAAAAATATAAATTACTGAATCCACCTTGCAGTTTATCCAATCAAGTAATTTACCCTTACTTCAAACTTGAACCAATCCGATCTCCGGAAATAGCATCTCTGCACTTGTCCTCAACACATACCTAATGACATCCTCGGTGGCATTAATCTTACTACTATTGTTGTAAGATGCTACCACCTCATCAAAGGTCTTCGTGCATCGGAAACAAATATGTTTCATAGACCAACAATGTCTACAAGAAACTTGATACAGAGAACACAACATAGGTCCACATGAATTTAATAAGCATAGAAATTCTCTAGTATCCAAATCAATCATGCGCTTTTTAAGGGTTGCTTCATCAATAAATTCAATAAGTTTGTGCATAAAGTTACTATCAGAAGTGGGAGATTCAGACAGGTGATCAATTTGTTCCTCTTATTCCTCTTCCTCACTGCTCTCTTCTTCTATGCACACTTGTTCATCCAAGGTAGGTTGTAATTTATTGTCCCCATCATATTTCTGGAAGTTAGTTTGATGTTTAAATATTTCAAGTAGTCTTACCAGTTCTTGCATCGTATCATCAATATTTGGGGTTGTTGGTTCTTCTTGTTGTACACAATTTTCTTCATTAGTAGCCAAGCACGATAGACTTGTATTGTCCCTATTCCAGTGTTGCAATATTTCCTGAAAACTCATCTTAGAAGACATGATAAGAAGTTTTTTCTTATTGATTTAACAGGAAAAATTAAAAGATAAATAACCACTAACAAAACAAATATATGCTAGTGGGAAGGCAATGCCAGCGCTATGCTCCTCGGCAACAGTGCAACAAAATGCTTGATGACCTGCAAGGTCACATGGCAATTTCATTTCATGATAGGTAAGTGTTAAATCCCACAGGGAGCAAATAGGAAGACACTACCAACCCTACAACTACGTTTTGAGCGTAGTGCATGCACACCCAAATGTAGTTTGGAAATAGCCTATTCTATCGGTTGCTATGAAGGCAAGAATAAATGGGTATTACTAAACTATAAGTTATAATGCAAAAAATAAACTAAGTTAGTGAAAGGGGATTCTGTAAATATAGGATTGAGTAGTGAGAAATGTGGTATCTATGCTTAGGTCTCACTAGTATTAGAGGGGCATCTTAGTGGCAGTGGAATACTAGTACAAATATACGTGCTGGTGATAACATCATCACAAGAAAGGATGTCTCCCAACATAAAATGCAACATGAGTAAATACTAGATCATGCCACAAGGACTAATTTTGCATACCAGATACGTCTCCTTCGTATCTATAATTTTTTGTTGTTCCATTCCAATATTGTACAACTTTTATACACTTTGGCGACATTTTATATTATTTTTCAGACTAACATATTGATCCAATGCCCAATGCCAGTTCCTGTTTGTTGCATGTTTTTTGTTTCATAGATTATCCATATCAAACGAAGTCCAAAATCGATAAAAAATTCACTACTGCAGGATGCTGCTAATGCGACACTACGATCAGAGACCCTTCGAGAAACTGTGTACGATGCAATAATCGCAAACGATGTTGTATGAAAACCGTCAGAAATGTGTAAAACATTTGCGATGACGGATGCATCAAAGCCGGTTCAGGTTTTAGTTGCGTGTGCGATGAAGGGAATACGGTTTTGTTCAATTAACTGTTTGCGATGAGGAGGAACAAAAGAAACGGGCAGCCATATGAAGGCATGTGCGATACACAGCATACGGTTCACTCAGATGAACTGTTTGTGATTAGTCAATACAAAAGAAACGGTCAGCCATATCAAGGTGCATGCGATATACGACATGTAGTTCACTCATATGAACTGCTTGCATTGAGACATGCGAACAGAAACGGTTCAACTTAACAAGATGTGTGTGATACGCGGCAAACATGCATGTAATCAGAAATGTGTGTGAAGACCGATAATAACAGAGACGGTTGCTGCTAATAAGACGTGTGTGTTATGCGATGGTATTGCATACCGAACAACATATATATATATATATATATATATATATATATATATATATATATATATATATATATATACACACACTTATAAGGACATGCTTGCATAACCAAATTAAACAGCCAATTACATAGGTGGCTACTACAACCATGGCATTTGCACACACCAAAGTAAACTATTACATGCATAATTACGTAGGTGACTACTACACACATCACATTACCACACACACCAATAAGGTAAACTATATATTACATGCATGATTAACTAGCATAAACGATCATCTGATCATCATCTACTTCTTGTGACACTTGCTCTACTTGTGGCTCGATCCGGGCTCGTCGATTTGGGTAACGAGGCACTTCCTCATGTCAATGATCCGCCTGTGCATCTCATAGCATGTGTACACGCTCTTGGCCACAACCCTGAGGTGAGGTTCATCCAGTTGCCGCATCCAGGCCCCGTGCCAGGATACGGGACTTGTTGTCCGGGCATCCAGCTTCATCTTTTCGTAGTAGGGGTCGATGTTGGCTGAGGCGAGTTCGACCAGGGAGTCCTGCTTCGTGCTAACCCACACACTGTTGTGGTCACAGATTTCAACAAGGTTCTTGAAGTCCAAGCCCGTAACACTGAGCGCTTTTACATTGTTGGTGGTATCCTCTCGTCCTCCTCTCGCACGTCTTGTGACCCCGCTGTCGTAGACGGCTTACATCGCAAGCTTGCACAGCGCGCGGGGACATTCTTTTGGCCAAACGGTGGTGCAATGAATCATCAGTGAGCCCGTTCCCACGCAACCTCGCAGGTTCCCATGCAAGCTTCCCACCCGACTCGGTGAAATCCGCGAAAATCCCAATGCTTGCTGGCCTGCTATAAAAACCCTCACGGCCGGCGAGTCCTGCGTCTCATTTTCCCCTCCCTCCATGTAGCTTATCTCGTCTCCTTCTCCCACAATCGCCAATGGCACCAGCGTCATTGTCGCTCAGCCACCCCGCCGTCATCGGAGGACAGCTCGAGCTGGGAGGCCACACCACAGCAGCGGCGCAATCCTCGGTGTAGTGTAGTGCACGTGGCATCCATGTTCGGTGTGCGCGGAACACCCACCACACACTCCGCCGCCGCTGCACGTCGGCAGCTGTTATCGACGGCCGTTGCCGCCACACCACCGTCAAAAGCCAGGGCCATCTCCCGCTCAGCCGACACGGCCCGAAGGCGGGAGGTGGCCGTCGTGGCCGCCACCCCACTGCCGGCCACCATGGCCATCACCCGGTCCGCCACCGCGGCCCGAATGCAAGAGGTAGTGGTCGTGGCCGCCACCCCATCGTCGACCACCATGGCCGCCAGCCCACCGTCGACCTCCGGGATCATCACCCGCTCCGCCACCGCCACCCAAAGGAGGGAGGCGGAGGTGGAGGCCTGCACGTGTGTCAGCAACCTTGCGCGCTACATCGAGTTCCTATGGGAGGAGGAGGAGTGCCTTGTCAGAAACGCAAAGAGCCTTACCGCAGCCGTGGCCGCAGCACATGCCAACGCAGAGGCGAGGAATCAAGAGATCTACGAGCAGTCCGGCCGCTTCGAGAGGGATCGTCTGGAGCGGCAGTGGGCGTTCGAGCTGGCGATCGTCGCTGAACGTGAAGCAGTGGCAGGCACCGTATTGTATTTGTACAGATCGTCGGTAGGCTCCTCCTCCTCCTCTACCTCTTACTGAGCGCGCTCGGCAGAGGAGAGGCTGTCGGAAGTAGCACAAAGCCCCTCCGTGGTAGTAGTAGTATTTAGGGGCTATTTTGTTCAGTTCATCTGACTATAGATGTGTGGTCGAACTGTACAACGTACTTAAAATTAGCTAGTATATTTAGTAGAACTAGCTATTTCAGTATGTGGTTGGCAACAATTGGGGAGAAGTTTGGTTGTTTCAGTTGTCGAGTTGAACTGTTTGTATAAATTAAGAACAACTGCTTAATCTATGAATGAAATCTATGCTTAATTCCTGAATTTTGGTTGCAAAAATTACATAGTGCTAATGATTTCTAGCTGCATATTTTGACAAATCGCAATGTTAAAAGGATTGACAAATAGCAATGTTACGAGATCAACAAATGTAAATCTTTCCAGTTTGACAAATGGCAACATACCCAATATGACAAATGCAAATCTTACCAAATTGTTTGTACGTGGTTGCACACGGTCATCCAAAACAACCGTTTGCGTTGAAGGGATGAACAAATCATGCGCTGCTCTCACTTTGCATACGAGTGTTCTATCTAACTCGTTTGTAATCAAGAGCTGCAGAAATCCTGCTCGACCCATTTTCTCTTGGCTTCCTGGGGAAGTTGTCGGTTTGCATACAGGTGTTCTAACTAAAATGTTTGCGATGAGTGTTTTACATTTAAAAAGCGAATTAAACCACGGCTTGGGCGCCATTAATAGAGAGGATGCGAGCAAGGCGAGCGACCATGGAAGTCAAAGGGCTCGCTTCCCAGTGAGCCGGCTCAGCGTACAACTCACACGCTTCCCGGTGAGCCTGCGCACTCTAGGACAGCTTGCACGCCTCTCGGTCAGCCTGCGCAGCAAACGACGCTCGCACGCCTCCCGTTCAGTCAAGCTCAAGCAGCTGTGCGCACATCATCTCCTACAGCCATTAAAACCAAGACACGTGGCATCACGTCAATGGTTAATAGAATTTTGGATTTACTAGAATTTAAAAACCAGGCATCTCAATGTTTTGCCGACAATCAACGGTGCCCTAGTGTTTGAAATTCATTCCCATTTCTTGCATGGGACCTAAGCACGCACCCAAGGACACAGATTTGATTTTTCAACCAATTTATATGCACTGGAGCATGTGCATGTAGTTCAAATTTGAATTATGCACCTAAATGCATTGAAAACTCAGTTAATGCATAAAAATGTCCAAACGGACCCTGAAAAATCACAAAAATTCACACAACACTCCAGTTGTTCTATGTTGACACGAGAAAAAAAATTGAAAGCAATAAGAGACAATAAATACCGTTTCGTCCCCAAAGGTGGGACATTCCCAACCGAAAACCATCATTCTTGTTGTGAGAAGCTCCGGTTTATGAGAAGCATATACCCAAACCTACCCCAAATGGGAAAAAAATTGTACCACAGCATGTTGATGCCGCTCCAGGATAGCATGCCAAGTTTCCTGAATTTCAGAAGAGTTTTGGATTCACTAGAATTTAAAAACCAGGCATCTCAATGTTTTGCCTGCAATCAATGGTGCCCTGGTGTATGAAATTCCTTCCCATTTCTTGCACGGGACCTAAGCATGCACCCAAGGACACAAATTTCATTTTTCAACCAATTTATATGCACTGGAGCATGTGCATGTAGTTCAAATTTGAATTATGCACATAAATGCATTGAAAACTCAGTTAATGCATAAAAATGTCCAGACGAACCCCGAAAAATCACAAAAATTCACAAAACACTCATGTTGTTCTATGTTGACATGAGAAAAAAAATTGAAAGCAATAAGAGGCAATGGATATCGTTTCGTCCCCAATGGTGGGACGTTCCCTACCGAAAACCATCATGCTTGTTGTGAGAAGCTCCGGATTGTGAGAAGCATATACCCAAACCTGCCCCAAATGGGACAAAATTTGTACCATGGCATGTAGATGCCCCTCCATGATAGCATGCCAAGTTCATGAATTTCAGACGAGTTTTGGATTAACTAGAATTTAAAAATCGGGCATCTCGATGTTTTGCCGGCAATCAACGGTGCCCTGGTGTTTGAAATTCATTCCCATTGCTTGCATGGGACCTAAGCATGCAACCAAGGACAAAGATTTGATTTTTCAACGAATTTATATGCACTGGTGCATGTGCATGTAGTTCAAATTTGAATTATGCACATAAATGCATTGGAAACTTAGTTAATGCATAAAAATGTCCAAACGAACCCCGAAAAATCACAAAAAATCACACAACACTTCAGTTGTTCTATGTTGACACGAGAAAAAAATTGAAAGCAATAAGGGGCAATGGATATCGTTTCGTCCCCAAAGGTGGGACGTTCCCTACCGAAAACCATCATGCTTGTTGTGAGAAAGCTCCGGTTTGTGAGAAGCATATACGCAAACCTGCCACAAATGGGACAATTTTTTTACCACGGCATGTTGATGACGCTCCATGATAGCATGCCAAGTTTCATGAATTTTAGACGAGTTTTGGATTTACTACAATTTGAAAACCAGGCATCTCAATGTTTTGCCGGCAATCAACGGTGCCCTGGTGTTTGAAATTCATTCACATTTCTTGCGTGGGACCTAAGCATGCACCCAAGGACACATATTTGATTTTTCAACCAATTTATATGCACTGGAGCATGTGCACGTACTTCAAATTTGAATTATGCACATAAATGCATTATAAACTCAGTTAATGCATAAAAATGTCCAAACGAACCCCGAAAAATTGCAAAATTGAACACAACACTCTTGTTGTTCTATGTTGACACTTGATTTTTTAAAGCAATAATAGTCAACGGATATCGTTTCATCCCCAAAGGTGGCACATTCCAACCAAAACGATCATACTTGTTGTGAGAAGCTCTGGTTTGTGAGACGCTTATACCCAAACCTGCCCCAAATGGAAAAAAACACCACGGCATGTTGATGCCTCTACATTTTAGTATGCCAAGTTTCATGAGTTTCAGACGAGTTTTGGATTTACTAGAATTTAAAAACCATGTATCTCAATGTTTGCGGCCGAGTGATGGTGGCAGGGTGTTTGAAATTCATTCCCATTTCTTGCATGGGACCTAAGCATGCAACCAAGGACACATATTTGATTTTTCAATAAGTTTATATGCACTGGAGCATGTGCATGTTGTTCAAATTTGAATTATGCGCATAAAATGCCTGGAAAACCCAGTTAATGTATAAAAATGTACAAACGAACCTGAATAATTCCAATTTTTTTGATGACACACCTATAGTTGCATGTTCACTGCATATAAAGGTTCTAACAATTCAAACACCATCCTTTGTAGCTGTGACCCCATTACGTAATTCAAATGATCAAGACGAGAAATCAAGTAGATCGCACACAGTTTATTATCACCAACCGTGTGAGATGCAACACAAAATAGCTTGGAGCACCATTGGTATACGGTACTACAAATCAAGTAGATCGCACACAGTTAGTCTCCTTTGTGTACCCAAATTATGCAATGACGTGGATGACCACTGTAACCAGGGAATTTCTAACCAAAAATTTTGACGTTCAAACTCAACACACACGGGTTAAGTTATCTGAATCATTTTTGATATTCACATATCGTACACAGTTGTGAATAAGGGACCGTGGCTGATGACACTTTGCGCGCCAGTTTTTTGGCTGAAGCAATTCCAAATTTTTAGCTTCCGTGGAAATATCTATCTTCCCGCCCCCACACCCTTACCAAAAGCCACATTTTCCCTCTTTCCGCCTTCCTTTCCAAGTTGAAACCTTCACTCCTTGCTTGCAGCGCCGCCGCCTCCTCGTCAGCGACCCTCCTTCAGGCTCCTCGGCCTCGCCTATCTAGGCAGGTAATCCACAGCCGACCCCATCCTCCTCCTCATTCCACATCCCACATGCCCCAACCGCCGGTGCGAGCGCGACACCTTCCACCGAAATCACCGACCCCTCCACCAAATAAGCGCCGGCCTAAGCCATGGTGCATGAAGTATAGCCATGACCTCAAGGAGCATTTGGCAGCGGAGAAGCAAATCGTGGCTGCATGCGTGGATAAGGTCGTGATGGCTGCCATTCTTGCCAACCCCAAGATCTTGAAGGAGCACCTTGTCATTTGCTAGCTACGCCGGTTAAGCATGCTCGGTTTACCCGTCGCATGTGCTGCTCCAGCCTTTCCTTCACAAATTCTAGTGAATTGTCCAATCTAATTTTACCATGCAATCTGTTTCTCTAGTGTATATGTTATATATGTCGTGAAGTGTGGTGCTCATGTGATGGCCTGGCTTATTAGGGATGATAGACTACTTGTATCAATAAGGAATTCCTTCTTTTCCGGGAGCCCATTCGGATATAACTGCAAAGTTAAGCGTGCTCAGCTTGGAGTAGTTTCAGGATGGGTGACCGACCGGGAAGTTGCTCCCGGGTGCGCACGAGTGAGGACAAAGTGCGCAGAAAAGACTAGTATTGATATGTGAGGCCAGTCTAGATCCCGCCAGGAGTAACGACCACCGGCGGGTGTGTCCAGGGCGTTACAAGTTGGTATCAGAGCCGACCCTCGCGGTTACACGGATGTTTGCGGACAGTTTGCATTCATGTTGTGCATGATGTTTGTGACCCGTCGTGGCACACGGCATGGCACATGTGCTGTCCTGGCAGCACAGACGGTTGTGCCAAGAGGGAACATTCATGTGGCCCGACGAGGACGTCGGTTCCTCTGAGTGAGGGTGTATATGATGGCCTGGCTTATTAGGGATGATAGACTACTCGTATCAATAAGGAATTCCTTCTTTTTCGGTAGCCCATTCAGATAGAACTCCAAAGTTAAGCGTGCTCAGCTTGGAGTAGTTTCAGGATGGGTGACCGACCGGGAAGTTGCTCCCGGGTGCGCACGAGTGAGGACAAAGTGCGCAGAAAAGACTAGTATTGATATGTGAGGCCAGTCTAGATCCCGCCAGGAGTAACGACCACCGGCGGGTGTGTCCGGGGCGTTACAGCTCACTTATTAACTGTTTTGTTAATTAGATGTTGTCTTCAGTTAACTGTTTGGTTCAATTATGCAAATATCATGTTCAATTCTCCAGGCTGCAATTTTGTATTGTCTTCCATGTGAGAAATAAATCAAATTTATCTTTACAAAATTGTGGGTGCATTCTGTTATTGTATACCATGTGAGGAATAAATTGAATTTGGTTGTAGTAAATACATCAGAAACTAATACAATTGCTACAATTGGCTATAGTTTACTGTTTGGTGCCTGATCTTCTATTAGGAGTATGTTATATTGTGCAATGTGGTGCTTAGTTAGTGTTTGGTTCATTTGTTGTGGTGTTTAGTTAACTGCTTGGTTCAATTCAAAAATGCAATGTCCAATTGTCCTGGGTAGAATTTTGTATTGTTGTGCATGAGAGGAATAATTCGAATTTGGCTCCACTTAATACATGAGAAACATATACAAGTGTTATATTTCCTAGTTGTTAATCATGCTTGGTTTGGATAAATGGGTTTTCCGTGTGGCTTCAATTAATCTGATGAATCTGCAATGTGATTATTTTTCATCAACACATTTTACTGATAGCATGTGAACCCTTACTTAACTTGATGACTAACTACCTTATATGTGTTGCAGGGAAACAATGTAAAGCTCTGAGGTTTACAATCGAGGTTAGCCCATGCATGGTCCGTTGTCTAATAGCACATTATTGTGCAATTGCATGAACCATTCTAATATTTAGGTTTAAAAAAATTGGTCTTGCACATATAGGTCCTGCTGTCAGAGGTTTTGGCCCACTGTTCGACCCTTTTTCATATGGGGAAATGATTTGTCCATGAATATCAGTCAAGTCAAGAAACTCATAAAGATTGTTAGGATAAAGAAATTAGCAACAAAAAAGACAACAAGATCTTTGTCTGCACAATGAAGAAGACATCAGTTCACTACAGGATGGTACTAACTATTATATCTTGCCTTTTTATTCCTTTGCCCCATTTCCAATATAGAGAAGATATTTATGCACATCCTTGTTTTCAGGCCTTTCCAAAGCAGTTCACTGATGATTACCTATCAACCCACCTGTTTGGTCAGGAGGCGAGGAAGGTATTCATACAACACCCACAGTTCAATATTGAAGTGTTCCTGAAGAGGACGAAGGATGGACGGTCAATCACCCACAGGCACTGGCCTAAAGTTACAAAGACCGTCAACATCAATAAAGGCTCAATATTCTCCTTCTGCTTCAGCAGTTTTCCAGATGAGATACATGTGTCTATGTATCGTCTATGATGCTAATTTCGAAAGGTTATAGATGTTGCATGAGAAACTTGGTCCTGGTGTAGTTGTGTAATGGGGTAGCTAAGTGTTGAAGCTATATGATGTTTTTTTGACATTGAAAACAGCAGGAGAAACTCCTACTGTTAATTTTATTATATGTTAACCAAAGGTTAACATGATCACCTCAGAAGGGTTTTACAAAAGGCTTTTACAAAGATATTGGGGTCAGCCACTTTGGGCAGCCCTTAAAAAAGAAAAGTACAAAGATAGCTAAGTTGAGGTGTGATCTACTAATGTGAGAGAATTCTTGAATCCTTCCAAGAAGGTCAAGCTTTGGGGATTTATTCTATACCCTAAAATCATGAAGTCCTCCTTCAATTTCCTCAACCAATCAAGATGTGTGGCCACCTCTCCTTCAAAAATTAGCTTGTTTCTCTGTTTCCATATATTCCATGAGGCTAGAGTGATGATTTCTTTAAATATGGTCTCTGCCATCTCTCTTTGGCTTGGTCATGTCTTGCTTGCATATCCAAAAGGTTATCCCATTCAATACGTAAAATCTCCCAGCACCTTA
Source organism: Secale cereale (assembly GCA_902687465.1). Classification (NCBI taxonomy): domain Eukaryota; kingdom Viridiplantae; phylum Streptophyta; class Magnoliopsida; order Poales; family Poaceae; genus Secale; species Secale cereale. The sequence goes on along the minus strand of LR738711.1, from coordinate 600,332,778 downwards.
TAGCAAAAGGGCATTCATAGAATAGGTGATTATTTGTTTCAAGTATAGCATGCTCACATAGAGGACAATTATGGTCATCACCAATATTGAAGTGTCATCTCTGTAATAAGTCTCTGGTGTTTATTCTGTCAAGTAGCATTAGCCACGCAAAAACCTTGTGCCTCATAATACACTTGGATTTCCATATGGAAGTTATGATTTGAGGTGCCTGCACATTCCTGAACATGAAGTCATAGAACTTTTTCGGTTTGTATTTTCTGTCCCCCCAACATAGAATCCATTCATCTGTGGCCATCTGCTCCAGCAATATTTCCGCCAAAGTAGCCTGAAGATTATCTAATTCTGCCCTGGCCTCCAAAGACAAAGGTAACATGAAGTTATCTTCAGGTAAGTTGTTGTTGTAGAATTGCACCAGAGAAATGTCTTCATTTGTAGTGAAGGAAAATAGGTGCTCATGGGATTTCATTAAAGGTTGTTCTCCCAGCCACACATCCTTCCATAGGACAATAGTGTCTCCCGCCGCCGGCACACAAGTTGTAATCCCACGGTACACATCCATCAGCAAGAACACATCATGCCACCAGAAAGAACCAGTGCTTGGTTTGGCATGAGGAGGGACTCCATCAGAGTAGTAGGCGTCCCAAATAATCATCACCCATGGAGTATCATGCTTATGCATAAACTTGTGTAGGTATTTAAGCAGCAGGGCATTGTTTTGAATTTGGAGGTTGATGACACCAAGCCCACGTTTCTTTTTAGGAGGACAAACCAGGTCCCATGCAACAAGTGAATGTGTTTTAGCATCTCTCTCAATTTCTTTTCTCCATAAACAATGTCTTCTAGCTCTGTCAAAGATCTCAATCAACTTGAGTGGAAGCTTGAGGACACACATCGCAAATGAGAGAAGCGAGGAGAGCGCTGAGTTGATTAGCTGCACACGTTCTCCATATGATAACCAAATGGCAGTTCCCGTTAGTCTTCTCTCAATTATGTCCACTAATGGCATCAGCTCCTTAACCGTGGGTTTAGTTGTTCCGAGTGGCAGACCAAGGTACGTGAACGGCATTGTTCCGACTTGACACCCAAAAACCCTGGCAAGTTCTGCAACTTTTTGCTCCTCCACATTTATTGGCATTAGTTGTGACTTGGAGTAATTAATTTTTAGTCCGGTAGCACAAGCGTATGAATCTAGGATGGCTTTAATTGTTAGAAGTTCTTCTCCATTGGCCGGTAGCATAATTAAGGTGTCGTCCGCGTACTGGATAACCGGGAAGTTTTCTGATGTAGGTTGATTCATTGGCAAATTAATTAGGCCTTCGGACCAAGCTTTATTTATGAGAGATTGTAGCAAATCCGCTGCCAGCACGAATAGTGAAGGGGATATTGGATCTCCTTGTCTCACCGCCCCTCTTGCATTTGAACTCCTTACAAGGTATACCGTTAAGAAGAATTGACGAAGAGCCTGAATTAAGCAACATCTTTATCCACATGCACCATCTATCATCAAACCCTTTACATTTAAGCATTTTCAAAATGAACTCGTGCTCCATCGGGTCAAATGCTTTTTTGAAGTCAAGTTTCAGAATGACAATCTCATTTCTAGAGTGCTTACATTGATGTAAATATTCGAATACCCAGCCGAGAAAATCTTGTATTGTCCTAGTATTTATAAAGCCATATTGATTTCGCTGCAAGTTTTAAGAATCCAGCGTTGGAGTCTCTCAGCTAAAATCTTTGTAATTACCTTGAGCACACAGTTCATCAAGGAAATCGGCCTATAGTCGTTCACCGTTTCAGGGGTCAATTTCTTTGGGATCAAGGTAATTAGAGAGGTGTTTAGACAGCTCAGGTTCACTTTACCTTCCCAAAAGTCTTGGCAAAGTTGATAGAAATCCTCGTTAATAATGCCCCAACAAACTTTTAGAAAAAGACCGTTAAATCCATCTGGCCCTGGCGCTCGATCAGCAGGAATCGGTTTTATTACATGATCGATCTCCTCTTTGGTAAAAGGGACGGAGAGCTCCTCAAGACCTTGACATTTGTGCACTAGTTCAGAAAGCTCGAAGTCAAACTCCAGATGATTAGTAACACCCAATCTATTTTTAAAACATTCATAGAAAGCCACTGCCTTTTCGTCATGATTTTCAATAACATCCCCATCCGGTAGCATCAAATTGATGATTGAATTCCTGCGTAAACTGTTACTGGCACAAGCTTGGAAATATTTAGTGTTTTCCTCCCATTGGATTGCCCATCGAAACGTGTATCTTTTCTTCCAATACTCACTCTGGTATTTTAACAATCTTAGCAAGTGACCTTTAAGAATGACTCTGAAGTTCGCTTCAGGAATGGTCAAAATTCAGATTTCCTCGAAATTATCAAGCTGTAGTAAAATTTTATTGCAGTTTTCAATTAATAACTTGAGCTTAGAAATGGATTTACTCCACCTTTTTAGAGCATATCTCAGTCTTTTCATCTTAGCAGAGATCCTAGTATCACTAGAAGTTGCCTTAATTGTAGTTGTCCACGATTCTTGAACTACTTGCAAGAACCCCGAGTGAGACGGCCAAAAAAATTCAAACCTGAACAGTTTACTTCTAGGGACCGCAGTATCCACACACAAGACACATGGAATGTGATCTGAAATTGGTCGTGCAACAGGTTTTAGCACAGTATTCGGGAATTTCAAAAGCCATTCAGGGGAGGAAAAAAAACCAATCCAATTGTTCCAACAAAGGAGTATCCTGCATATTGCTCCATGTGTATTTCATTCCTTTAATTGGAATTTCCAACAAAGCCAGCTCACTAATAATTTCATTAAATTTGATGATATCATCCACATTTCCATCTGGAAGATTCCTGTTTTCTAACGATCTCACAAAGTTGAAATCTCCCATGAAAAGCCATAGATAATTCATCTCAACATTTAAACCTTCCATCCATTGAGTAAAAATTGCCCTCTCAGGGTCATCACACGGTCCATAAATGTTCGATAATAACCAAGTATCATTAGTTTGTACTGAAGTCAATCTGATCGTGAGGGAAAAAGACAATTTATGTACCACTTGGCCTGAGAATTGGCTACTGGACCAAATTATTATGAGGCCACCAGAGGCACCCACCTAGGGGAAAAATTAAAATTTGTCGAACCGTCTTGGACAACACTTTCTAATATATGAATGATCGAAATAAGATTTTTTTTTGTTTCTTGCAAGCACACAATTGAGCAATTAGACTCATCAATTTTGTTACATTGTGCATCACATTTAGTACTAGCATTTAAGCCACGCACATTCCAACATAGGACATTCTACAAAAGGGACGACATAAAGGTTCAAAGCAAATCGAGTTTAGGACAAAGCAAATAGTTTTAGAATGAAGCAAATAGATAAACTAAAGGACTTGCTAGCTTTACTGAGAAGAAGCCACGCCTTTTCCCTTGTCCTTGGGAGCAGCCAAAAGCCTTTCCTTGGTGAGTTCTTCATGTGGTATCGTACACACAGTAGTGCCAATATATTGAAGGGTTTCAATTGGCGTCGGTGGGGGGTCCTGCTTCTCTGTGTCAGAATCAGAACCACGAGGCTGCACTAAGATGTCTGGTATGCGTCGGGGCTTCACATGAGACTGTTTTTCTTGTTCTCAGCCATTGAGGGGGCCTTAAAACCCTTGTATATTGTTGCTCTCACATGGCGCCTTACTTCAGAAATATCAAGAGGTGTGATCACTCTACGTCTCTTCATCAAGGTGGCATCATCCACATCCATCTAAGATTGATTATTATCCTAGTTGCACACATCAGAACAAACAGAGTGGCTTTCCACTTCCATCCCTTCGATCACCACTGCTTCCAATGAAACCCTCAAGTTGCAAGATATGAAGTTACAACAGATGTTCCAAGCTTCTTCAGGGAAACCAATAAGATTAGTTCCATGCATGAAAGGTGAAAAGGGGAAAATAGAGAAGCAAGCCATGCCAACTAGATCATGCAGAGTATCTTGAAAACCAATAGCAATTTTTTTCCAAGCTGCTTCGATTCCCTCCTCAGCAGATCTCAGGCCCAAGATGCGATTCTACCCCGATCACGTGACACTTACATGATTGGGGCACAACCGCATTTCGGGCGCTTAGCAAGATGGATATCATTACATCGTACCATTACATACATACATGGGGGATACAACAATACATACAAGTCACATGAATACAAAAACATCAATACAAGGCGTCCGACTACGGATGCAAACATGAAAAGCACAACGACATCCATCTGCTATCCCAGGCTGCCGACCCGGAACCAAACCCAAGACTGATGAAGAAGAAGAAGAAAGAACTCCAACAGAAGGTAACATTGCTCTCACGTCAAGTCATCGGAAACCTGCACCTGCAACTGTTGTTGTAGTATCTGTGAGCCACGAGGACTCAGCAATCCCATAACCATGGGTAACAAGACTAGCAAAGCTTAACTGGGTAGGAAGAGGTAAAGTGGTGAGGTTGCAGCAGCGGCTAAGCAAAAGTATGGTGGCTAACTTACTAGTACAAGAGTAAGATGAGCATCTACGCAAATGGTCGCAACTAGTAGTGATAGCTAAAGATCCTGAACTACCTACGAGTCAAACATAACCCCACCGTGTTCTCTTCTCAAAGTGAAAAGAGACAGTCACGGTTACTCACACAGTTGTGTGTTTTACTTCGGATCCTCTGTCAAGTTTTCTACAACCGGACATTAAAAAATTCCAATCTGCCACATAACCGCGGGCACGGCTTTCGAAAGATCATAACCCTGCAGGGGTGTCCCAACTTAGCCCATCACAAGCTCTCACGATCAGCAGAAGTAATAATAATATTACTCCTTATCTTAAGGACATTCCGATCAGGCTCGGTATCCCGGTGCACAAGACATTTCGACAACGGTAAAACAAGTCCAGCAAGACCTCCCCGCGTGCCGACACCCTGATTGTAGCCGCGCGTATCTCATCTAAGGCCACGTCCGGATGAGCTATGGTTACAGGGACCAGATACCCCAAGTTTCCAAGGGGCGGCGGCGCAAGCTGCTCTATTTGGGACCAACACCATCAGCACTGGCCCCCTGTATGTAGAAGAATCCTCGGGTAGCGCTAACTCCCTATGCAATTAATTAATTAAGTTTTTATTATGTTGCAAATTAAAACCAATGTTGGGCCTTGCTGGAGGAGTTTTATTCAAAGGCGAACTGTCAAGGGGTCCCCATATACCCAACGGCGTAAGGAACGCAAAATCAAGGAACATAATGCCGGTTTATCGGCTCCTAAGGTGGCATGAGTGGAACAAAGCACCGAGCAAAAGGCCAAGCCTTCCACCCATGCCCGGTATATAGGTGTGTTAATAATAATAATAGATATTGTGATATTCCAACAAGCCAAGGTCCAACATGGAGCAAACTTCATCTTCACCTACAACAAACAACGCTATAAGAGGGGCTGAGCAAGCGGGTAACATAGCCAAACAATGGTTTTGCTGGGAAGGTGTCAAAGGTTAGAGGTTTCATGGCAACAAGGAGAGGCTGAGAATAATGATGGGGAGCGCGACATGTAACGATAGCGTCGAGACAACTAAGCATGGAAATGATAGTAAAGGTATCCAAGGGTATGATCATCTTGCCTGAGATCCTCCAAGGAAGAAGAACGGATCCATGACGAAGACGAAGGAGAAGCCTTGAAGACGAACCACGCGTAGACGAACGAATCCTCATGATCGCAGCGGAAGAAGCACTAACGAGAAGAAAGCACACAACAAGGTAAACACACAACACAACAACAAGACAAGATGCTCAACCAAATATGATGCAAGACACGTCTATATGATGCATAACATGGCAAGGGATGAAGCACACAAGAACAACACAAGCCAACAAGTTTAAATGAGGTTGGAAACTACCTATAAGAAATCCGGTAAGCCCTCATATGCATGTTTTGAAATTAGTCCAGATCTGAACAAACCTTAAGTTAAAGTTGATAAACAGCAGGTTAACATGCACCATGATGATCTACATGAAATTCTAGTTAAGTTTCATATAAAGTTTGTTTAATTCGGAGCTACGGCCTAGAAGATATGAGCAAAACAAGACAAACATGGCAACGGTGCAAGATACACCCATACATCAAGCAAACACACTCCAAACATGTAAACAACATGATATTGTGCTTCTACATGCAAAATCACACAAGTTTCATATAGGACACACTCAAAACGGAGCAACGGTTCAACACATACACACGAAACAAGATACAATGCAAAGCTGAAGTTAACAGCCACATAGCAACTTTGGAGCTAGGTAAATATATGCTACAGCACCCAAACATGATAACAAGAAGCATGGATGTGAAATAGACATGATACGTAACAAGTATGAACTTAGAACACACCCAAAAGCTTGCTGGAACATAGTTAAACAAGCATGGCAAGTTGCAATAAAATTATCCAAACATAGCCAAAATCTGGGAAGGCAAAAACATCATCACGATGCTGCCTTCGGAGGCACAAAACAACAAGCATATCAACTCTAATAAGAACATAAAGAGCATGGACATTTAGTAGACATATCATACAGCAAACAACTCCATTGGAGTATCTCCATAAGAGGCATGGATCAATAACAACAAGCTCCACCAAATTGAACATGCTGATAAAATCCTGACAGGTATAATTTATAGCAACTTGAGAGCAAGAAATAAATAAGCTACAACAGGTCATATATGCAAACAAGGGCATGAATGGATAGACAATAACATGGACAACAAGACATGATCATTGGCCACTCCAAAACAAGCATGGATTTGAGTGGGGCATCTAGCAAGCATAGCATTAGGTTAAACAGATTCCAGAGTTAGCAGTTTTTTCACTAAGTATAAAACTGCAACAACAACATGGCATGTTTACAAGCTTGTTTAAGTCACCTCAAGGCATATCATGGAAAGTGGATTGCACCACAGCAAAGACCATATGATTGTGCTTCTAAAACATCTAAACATGTGGCATGAAGACAATCACATCAATAGCAATGAGCAAGTGAAATCAGCATTTCATAACAAGTTTCAGCACTTAACAGCCAAATGCACTTTTGCAACAGAGATTAACATGGCAATATGACACCTAACATGAATGCTACAGCAACCATCATGTAGAGCACTTCACAATGAACATTTTGACATATCATATGCTCCATTTGGATAAACATGCACAAAGTTACAAGCATCACAAGTATGCAACAAATCTATAGTTAATAGCAGTTTTAAACAAGTAGCACTTTTGCAACAGTGATTAGAGCAAGATGAAGTCAAACAAGCATGGCACAATGGAACAAAGTGTAGAGCATATCACCACGATCATTTTGACATATCATTCACTCAAATTGGATAAGCACACAAAAACTTACGGACGTGCAAAGTATGCAACAAATTATGCAATTTTTAGGGACTTAGCAGTTTAAAAGAACAACCTCGGGTGGACATGTCCGGGCATGGACGGACATGTCTGTCGGTGGCGTGGGCACGGGTCCACCTGTCAGTGGCACGGGGAGGAAGACCTAAACATGTCCGGCTCCTAAGGTGGACACGTCTGGCCCGGCGGGAGCGTTTGGTTCAGGGGTCGACGGGATCCGAGACGCCGGGGTGGACGAGGCCGTCCGGGCAGCAGAGAAGCAGCGGCGGGGACGTCGGGGCCATGGTGCGGTGATGCCGGCGGCAGGCGGCGAGGGGGAATGCCGGAGGCGGCGGATCCGGCTACCGGACCACCGGATCTGGAGCGAGGCGGCCGGAGCTCGGTGCAGGAGGCGGTGAGGCGGATGGGGTCCTGGCCGGAGGCTCGGGCGGCTCTGGCCGGAGCAACGCGCTTCCGGCGGTGGCGGGGCTGGAGATGCCCGCGGCGAGGCTATGGAGCGAGCCGAGGAGGCGCGGGGGTTCTGGAGGCGCCGGCGACGACTCGACGGAGAGGCTCGGGAGGAGCCTGGCGAACGGCGGCGGAGGCGCACGGCGGCGCGGTCGGGACGCGTGAGGAGGAGCGCTAGGAGGCATTGGGCGCGACGCTTCGGGACCGGCGGCGGCAGGTGCGGGCCTCGGGGCCCAGATCGGGGCCCTGGCGGGCCGGGGACGGGCATGGCAAGGCAGGAGGGCAGAGAGCCCAGGTGGCTAAGCGGGAGTGGCTGCGGGCGAGGCGGGCGGCTGCGCCAGGCAATGAAGGCGCGCCACTTGGCGACTATGAGGTGGCGGCGGCGCTGGGTGGCGATGGCGGCGACAAATGGCATATTCAGAGTGGCTGGGCGCGGAAAGTGAGGTGGGAGGCGGCTGGGAGGTAGGGGAAGGAGTAGGTGTCCAAATTTGGCAAGGAAGGGGTCTATATATAGCAAGGGTAGCTAGGGTTAGGAGTTTTGCTCCGTTTCGGAGCCGTTCGATTGCCATCGGACGGTTCCAGACAGAGGGGAGTCTAGGTGGGCTGCAGGTGAGGTTAGTGGGCTGTGTAGAAGGCCTCGGGCTGAGAGGAGAGAAGAGAGGGATAGGCCCGCGGGGATTTTCGGAGACCGAAAACGTTTGACGTTTTGTCCGGCGACTAGTGCTGCTATATATAACCATTGGGCTATCAAACGGACTCCGAATGCAATGAAATTTGGCAGGCGGCTTGTCTACACTATAATAAGACCACACGCCAAGTTTCATCCCATTCCGAGAACATTTTCCGGCCACTCATAAAATAAATATTCGGAGGCACCGCGGGCGCGTGCAAGTGTGTCTGGGCTTAGGACGGACAACCGAGAGGACGGGCGGACTCGGAGGGATGCAAGTTTTGAAAACATGATGATGTAATGCACACGATGACATGGCAAGATACAACACGCAAGCAGATGACATGGCAACGACGACGAATAACTGGCTGACACCTGGCGCACCGGTCTCGGGGTGTCACAGCAGACTTCCATTCCAATCGAGGTGTGAAAACAGTGCAATACAAGTGGATCAGAAAAGACAGCCAGTTATCTTCAGCAGGAACCTCAAAAGTGATGTCGTGTGAGTTAACAGGAATAAAATTCAAGTCACCTCACTAATGCCTCTGAATGAAATCTTCCGCCACTTCCTCTATCATTGCCACATGCTCATTCCAAACCCTAAGTCCATCATCAAAACCTAAATCTGTAGTTTTAATACCATCCATCATGGAAGGGCCATCATACCCCGTGTACTGTCTGTAACTGAATCCTCGATACACTGGTGGAACAGAGGGCAGATCAGGCCAGGCACCCCATCCCTGCTGAGGAGGAGGAGGGTGTGGAGCTGCTTCCCATGCATTTGCAGCATTCTGAAGATGCCAGACTTGTGCATTGTGCTGCTGTTGCTACATAGCATTGAGAAACGGAAGCTGCTCAGGGTGAGGGGAAGCACCCATTGGAGGGGGAGCTTCTTCATTTCCTTGCATCCCTGGACTGGGGTTATGACCATTGAGCACATACACAAGCACTGTCCAAGATGTACCAAGTCCACTAATATCAGTAAATCTCTTAACTATTAGACTGAATGGAACTAAAGCAAGTTCGTTGATCAACACACGGACAAGGATTCTTGATTTCTTGTAACCAGGGCGGTGCTAGTACATGCATCTACCAAGACACGAGACCGCTTTGATAATGTAGTGCTCAGTAGGATAGTTCGGAGGAAATCCTAGCAGCATAACCCAAGCATTCCTCCCATCCAATCAGAATAATTAAGGAAATGAAGTATATTGTGTGCTTAATATGAATTGTCAATTAGATTAATAAATGGATTATGAATAATCGGATTATTAGCCAGCTAATTGGGTTTTGCTATTGCAAACGGTTGTTGAAAAAATACCGTGGGAGATGACCTTAGGCAACCCACACAGTTTCTAGGAATAAACCGTGTTGGATCAATGAACAATCACACACGAGTTTCTCTTGAAAACTGTTTGCATTAGGCCACCTTGTGCAAACGTTTACCACATGAAAACTGTGTGTGATGGACAACCTTTGCCGCACAGTTTCTTCCACGGACCGTGTGTGATATATTCAATAACGCAAGCAATTTAACGGGAAAAATTGTGTGTGATGTACCTGTGAACGGAAACGTTTTCCTTGGATTGACTATGTGGGATGTACATACGAACGGAAATGTTAAGCGGGGACTGACTGTGTGGGATGTACTTGCGACCGGAAAGAAATTCGCCGTATAATTGTATTTTTTAGCTCTACTATAATTATTTTCGTACTTGAGTGCTCGTCGGTCGCACATGACCTCATTTTGCCGAACGTGTGTGCCAGGAGGGCATATCCCCGATGGTTTCAATGTCATGTGGGAAGGACCCCCCCAATCGCCCACACTCACTTGGCGACGGTTCCAAATGCCGTCGTGGAAAGTGGTTAAAACCGTTTGTTTAGGAGCTCGTTGTACTAGTGTTTACGGAGAATTATTTTTAAATATATGTGATTTTTGGGAGGTGGAATCAATGCAAACGAAGGCCCATGGCCTCCACTAACCACCAGGGTGAGGCCTGCCCCCCCCCCCCCAGCGTGTGGTGGTGCCTAGTAGGCACCTCGTAAGTCGGTTGGGGCTCTTCTCCGGCCGCAAGGAAGATTATATCCGGAAAAAAAGTCGTGTTAAATTTCAACGCGATCGGAGTTACTATTTTCCGGATATTTCAGAAATGGTAAAGGGCTAGAAAACTGGGCCGTGGAACAGAAGAGAAACAGAGAGAGAGAGAGAGAGAGAGAGAGAGAGAGAGAGAGAGAGAGAGAGAGAGAGAGAGAGAGAGATCCAATCTAGGAAGGGCTCTCGCCCCTCCGCCACCACGGAGGTCAAGGACAAGAGGGTAAACCCTCCTCCCATCTAGGGAGGAGGCCAAGGAAGAATAAGGGGGGCTCCCTCCTCTCTCTCGGTAGCGCCGGAGTGCCGCCGATGCAAGAATCGTGACTGGATCTACATCAACAATCTTGCTATCGTCAACACCAACTTTCTCGCCTCTATAAAACGGTGTAACCTCTCTATTACCGCTTTAATTCTCTACTTAAACATAGTGCTCAACACTATATATTATTATCCAATTATATGTGGCTATCCTATGATCTTTGAGTAGATCCATTTTTTCCTATGGATTAATCGACGATCATGATTGGTATATGTTGTATATTTTATTTTGTTGCTGCCCTATGGTACCCTCTGTGTCGCAAAAACGTGAGGGATCCCCGCTGTAGGGTGTTGCAATATGTTCCTGCTTCTCTTATAGTGGGTGGCGTGAGTGACAGAAACACGTACCCGAGTAAGGGGGTTGTTGCGTATGGGAGTAAAGAGCACTTGATACTTAAGGCTATGGTTTGGGTTTTACCTTAATGGTCTTTAGTAGTTGCGGATGCTTGCTAGAGTTCCAATCATAAGTGCATATGATCCAAGTACAGAAAGTATGTTAGCTCATTCCTCTCCCTCATATAAAATTGTAATAATGATTACCGGTCTAGTTATGGATTTCCTAGGGACAAATCTTTCGGTTGTGTTACAAAAAGCTTTGTACTACACTACTATGTTTTTTATCTTGTAATTTATTCTTAGTTTTATTCTTGAAAAGTACTTCTAGTTATATTCTTTGTCTAGGCAAAGCAAACGTTAAGTGTGTATAGGGTTGTATCGATGGTCAATAGAACATGAGGGAATATTTGTTCTACCTTTAGATCCTCGTCGGGTTCGACACTCTTACTTATAGAAAAAAGGCTACAAACACCCTAAAAAAGGCTACAAATAATCCCCTACACTTGTGGGTTATCAAGATCTTTTTTGGCGCCTTTGTCAGGGAGCAATAACATTGGGTGAATATTCTCGTGTGTGCTTGTTTGCTTTCTCACTAAGTAGATTTTATTTTTTATTCTAAGTTGCTTTATATCTTTAGTTATTGATATGGAACACGAAATACCAAAAAAATTAGGTGTACTTGCTACTCATGGAGATGCGGAACCTCCTAAAACCCTCAATGCTCGTTATATGTGAAAAATATTAAACATTACTTTGATAATCCTGAGAAAACCCATTCCACTTGATAAAGGGAGACACGTTGGATCAACATGAATACTTTAGGGATTTTCGCTTGACTCAAATAGGAAAACTCTTATGGGATCAAATTGAAATGTTTCATTGGTATGCTTGGAATTTATGCCAGAGATATGATTATACTTGTTGCTCTAGGATGAAGGCAAAACACCTTCCATTTCCATGTGAATTTAATTATAATGAAACATTGGCTTCTTATGTTAATGGTAGATATGATTACTATGATGTGGAAAGAATATAAGAAGTTGTTGCTTTTAATGGTGCATATGAAATTGAATCTCTGTTTGAATAATGTGAAAATTATGATGATGCTGTTTACAGACCTGAAAATTTTGCTATACTTAAATATTGCTATGAAAATTGTTCTTCTAATGCTTATGTTAAAGAATTTATTGAGAAAGTCTCCGTTGTCCAAGAAGAAACTAATATTTTGGAAGAATCTATGGAAGAAGAAATTGATGACACTGTGAGCTCATCGGATGAAAAAGATGAGGAGGAGAGCAAAGAACAAAAGGAGGAAGAGCGGATTGATTACCCGTGCCCACCTTCTGATGAGTATAACCCTTCAAGTCATACATTGTTTAATTTCCCTTCACGCTTATTGAAGAATGAATGTTATGATGATTTCTATGATCCAGTTGATTCGTTTGAAATATCCCTTTTTGATGATGCTTGCTATGCTTGTGGCCAAGATGCCAATATGAATTATGCTTATGTAGGTGAACTTGCTATAGTTCGTTCTGTTAAGAATGAAATTGTTGCTATTGCACGCACGCATGATAGTCTTATTATATTTTAAAATTCTCATAGCTACACTTTATCGGAAAAGTTTATGCTTATTAGAGATTATATTGATGGGTTGAGTTTTACTACAAGACACGATGATTTTGATGAATATAATATGCATGTGCCTGCTGCTCCTACTTGCAATTATTATGGGAGAGGAACTACATCTCCACCTCTCTATGTTTCCAACACTATAAAATTGCAAGAAACTGCTTATGCTATGTATCGGTCTTTTCTTTGTGTGCATGAATTGTTCTTTTATGACATGTTAATGCATAGGAAGAGAGTTAGAGTTTGTCATTACATGATACATTTTTCTTTGTGCTCACTACTATAATAAAAATCATTGTTAATTAAAATTGGCTTTGATATACCTTGGGATCTGGGTGGATCCATTACTTGAGCACTTTATGCCTAGCTTAATGGCTTTAAAGAAAGCGCTGCCAGGGAGATAACCTCGAAGTTTTAGAGAGTGATTTTATTCTGTTGTGTGCTTTCATAATGTTCAAAAACAAAAGATATAGAGGGGAGCCTAAAACATCTTAAAAAGAAAAGTGAAAGTGAGAAAGACGAACATCGTTGAAGTGGGGGATGTCCTTTAACTTTGTTCATGCCCATGAAAACTTGGTGAATCTTAATTACATAAAATTTTCAACAAAAAATATTTATACCCCTGTAAAAATCCATTGTACTATAAAAATAATGTGCCAAAATTTGCCATTAGGATGATTAGATTGCTTGTTTGGTGTGTGCGGTGCAAAAATATGAACTATTGCTATAGTGCATGAATTTCCATTTTTTTTTACTAAAACGTCAAAAGTTTCTAAAATTTTACACAATACTTCTATGCATTTTTTCCTATTTTTTCGAAATGTTTAGAGTTACAGAAGTATGATCAAAGTTCAGCTTACAACAGACTGTTCTGTTTTTGACAGATCTTGTTTTTGATGCATTATTTGCTTGCTTTGATGAAACTATGGATTGTATCAGAAGTTACAAGCCATGGAGAAGTTAGAATACAGTAGGTATAATGCAAAAATGAAATATGAATGGGTTTTCAATAGTACTTAAAGTAGTGATTTGCACTATTATACTAACGGATCTCATGAGTTTTCTGTTAAGTTTTGTGTGGATGAAGTGTTCAATGATTGAGTAGGTCTAGATATGAGGAGAAGGAGGATATGAAAAAGTTCAAGCTTGGGGATGCCCAAGTTACCCGAAGTAAATATTCAAGGATACTCAAGCTTCTAAGCTTGGGGATGCCCCAGAAGGCATCCTATCTTTCTTCCACAAGTATCAGTATGTTTCGGTTTTGTTTTGTTCACATGATATGCGTAAATTCTTGGAGTGTATTTTGTGTTTATTTTTATTTTTTAATGCACCATGCTGGTATGAGATAGTCCTTGGGTGATTTATTGAATGCTCTTTGCACTTCACTTATATCTTGTGAGTATGGCTTTATAGAATGCTTCATGTGCTTCACTTATATGCTTTGAAGTTTGGATGCCTGTTTCTCTACACATAGAAAACCGTTATTTGTAGAATGCTCTTTTGCTTCACATAAATTTGTTAGAGCATGGCCTTTTGTAGAAACAATTTAACTCTCTTGCTTCACTTATATCTATTTAGAGAGTTAAAGAGAATTGGTCATTCACATGGTTAGTCATAAAATCCTACATAAAACTTATGGATCACTGAATTTGATATGTTCGATTCCTTGCAATAATTTTGAGATATACATATGATAATATGTGGGAGCTACTAGTGAATTTTTGTATTTAGTAGGAATATTGGCGTTAAGGTTTGCGATTCCTGAAGCATCCACGTATAGTCTCCCATTATGCCAGGAAGTTGGAGCACAATTTATCCTTGATTGTCTATCTTTGTGTGAAGGTCGGGGGCATGCGATGGTTAACTCCTACCAGCCTCCCCCCTAGGAGCATGCATAGTAGTACTTTGCTTCGAGGGCTAATAAACTTTTGCAATAAGTATGTGAGCTCTTTATGACTAATCTGAGTCCATGGAATATTTGCACTCTCACCTTTCCGCAATTTGCTAGCCTCTTTAGTACCACACATTGCCCTTTCTCACCTCGAGGTGTGGTGCAAACTTTGCTAGTGCATCCAAACCCTGTGATATGATACACTCTATCATACATAAGCTTGATTATATCTTCATCAAAACAGCCACCATACATACCTATTATGTAATTTCCAGCCATTCTAGGATATATTTCCATGCAACTTCCATCATCATCATATACATGACTTGAGCATTCATTTTCATATTGCTTTGCATGATAGTAAGATAGCTAGGATGCTATTTTCATGGCTTGTCCGTTTTTTTATATCTTTGCTATGCAAGATCATTGCACATCCTGGTACACTGCCAGAGGCATTCATATAGAGTCATATTGTTCTAGGTATCGAGTTGTAATTTTGAGTTGTAAGTTAATAGAAGTGTCTTGATCACCATTATTCACTATTATAGCATGTCCCAGTGAGGAAAGGATGATTGAGTTTATGATGCCCCCACAAGTCGATATGAGACTCCGGACAAAAAGAAAAAAGTGAGGCCAAAAAGAGCCCAAAAAAAGAAAAAATAGAGAAGGGGCACGGAAAACCAATTTGGCTCCCAGGTCCAGATGCTCCTGGTATCTGGACCGACCATACACTAATCATACACGCAAACACAACTCTAGACACAAATAAAATAATACAAGCTTTATATTACAAGCCAGGGGCCTCAAGGGCTCGAATACATAAGCTCGAATACATGAGAGTCGGTGGAAGCAACAATATCTGAGTACATACATAAGAAAAACAAGTTTGCCTTAAGAAGGCTAGCTCAAAACATCAACGATCGAAAAGGCAAGGTCTCCTGGTTGGGATCCTCCTAACTACTACTGGTCGTTGGTATACGTCACGTAGTAGTAGGCACCCTCGTCATAGTAGCAGTCGTCAAAGGTGGCGTCTGGCTCCTGGGCTCTAACATCTGGTTGAGATATCCAAGAAGAATGGAAAAAGGGGGGAAAGAGGAAGCAAAGCAACCTTGAGTACTCATCCAAAGTACTTGCAAGCAAGGATCTACACTACTTATGCATCAGTACCAATGAAAAGGGTAGTATCTGTGGACTAAGCTGCAGAATGCCAGAATAAGAGGGGGAGAAGCTAGTCCTATCGAAGACTAGCATCTTCTGGAAACCACCGTCTTGCAGCAACAGGAGGGAGTAGAGTAATATAAAGTAAGTCATATTTATGTTGTTGTAACAACGCTCCGGGATCCTTTATCATCTGTTGGAGCCACATATCCATTTCATGCCCCAGCATCCAGTTCTAGTTGTATCGATCGGGATACAAGTCCAAGTGTCTGTTACCATAGGACAGGCTATCGATAGATGTTTTCTTCCCTGCAGGGGTGCACCAACTTACCTAACACGCTCGATTAACTCCGGCCGGACACACTTTACTGGTCATTCCCGGCCCCATCCAAAACGATACGCCGCAACCCGACCTAGGCTAGGGGTCTTGGGACATCGCCTCGGGAACTCCTGCACATTGCGTGGGTGGCCGGTGAGCAGACATAGCTACCTCCTTAAAAAGGCAGGTGCTTACGGAGTCCAACCGGCGCGGCGCTCAGTCGCATGACGTTAATTAAGCTTTGGCTGATGCATACGACGTAGAACACCCATACTATGCCCATGTGATGGTTAGTGCTATCAGGCCAGTGGCCCACGGATCAAATATCCAAACTGTTAGTGTCTTGGGAGCGCATGATAACGAGCAAAGACTCACGATCATGTGACCCCGTCGCCTGGTCTTGAGGACTTGCGACAAGGGCTAAGAATGCCCGGACACACCTCGTAATTATCTCGTGGGCACCTTCCAGGTCAACCTGACTCCACATCACTCGCAATTAAGCTCGCGCGGGTACCCCTCAGGGCTGGCCCGTCTTTAGTTACATGGTTCAGTGTAAAGTCATAGTAACCAAAGCAATCATGTGTCTAACTCCAAGAGGGAACCCTGAGGAATCACCCTCGATTGAATTCCACCTATTGTTATCGTCAAGGTGAACGAAGGGAGAATCACCCTCGAGGTCCACTCTTGAGGAGTTGCACGACAGTGCCGTTTATCGAGAGTGGAGAAGGAGGAATCACCCTCGATGACCATAACCGATGAACTAACCTACAAGGTTAACATCAGAAGTGTTGATGAGGTATCACCCTTCGCACTCGATAGTAACCCAGTAGTGTCGAACAACTAAGGGGAAAGTGATGTGCAGTGCCGGGGCCTGGTCTTTGATCCCGTTGATCGGGTCTTCTGATAATCTAGCGGGGCAGTCCGGACAAAGTGGGGGTCTCTGATGGGTCTCAACCAACCTATACTAGGCAGTTTAGGATAAACAGGGAAGGTATGAAAGCAGGTAACAACAACAGGTAATGCATCAGAATAGGATCATAAAAAAACAATAACAGTTTTAATGCAAGCATAAGAGAGAAGGGAATGGGCGATATCGGAATGTTCAAAGGGGGTTGGCTTGCCTGGAAGCTCTGCTGCAAAGGAACGGTCGTCGGTGACGTAGTCGATCATGGGGGCATCAGAGGCCTCGGGTCTACCGAAGAGAACAGGGGAAGAAACAGTAAATACAGAGAAAACAGAGGTACCACTAAGCATGATATGACGATATGCAGAGCTAGGGTTGAACTAGCGTAGTGCTACACGTTGCACGCGGAGGGGGGAAACATCTGAGGATGATTTCCCAACGTTAGGCGGATTCTGGACAGATGAAAGAGAGGGGACGGTTCCCTGTTCAACATGCTAGGGGCATGTGACAGATGAACATACTACGTATTCGGGTTCATAGGATTTTTATCATCCATTTTCATATATAAAACATTCTCATCTGAGTTACGGATTAAATTATATGATTTTCTAAAGTTTTAATTCATTTTCTGAAATTAATAGATTTAATAAATCAAAATTTGATATTGCATCAGCATGACTTCATCATGACATCAGCGGTCAGCTCTGACCAGTCAAACAGGGCAGTGGGGCCCATCTGTCATGGACTCAATTAATTAAGCAAGTTTAATTAGACTAATCTAGTCATTAGGCTAATTAAGCAAGGTTAATTAAGTTAATTAATTTATTTTTATTTATTTTTGTTTTTTTGAAATGGGGGCTGGGGGCCCCACATGGGCAGTTAGTGGGCACCTGGCGCTAGGTGCGAGCGCCCGAGTGGGTGAACTCGGTGCGCAGGTGGAAGTCGTCGGGGCGAGACGGGGCGAGGCAGTGGCCTCGGCAAGGCTCGCCGACCGGTCGCGGCGGGCGAAGGCGGTCGCAAGGGCGGCGAGCAGGAAAACAAGCGGCGGCCGCGGGGAGGCTGTGCGAGGCGCGGGGATGGGGCGAGGCCAGCGGGCAGAGGCGGGGTGGGACGGATGGCGTGCCAGGGCGGCGCGGGGAACGACGAAGCCGGGCCAGCGGCGGCACGACACGTGGCTAGGGGGCACAACACTGGAGCAACAGGGGCAGGGCAAGGCGGCGGTGATAGCCGGAGACGGGCGCTATAGCGGCGATGGCCAGCAGGGGCGCGAACTGCGCGCATGCGCACAGGGCGCCGACGGCTAGATGCGAGCACGGGGCGACAGGGCAAGGTTGCGCGCGCGCGCCCCAGCGCGGAGTGCGGTTGGGTGAGTGCGCGTGGCATGGGGTCAGAACGCGGGCGGCGGAGCTTGGCCACGGCGGGTGTCGGCTGCGGCCTCGAGTGGGGCGATGTCTACGGTGGGGAAACGATGGGGGGAGGAGAGGATTCGATGCGGGGCTCACAGCGGGGCGTTGAGTAGCTCGATGAGGTTGGGGTTGCCTCGGAGAGGTCAAATCGCAGGCGAACGCCGGTGGTGCCCAAGGATGAAGATGATGGCAATCCGGTGCTGCAGAGGTTCTTGGCTTGAGACGGAAGTTGCAGACGACGATGCGGTCGACGATGGAACTCGTGGATGCATCCCTACGGTGCGCCGATGGAACGACGGGGCCAGGGCGGCGACGACGATGGGTGAACTCGCGGAGGTGAATCCAGAGGAAGAAGAAGATGGGGGCGCGAGGGAAGGCGGGCTAGGGTACAGGGGAGGGCGTCGCGTGGTTTTAACCCCGTAGATGGTCGAGGGACCACCGACACGTCGACGGCCCCGGCCATGGAGGTCTGGATGGCTGCCACACCCATCCCCTGCCTCCTTTTTTTTTTGAGACAACCTCACGAAGCTTTATTATTATGTCGTCACAATGTTTACAGGGACGAAAGAGAGATCCCCTGGTTGGCCCAGCCACACATGGCGGCCCAACCCTAGAGATAAGGCATGCTTTGCTAGGTTGTGAGCTTCAAAATTTGAGCTCCTAAACTCATGATCAAACTTACAAAAATCAAAAGATAAAGAGTGTTGTAGAATCTCTTGCACAATCGCTCCATGTGATGATGAGTTATCCTTCTTCAAATCCTCCACCACGGCCTTGCAGTCTGACGCAACATGAACTCGCCTCTGATATAGATCTTCCGCTAGTGCTAAACCTTCCCGGATTGCAATGGCTTCAAGAATCTGTGGGTCAATAATATGTCGTACCAATAGTGATGAAGCTCCCAGGAATGTGCCATCTGAACTTCTACAAATAGCTCCAACCGCCCCGCATCTAGCCTGCCTCGGAGCAGCCGCATCCACATTGATTTTGACACAAGTAGCGGCTGGAGACTGCCATTGTGATGGCCTGCTTACCTTCTGAGCTCTGGGCTTAGCCTCCTTCGTGTTGATCAACTTTATGTCTTGAAGGTAGCTCGTTATAAACCCGTAGATGGCATGAGGCGTTTGGAAGATGTCTTCATAGATCGCTTTCCTACGAGCCCTCCAGATAGCCCACAGGATTGTAATCGTATGTGCAAACTCCTCCCGGCTCATTGTTTCATTCAACGCAAACAACCAGTCTTTGGGTGATCTTCTAGGCGATCCACTAGATGATGAACCAGATCCTCCGGTGCTAAGGACCAAACACTGCTCGACATCGGGCAAGCGAGAAGAGCTTGCCTCCATGAATCCGTTGCCCCACACAGGTGGCATTTGTCCTCAGTCGCCATATTTTGGTGTTTTAGCACGTCCGTTGTAGGCATAGATCGTCTCGCCAGCCTCCACACAAACATTCGGAGTTTTGATGGAACTTGGAGGTGCCAGATATTGGTCCACTTGGCCGCCTCGTCATGCACAGATGACGAGCCTCCGTCTTCGTTCAGCCTGTCCTCGCGCTCTAGTTTCACGCGCAGAATCATGCGATAAGTTGATCGGACGCTGAACTCTCCTCTCGATTCCTCATGCCATGCCCAAAAGTCATCTACCTGGCGAGTACAAAGGGGAATTCTGAGAATAACGTCTGCATCAAAGCTGGTGAAGGTTTCTCGGATCAACTCTTCTTTCCATGTGGCCGTGGTTTGATCAATGAGTTCAGAAACCATACTAGGAGGGTCTTGAGAAAGAGCTATTATCGGACGCTTAAGACCATCTCTTGGTAACCAGCTGTGCCTCCAAATATCTGTAGTTGTGCCATCCCCAATTCTTCTTATGATACCTTGTGCCATGATATCCCGCCCATCCAGAATCGCCCGCCAAATCTGCGAAGGGTGTGACCCAAGCTCAGCGTCTAGGATCGAGCTCCCTGGGTAGTAGACGGCCTGCAAAATGCGTGAGCTAAGAGAAGAAGTCCCCGTGAGCAGCCTCCAGGCTTGCCGGGCCAGCAAAGACAAGTTGAAGAGCTCCAAATCCCGAAACCCTAGCCCGCCGAGGTGTTTTGGTTTGGTCATGATATCCCATGCAACCCAGCTGGGCTTGCGTTTCCCATGCTTGCTCCCCCACCAAAACTGTCTAATTATAGACATGATACTCTCACAAAGGCCTCTTGGCAGACGAAAGCATGACATCGAGAAAACTGGAATTGCCTGAGCCACCGATTTGATAAGAACTTCCTTTCCTGCCGAGGACAGCAGCTTCTCTATCCACCCTTTGATCTTCTCCCACACACGATCCTTTAGATATTTGAACGTACCATTTTTTGAGTGACCTACATTAGTTGGCAATCCCAAGTATCGTTCACTCAGCGACTCCTTGTGGACTTGTAGAATATTTTTCATATCATTCTTAATGTTCACCGGGCACTTTTTGCTGAAGAAAATTGAAGACTTCTCATAATTAATCCTCTGTCCCGAAGCTGCACAATAGGTTTCAAGCAAGTTTGACACCTCTCCTGCTCCCTCTACATTGGCCTTGAATAGCAACAGGCTGTCATCTGCAAACAAAAGATGGTTAACGGTTGGAGCCGTTGGGGCCACCTTAATACCTGCAAATGATGACGACGAACTGGATTTGAGGAGGCACGAAAGGCCCTCTGCTGCAATCAAGAATAAGTAGGGGGAGATTGGGTCTCCCTGCCGGATTCCTCTGGAAGGATGAAAAGATTCCAGCTTCTGCCCATTCATCATAACCGAGAAAGAAACTGTAGAGACCATACTCATGACTATGTTGATCCATGTTCCCTCAAAACCCAGCTTAGTCATGATGGCCCTTAAATATGCCCATTCCACACGATCATAAGCCTTCATCATATCAAGTTTTAAGGCACAATAGCTGTTTGACTTAGACCTGGAGCGTTTCATAAAATGCAGACACTCATATGCACTGATAATATTATCCGTAATCAGTCTGCCCGGGACAAATGCTGACTGCTCTTCTGAGATTATGTCCGGAAGTATCAATTTCAGTCTGTTCGATATCACCTTGGACGCAATTTTATAGAGAACATTGCAAAGACTTATTGGCCTGTATTGAGACATGAGTGTTGGGTTGGTTACCTTAGGGATGAGGACCAGGATGGTGTCATTAATGCATTCAGGGCTGTCCTCCCCACGTAATATTCTCAATACAATTTCTGTTACCTCCCCACCGCAGACATCCCAGTGGCGCTGATAGAAGTGAGCAGGAAATCCGTCAGGGCCTGGAGCTTTCGTTGGGAACATTTGGAAGAGAGCCGTTTTCACCTCATCCTTTGTATAGGGTGCACACAGGGAAGCGTTCATATCATCTGTCACCTTCCTAGGAACATGTTCCAGCACCCCATCCATGTTCTGGACCTCTTCAGCTGTATAAAGGCTCTGATAAAATTCATTGACCATAGTCCGAAGCGCAGCCGGATCATCCACGATCACTCCAAGTGAGTTCTGCAGGGCCTTGATCATGTTTTTCTTTCTACGACTGCTTGCTCGGAGATGAAAAAACTTGGTGTTCCGGTCACCCGCCGAAAGCCATTCCATTCTTGCCCTTTGCCTCCACATAATTTCCTCTCGATGATATAGCTCAATAAGCCTTTCATTCATCTTCAGCTCCGCATGAGATGGAGCCACCCGCAACGGATCACCGCGGAGCTCCTCCAGGTTCTTTTTCAGGTTTTTTATCTCCTTCCTGACGCTACCAAAAGTATCTCTATTCCACTTCATCAGTTCCTTGGGTATGTTATGAAGCTTATGTTTCATCTCTCCAACCGACAGGCAGGGTGATTCAGCTGCCCACGCGGTTGATAGTACTTGACCAAGCCCTTCGTGTGATTCCCACATAAGCTCGTATTTGAAAGAATGTTGTACCCCAACTTGCACATCGGTCCCAAAATCAATGACAATAGGCGAATGATCAGATGTGGCGCAAGTTAGATGTTTGACCGATGCTAGAGGGAATCTGTTTATCCATGAAGCATTAGCCAAAGCTCTGTCAAGCCTGCATCTAGTATAGCTTCCTCCCGTCACCTTCTTTTCAAACGTCCAAAATTTACCATCGTAGCCCAAATCTTGCAACATGCAGATATCTATAGTATCACGGAACGCTTGGATTTGCGCATTGCTTCGTTGTCCCACTCCCTCATGTTCTTCCGGACGTAACACTTCATTAAAATCTCCCATACAGAGCCACGGCAAGCTGCTCAAAGTGCTAATATTCTTTAACACTGTCCATGTTTGATGTCTCAAGTGCGTTTGTGCCTCTCCATATACACACGTCAGTCTCCAAACTTCCTGGTTCTATTCCTCAATCTTTGCATCCAAATGATAAACCGAATACCCGAGAATCTCCAACTTTATTGAATTATTCTAGAACATACCAATACCACCACTGCGGCCTTGACTACTAACCGCGTAAGCATTATCAAAACCCAAAGTACTAGCTAAACCTTCTACCCTAGCACTATCAATTTGTGTCTCAACAATACACAATAGTGTAGGGGCAAATTGCTTCGCGAAATCACGAAGCTCTCGAACCATCGCGGCTTTGCCCGCGCCGCGACAGTTCCACACAAAGGCACTCATTGGCCCCGGCGGCGCCCGTCTAGCGGACCCGCCATGTTTTGATCACCTTTCAGTTGTGTGCCAGTCTTCCCCGAGATGTTCTTGTCCAATTCCCCTCCTAGCTTCGCACGTTTCATGTCCTGAGTAGCACTAGGGCTGGCTGGGGTTATAGGAGCAGGGAGAGCCAGTTGCTTGGCTTGCTCTGTTGACGCTGAGGATGGAGATGCAAACTGCTGTGCAAGTGTTGAGACTCTCTTCCTATTGCTCTCCGCTTACACCATCTCCAGATCCCTATTATCCTCAAACTCTCCATGTTCTGAGCCATCCTCTGTATGTCCCCAGTCGCTCCTTCCGCGACCTCCGCTACGACCGCCCCGGCGTCCTCCTCGGCGTCCTCTCCCATTGCCTGGGCCTCTGCCCGTCCTCAAGTCCAGGTAGCACGAAGATCTTTAAAGACCAGCGCCGACGGAGGATGAACGCCATTGCCATGTTCTTTGAATAAGTGCCCCAGCTTCCCGCACACGGCACACCAGTCGGGTCCATCCCCTGCCTCCTGTAGCGAGAGGTGGGGGAAAGGCCAGTCGTGGTGGGATGGGCCGCACTGTTGCCATGGCTGGGCCATGTGTACATTGCCCGTTTTCCATTTTTCCTTTTATTTCCCTCTATTTCTTATTTACTCATAGCTCTGCATTTTATTTTCACACCACTTGAATTTTGTTAAATGCCAAACTTGTCACAAAAAATAAATTGCTGCATTGTGGAGCTATCAACAAAGTTTCGGGTTATTTTGAAAAGTTTAAAACCAGTTTTGAATTTAAAAGGTCTGGTAAGATGATGTTGGTCCACTTCATAAATGACTAGAGATTAACTAGTGAGTCAGATAATGTTTGTTTCAACATGACTAATGATCAAAGGAAGTTATAGAATTAAGCTAACATTTTTGTTTTGCTGTTTGAAGAAATAATAATTTCACTTACAATTTGACTTTGATTTTATTAGGTGGCAGGTTGGGTTAATAAATACGATGACATGGTACATTAGGGTGAGGTTACAGTAGCATGATTCTCGGGGTGTTACAAATCTCCTCCACTAAAAGAAATCTCGTCCCGAGATTTTAAGAGGTAGAGTAAAGGGGAAGGAATTGGTTACAAAATTCTGATGAGGCTACTCGGTCTTGGTTGCTCTTCCTGAAGTAGTTGATCCATTTCTTTGAAGTCTTTAGTTCTCTTCTCCAGGCCATAATGATGAAGTCATCATCCTTTCTTCGGCCTCTTCATCGTACTTACGAAAAGGATAAGGGGTAACTTTGGAAGAACGAACCTCCAAGGCTGCTTATCTAGTAGACAGTACAGGGAAGGTGATAGAAAGTATCTCTCGAATTGAACTTAAGATAAACATCGAGAGAAGAAATAGGAAGGCACAATAAGAAGCTTCAAGCAGATAGCTAATCGTTTGATGCCTGAAACCGAGCATGAAAGGGTTTCAAAGCAACGACAATAAACATTGCATTTGATACCAAAGTAGTTCATCTCTAGGAAGGTGGCTCATGATTTACATACGAAGCCAATCTTGAGGAATCACTTTGGAAGGAGGGATGTACAAGAAAGTCAGGTTTCGATCATGTGGAACTATGGTTTATGGGCCCACCATGTGGGTAAAAATAAGAAGGATGTTGACCTCCTGCACGGATAGCAAGTCATATCAGAGGATGGTCTGTCGGTCATGTTGGCAACAACGTTGGTACCAAGGGCAAGGGATGAAGAGAACCATTTCCTACTCGTTAAGATGAGGCGGACCAATACACAAAGTTCTCGTCCATCAGTGGCTACCAGAATGTCAACAACAATAGTAATAGGGTCTTACTAACCGAGTTGTACACGGAGGTGCTTACATAAGCAAGGAATTATCACTGCTCGGACAATTTTAGATATCAAGAAAGGATTAAACAAAACAATGAAAAGGAAAATGTGATTATACCCGAGTATCAAGAGTATATCTATCCCAAGGAAAGGCAGAGCATGATATACGTGACGATACTCCAAGCATGTAACCATTTAGGGAAAAGGGCGAGGAAACCCATGATGTTACCCATACAATGGTGTTCGAATAATTGATAAAGAAAATTTAGCATAGCGCTTTCAATGGTCTTGTTGATGTTTGGGGTACCACAGTCATGCTTCGGGATAGCATTGCCATGGTCTTCAAGCAAAGGTCAGGCTTTGGATACACAAAGGATCCCTCGGAAACAACTTATACAATAAATCATATAATTTCAGCAATGAAATGATGAGGATGAGGCCGAGGAGATAAACATCAATTCATCGAGTGGGCAAGGATGGTATTTCTCATCATGAATTGGACTGATATCCTGGAAGAGCTCAGAGTGTTGATAATGATCAGGACACATTTGTTGAGAGATTTCATGAAGACATCAAGTCATAGGAATGATGAAGCAAAAGGTTATTGGAACCACGGGTATGACACAAACTCGAAAGCAAGCTTATTGTTCAAGGCAAAATGATATGACGAGGAAGATCGATGTAAGCTTAGCTCATCATCAAAAATTGTGCTCCGAGAAGAAGGGTCGGGTAGCACTGTTAAAATTTAGCATCATAGAGATATAGCCGACCAGGGTAGGAATGACTTGAAGGATTATTAAACTCATAGCATTGCTAATTACTTAGAGTTATTGAATCGGAGTGCGGAATCAATTCACTTATGGTGTTCTCAAGTGACTAATAACTCAGAACCCGGGGAATTATGAAATCAGAGAGAAGCAATGCTAGATGAAGACTCATAGGAAGCAACACAGTTCTTTGATATTCTCGAGATACCGGAGGGTAATACTCAAAGGAAGATCAATATAGAGGTTGCGGAGATGTATTGATCTACAGAAGACAAGTGCTTTAACTTGTCCAAGAAATGGAATCAAAGAGGAACAATATGGCCGGAACCATGATTGCAAAAGATCAAATCCCAGATATAAGATGAACTTATACCAAGGGGATAATTAATTTTAAGAGAAGCTTCCATGCTAGGATCTACATTGTGTCCATGGGCATGAACACAAGTTCAAGGTCGACTCCCAATTCTCCAATGCATAACCTTTCATTTACTTCTTTCTTTTGATGAAGTTGTAGTGTTGAAAATATTATTTGGCATAACACCAGTAGAGTATGACCGGTAGAAGTTTCAGAGTTCACATCGATTAGAAAAGGCATAGGTTCAACCCATTGGGGCATCTTAGGAACATATACCACAATGTTCAGGAGTGATTAGCACACGGATCGAAAGCAAAGTATGGTTGTCAAAAGCAGATGATACAATTTATAAAATGCATTATGTATCCGAGGAAAGGCTCACAACGTTATAGAATGTGTGGGTCACTATCGGATAATAACTCGGCAATGGTCTGGTGGTCCACAACAGAGCTGATGTGAGTATCGGTACTCAAGCAGAGGAAGGAGGAATGCAAAGGCCTCAAATTATAGAAATATCTGAATGATTTGATGCTTAACTGCAAAGAAATCATGATTTCCAAATTAGAAGATCAGAAACAGACGCTCTGATCAAAAGATAAGTAAGTTGCATAGACATATATCAACAATCAATTAAGGTTTGGTTTGCCAAGAACCAGCTCATGTCTGGAGTGATGTCTGAGCCGAAGGGACGAATTCTAGTTTCGACTGAAGTTCGAGACCATTCACCAACAACTCGAATCAAAGGCTCAAGATGACGATGACCAAGGATACTAATGAATATTGCTAGACATATGGAAAGTAACCATAATGCCAACATGCAAGTATTTGCAGAACAAAAGTTGGAAGAGGATTATCGAAAGATCGAATAGCATTTCAAAGTGTCTTGCGAATCACAAGAACAACTAGGAAGGAAAAAATCCTCAAAAGTGGGAGGAATTATTCGTAGGAGTATTCATGCGGCAAGGAACTGCAAGGCAGTAAGCTCAAAGGACTCTCGGGACAACGGTGAGTATTTAGGGGTAACTTGTAATAACAAGAACAATTTAGAAATGAAGGTATGGATGACAAGTGTATGTAGCTATCCATAGGGATTTATCGGTGATATGGAATTGCAATTGCGAAGGACACAAGGGTTTCGGGGAAACATCGGAGAGTATCTTCGAAATCTTCTAGTGCAACAAGCGATGATCTGGACTGAAGGGGCTCTCCGAGAGAAAGTATTTTCGAGAACCTAAAGTTAGATTTTAGCAAAATCATTTAACCTGAATAGAAGAGAGATCAGAATCCTAGAGTATAGATGAAGAATAAAAGATCCTAATACCACCCAATGGTAACGTGGGCCCGTAAGCCACACAACCATGTTAGTAAACGTTTTTTCAATGACTAGACACAACTTCGGCCAAGGAGTTGGAAAGGGGGGGGGCGTTCCTACAGGCAGAAGGCTCTAATACCAACTTGTGACGCCCCTGATTTGACCGTACACTAATCATGCACTCAAACGTGTACGACCAAGATCAGGGACTCACTTGAAGATATCACAACACAACTCTAGAAAAAAATAAAATAATACAAGCTTTATATTAAAAGACAGGGGCCTCGAGGGCTCGAATACATGAGAGTCAACGGAAGCAACAATATCTAAGTACAGACATAAGTTAAACAAGTTTGCCTTAAGAAGGCTAGCACAAAACATCAACGGTCGAAAAGGTAAGGCGTCCTGCCTGGGATCCTCCTAACTACGCCTCGTAGTCGGCGGCAATCACATAGTAGTAGGCACCCTCGGGGTAATAGCAGTAGTCAAAGGTGGCATCTGGCTCCTGGGCTCTACCATCTGGTTGCGACATCAGAGAAGAATGGAAAGCAAGCAAGGATCTACACTACTTATGCATCGGTATCAATGAAAAGGGTAGTATCTGTTGACTAAGCTGCAGAATGCCAAAATAAGAGGGGGAGAAGCTAGTTCTATCGAAGACTAGCATCTTCTGGAAACTACCATCTTGCAGCAACAGGAGGGATTAGTGTAGTTTAACATAAGTTATATTTATGTTGTTGTAACAACGCCTCAGGATTCTTTCTCGACTCCCGGAGCCACATATCCATTTCATGCCTCAGGATCCAGTTCTAGTTGTATCGACCGGGATACAACTCCAAGTGTCTTTTACCGTAGGACAGGCTATCAATAGATGTTTTCTTCCCTGCAGGGGTGCACCAACTTACCCAACACGCTTGATTAACTCCGGTCGGACACACTTTACTGGGTCATGCTCGGCCTCGGCCAAAACGATACGCCACAACCTGACCTAGGCTTAATAGAGAGGTCAACATGCTGGACTAAACCTATGCCCCCAGGGGTCTTGGGCCATCGCCCCCGGAACTCATGCACGTTGCGTGGGCGGCCGGTGAGCAGACCTACCTACCTCCGTAAAAAGGCAGGTGCTTACACAGTCCAACCCGGCGCCCGCTGCTCTATCGCATGACGTCAATTAAGCTTTGGGTGATGCATGCGATGCAGAACACTCATACTATGCCCATGTGATGGTTAGTGCTATCAGGCCAGAGGCCACGCGGATCAAATATCCAAACCATTAGTGTCTTGGGAGCGAGCGATAACGAGCATACACTCACGATCATGTGACCCCGTCGCCCCGTCTCGAGGACTTGCGTCAAGGGGTAAGAATGCCTGGCCACGCCTCGTACTTATCTCACGGGCACCTTCCAGGTCAACCCGATTCCACAACACTCGCAATTAAGCTCGCGCGGCTACCCCTTAGGGCCGACCCTTCTTTAGTAACATGGTTTAGTGTAAAGTCATAGTAACTGAAGCTACCGTGTGTCTAAAACTAAGGGGAATCCTAGGGAATCACCCTCGATGGAATTCCACCTGATGTTATCGTCAAGGTGAGCAAAGGAAGAATCACCCTCGAGGTCCACTCTTGAGGAGTTGCACAACGGTATTCTTTATCGGGAGTGGAGAAGGATGAATCACCCTCGGTGACCATAACCGATGAACTAACCTACATGGTTAACATCAGAAGTGCTAATGAGGTATCACCCTCGGCACTCGATAGTAACCCAGTAGTGTCGAACAACTAAGGGGAAAGTGATGTGCGGTGCCGGGGCCTGGTCTTCGATCCCATTGATCGGGTTTTCTAATAATCGAGCGGGGCTGTCAGGAAAAAGTGGGGGTCTCTGATGGGTCTCAACCAACCTATACTAAGCAGCTTAGGATAAACAGGTAAGGTATGCAAGCTGGTAACAACAACATGTAATGCATCAGAATAGGATCATACAAAAAGAGTAGCAGTTCTAATGCAAGCAAAAGAGAGAAGGGAATGGGTGATATCGGAATGTTCAAAGAGGGTTGGCTTTCCTAGAAGCTTTGTTGCAAAGGAACGGTCGTCTGTGTCATAGTCGATCACGGGGGCATCATCAGCGTCGGGGTCTACCGGAGAGAAGAGGGGGAAGAAACAGTAAATACAAAGCAAACAAAGGTACCACTAAGCATGACATGATGTTATGCAGAGCTAGGGTTGAACTAGCGTAGTGCTACACATTGCAGACGGAGGGGGAAAACATCCGAGGATGATTTCCCGATGTTAAACGGATTCCGGACAGATGAAAGAGAGGGGACGGTTCCATGTTCAGCATGCTAGGGGCATGTGACTGATGAACGGACTGCATATTCGGGTTCTTTGGATTTTGTCACCGATTATCATATATAAAACATTTGCATCGAAGTTACGAATTAAATTATATAATTTTCTAAAGTTTTAATTCATTTTCAGAAATTAATACATTTAATAAATCAAAATGTGTTATTGCGTCAGCATGACTTCATCATGACATCAGCGGTCAGCTCTAACAAGTCAAACATGGTAGTGGGGCCCATTTGTCATGGACTCAACTAATTAAGCAGGTTTAATTAGACTAATCTAGTCATTAGGCTAATTAAGCAAGAGGTCAATTAAGTTAATTAATTACCCAATTGGTTAATTAATTGATTAATTAATTATTATTTTATTTTTTTGAAAAGGGGGCTGGGGACCCCACTGGGCTGTGGCCCAAAGGCCAAGCCAAAGGGGCAGTTAGCGGGCACCGGGCACTGGGAGCGAGCGACAGAGTGGGTGAACCCGGCGCGCAGGTGGAAGTCATCATGGCGCGGAGGGGCGAGGCCGTGGCCTCTGCAAGGATCGCCTGCCGGCCGCGGTGGGCGAAGGCGGTCGCAGGGGCGGCGAGCTAGACAACAAGCGGCGGTCGCCGGGTGGCTGTGCGAGGAGCGGGGATGGGGCGAGGCCAGCGGGCAGAGGCGGGGCGAGACGGACGGCGGGCGAGGGCTGAGGGAGTCCTGGATCGAGGGGTCCTCATGTGACCGGATAACTCATGATGGGTCGGACTGGTGGGCCGTGTAGATCATTGCTGAAGATTGTCTCTCGTATCCGGATAGGACTCCTGTATGCGTATAATGGCGGGTTTTAGGTTCAGAGGGCCCTCCGGTGCATATATAAACTGGAGGGTTTAGTCTGTAGATGCTAGTAGAGAACAGCAGAATCATAGGCTAGACTTTTAGGGTTTAACCATTATGATCTCGAGGTAGATCAAATCTTCTAATCATATTCATCAAGATTAATCTAACTGGAAGTAGGGTATTACCTCCATCGAGAGGGCCTGAACCTGGGTAAACATCGTGTCCCCAGTCTCCTGTTACCATCGATCCTCAGACACATAGTTTGAGACCCCCTACCCGAGATCCGCCGGTTTTGACACCGACATTGGTGCTTTCATTGAGAGTTCCACTATGTCGTCGATCGAAGGACTGATGTATCGCTTCGTCAACAATCACGGCACCACTGAGTGGACTTTTCCTCCCAGCCAGCTCTTTGTGTTTGGCGGCTTCACGCTCCGTGCCAACACAGAAGGCCACCTCGAGCAGGTCGAGAGCTACGCCCCTGGCCATCAAATCAGGTTTGGAAGCTTGAACTACATTGCTGATATCCACGGAGACTTGATCTTCGATGGATTCGAGCCCACGACGATCCCTCCTTGCCACCACGATGAACATGACCTAACTCTCTCATCGGACCACCTCCATGGGATAGCACTTGTAGCCGTTCTAGCCCTAAATTCGGAGCAGATTGCGTCACCCAAGGGAAGCTCAACCGTGTTGCGGAAGCTGCAGACTCAGCGGCGTTGGAGCCGCACACAAACCCAACCCTGAGTGGGATCTATGTTACCGGAACTCCAAACTCTTCTCCGGCTACAGGTTCCAGATCATGTGCATCTGTGTACTTCGAGCTTGATCAGGCGTCTATCGTCGAATTCGGCACCGCAGATATCTTTCGACACCCACCTTTTGGCAATGTGCTAAACTCATTAAAATCACTCTCCTTAGTTGGGGACACACAGCCGAATTATATCCGGTTCAAACTGGAGGCTGATGATGGAGAATTTTGCTTCCTACCCACCACCCACTTGGTAGCCACGGTCGAAGATCTAACCAATCTACTTGACTACGCTTCCGAACACTTCGAAGGGATGGACCTCGAAGCCGAAGTAGATCTAGACCAAAACCCGCCCGCAACTGCGCGATGGATAGCTACGACCTCATACGACGTGTATATGTTGGACACACCGAAGGAGAAGGAGGGCGACGGCGAAAACGATCCCACAAAGGATAAGCCTGTCGATGAACCTCCCAAGCGTCGGTGTCTTAAGCGCCAAATCAAATGCCTTAAAGGGAAAGATATCAACACTGTCACCAACAACAGTGACAGTCCAGAGCAAGCCGAAGACCCCGCAAATCCAGCAATGGAGCAGGTCGAGCGAGAGGACGGTGAACATAATCCAAAACCGCTGTCTGATGATAGCGATGCCGAAGACAACAATTATGAACCTATCTCTGAAGAGGATGTTATCCTGGGCGACGACGAATACATCATCCCAGAAGAACCCTTAGAACAAAAGCGCTTCCATCGAAGGCATATTGCCATTCCAAGGAGCGAGAAAAGGTAGCAGCGGCGGCTTTGAGCCGCACATGATACGCTCAATGATAGATGGAACGAAGTGCTAGACGCTGAGCAAAAATATGGCTGCAATCGCCAAACAAAAGGCTACCCCAAGCGTAAACTGCTGCCCGAATTCGACGACGAGGCAACTGCGCCTATACCGCCAAAGAACAATGATACATCTCCAACGTATCTATATTTTTTGATTGTTCCATGCTATTATTTATGATGTTTTGGATGTTTAATGGCCTTTGTCATACACTTTAAAATTATTTTTGGGACTAACCTACTAACCCAAAGGCCCAGTCCAGATTGCTGTTTTTTGCCTGTTTCAGGGTTTTACAGAAAAGGGATATCAAACGGAGTCCAAACGGAATGAAACCTTTGGAGAGATATTTTTGGAGAAAATCATGCACGGGAGACTTGAGAACCACGTAGTAGGGCATAGGTGGTGCCCACGAGGGTGGGGGTGCACCCCCCTATAGGACGCGCCCCCTGCCTCGTGGGCCCCAAGTTTGGCCACCGATGCCCTCCTTCCTCCTATATATACCTACGTACCCTGAAACCATCAGAACAACAGAGAAACCCTAGTTCCACCTCCGTAATCTTCTATCCCATGAGATCCCATCTTGGGTCATGTTCCGGAGCTCCGCCGGAGGGGGGATCTACCACGGAATGCTTCTACATCATCATCATCGCCTCACCATGAGTTGTGAGTAGTTTACCACAGACCTTCAGGTCCATAGCTAGTATCTAGATGGCTTCTTCTCTCTCTTTGGATCTCAATACAAAGTTCTCCTCGGTCTTCGAGGAGATCTTTTTGATGTAATCTCTTTTTGCGGTGTGTTTGTCGAGATCCGATGAATTGTGGGTTTATGATCAAGATTATCTATGAGAAATATTTGGTTCCTCTCTGAACTCTTTATGTATGATTATAATATCCTTGCAAGTCTCTTTGATTATTGGTTTGGTTTGGCCTACTAGATCTATAGTTCTTGCAATGGGAGAAGTGCTTGACTTTGGGTTCAATCTTGCGGTGTCCTTTCCCAGTGACAGTAGGGGCAGCAAGGCACGTATTGTATTGTTGCCATCCAGGATAAAAAGATGGGGTTTATATCACTAAGTTTGAGTTTATCCCACTACATCATGTCATCTTGCTTAAGGCGTTACTATGTTCTTATGAACTCAATACACTAGATGCATGCTGGATAGCGGTCGATGTGTGGAGTAATGGTAGTAGATGCAGAATCGTTTTGGTCTACTTGTCTCGGACGTGATGCCTATATATAATCATCATGCCTAGATAGTCTCATAATTATTTGCTTTTCTATCAATTGCTCGATAGTAATTTGTTTACCCCCCGTAGAATATCGCTATCATGAGAGAAGCCACTAGAGAACACTATGGCCCCCGGGTCTAATCTCAACATATCAATCTACATCTACTTTACTTTTCCACTTTTACTTTCTGTTCTTATAACCAAAACTACCAAAAATATCAAACTATCATCTCTATCAGATCTCACTTTTGCAAGTGACCGTAAATGGATTGACAACCCCTTATCGCGTTGGCTGCGAAGTTCTTATTTGTTTGTGCAGGTGCGAGGGACTCACGCGTGGTCTCCTACTGGATTGATACCTTGGTTCTCAAAAACTGAGGGAAATACTTACGCTACTGTGCTGCATCACCCTTTCCTCTTCGAGGGAATACAACGCAAGCTCGAGAAGTAGCAAACAACATCGCCGACAACCCGGACCGACCACCTCGTGGACGGGACAGAGTGGCTAGCAACAGCATACACAAGCCCGCAACCCCACCACGTAAAGGAAAGGAGGACGCGGCTCATCGCCGGAAACACGATCTATGTGAGGACCTGAACAAAAAGGCTGGCAAGACCAGATCTATCTACGGATCCAGGGACCATGCTCCCGCATGGGACGGCAGCTATCAAGCCAAATATGTCGGTCATATACCAGTTCGGGGTCAATACCGAGCATCACAACCATCGGACATACGGCATGACATAGAAAAATACAGGGGTGCCGCACACCCTCTATGCTTCACTGACGAGGTGCTAGATCATGAATTTCGAGAAGGGTTTAAACCCATAAATATCGAGGCGTATGATACAACAACAGATCCTGCTGTCTGGATATAAGACTTCATTCTTCACATCCACATGGCCCACGGAGATGATCTCCACGCCATCAAATACTTACCCCTCAAGCTGAAAGGACCAGCTCGGCACTGGCTGAACAGCCTCCCAGAAAATTCCATTGGAAGTTGGGAAGAGCTTGAGGACACTTTTGGAGCAAATTTTCAAGGAACTTATGTCCGGCCCCCGGATGCTGACGATCTAAGTCACATAATCCAACAACCCGGGGAGTCGGCCCGCAAGCTTTGGAATCGGTCTCTCACTACGAAGAACCAAATCGTTGACTGTCCGGACGCTGAAGCCTTAGAGGCCTTCAAGCACGGTGTCCGAGACAAATGGCTAGCTAGACACCTCGGTCAGGAAAAGCCGAGGACAATGGCTGCCCCAACTACACTCAGGACCCGTTTTTGCACAGGAGAGGACAGCTGTTTAGCTCATAGCAGCACCAGCGACCCTGGCACATCTGAAGTCAGGGATGGCAATGGAAAGCCATGACGTAATAAAAATAAACATCGAAATAATGCTGGAAGCCCAGATGATACAGCGGTAAACGCCGGATTCAGTGGCTCCACACCCGATCAATGGAAGAAGCCATTTAAAGGCAACAAAGACGGTCCATCTAGCCTGGACAAAATATTAGATAGGCCCTGCCAGATCCATGGCACCCTATATAAGCCTGCAAACCATACCAACCGTAATTGTTGGGTTTTCAAGCAGGCCGGCAAGCTCAACGCCGAACACAAGGGAAAGGGGCCTCAGAGCGAAGATGAGGACGAACCTCGCTAGTTGAACACAGGGGGATAGAAGAAATTTCCACCAAAGATCAAAACAGTGAACATGATATATGCCACTCATATCCAAAAGAGGGAGCGCAAGTGCGCACTCCGAGATGGCTATGCCGTTGAGCCTGTTGCCCCCAAATTAAACCCATGGTCGGCCTGTCTGATCACTATTGATCGCAGGGATCATCCGACTAGTATCCATCATGGGGGTTCGGCTGCCCTAGTGCTTAACCCAATAATCGATGGATACCATCTCACTCGAGTCCTTATGGATGGCGGCAGCAGTGTTAATCTGATATATCAAGACACGTCCGCAAGATGGGGATAGAACCGTCAAGCATCAAGCCAAGTAGCACGACCTTTAAAGGATTGATACCGGGCATAGAAGCCCGCTGCACGGGCTCTTTAACATTGGAGGTCGCATTCGGCTCTCCTCATAACTTCCGAAGCGAAGAGCTAATCTTTGACGTAGCGGCTATCATGCACTACTCAGAAGAACAGCCTTCGCCCACTTTAGTGCAGTCCTGCATTATGCTTATCTAAAGCTCAAAATGCCTGGACCACGTGGCGTCATCACGGTCAATGGAAATATGGAGCGCTCTCTCCCTACGGAGGAGGACACTGTGGCCCTAGCAGCCGAAATCCAAAACGGCCTATTCAAGCAGAACATCTCATCGGTCGCCAGGACCACGAACACAGCTAAACGTGTCCGGCATAGGCCTGAGTGCGGCAGCTCAGATGAACCTGAGCTCGATTAGCAGCCATGCCCCCATCGGCTGCCCCATAAGGTGGTACCATACGTACCTCGTGTACACAATTCTGCCCTTAAAATTCCTTGGGTGGCGCTGGGGGCACACTGCATACAAATAGTCCATAGTTCGGCTCGACCCTATTCGGACTCTAAAATTATCTTTCGAGGTTCATTGAATGAACCAACTTTATTTACGGCCACACTGGATTTCTTTGTTCCATGTTTTTTCTCTTTCTTTTTCTTATTCTACAGATGGCCATCAAACTTCCCCCTTTAAGGACACATCACAAAGGAGAAAACGGCGCAGACGTGCAGCAGGGCCCCGCGTTAAGGTTTCTCTTTAGATTAAGACCCTGTGTATACCTTTTTTCTCTTCTTTTTGTTTTATACTTTTCTGGCATGTAAAATGTCCAAGGAAGTTATCGGCATTATTTGTAAACATACGGCTCACCCTACTATAACGGGATATTATAGAAACAGCTTGGTTTATATTGTGTTTGGAGTTTTATTCTCTCACCACCTGTGTTCTCTCCCCATGTCAGATTGCCACATGTGCCTTGACAACATGGTCCATTACCAGGGGTTGTATTCGGCCCGGTATATGTCAAAAAGTCCGAACACCTATAGGGAGTGTTCGGCGTCCTGGATATTTTCTTTATATGCATCAATTCCGAATCATGTCTTGGGTCAATAGTTGGGTTTCCCGGCTCCTGTGTTTACTCCTACGTTGCCGATTGTTCGGCTAGGGTGTAAAGGGATAACTACTGCGATTGTACTTCTGGCTCATCCGATCAACTACCTTAGTAGAGAAAGACAAAAACTGACTATCATGATATGCGAGAATCTGGTCTGCGATCCAGGGACTTAGTGTTATACTACGGTCGATAGAGATGTACCCCGTGCTATACGAAGGGTTGGTTTTTTCCCAGCCATGTACAAATGGATGCCTTAACTCGGAAATACCATATACGCACCAGGGGCTAGTACCTAGCCCACTTGTCAAACTCCTATGGCTAGGTGAAACCAATAACGCCGCATAGTCTGATTGCATGGTTCGCTCCGCATACACCTCCTACATGGACCAAGACGTTGGATAAAGTGTGTCTATGCATATGACCGAACACCCCAGTAATATTTACATGGGGGCTGATGCCGACGACTGGAAACTTTCAGAGTTAAAAAAACGACCCCACATGAGGTGAAAGTCGCTCACATTATAATAGCGCGAAAGTTATATACATCAGTTCATAAGCTTAAGTCTTTACAACCTGATACAATTACTCAAAGGTAATATCTTTCGAGGACAGGCCTTCTACAAGGCATGCGCCTTCTGTGACGTCCTCGAAGTATCTCTCCGGCGTGCGGTGCTCCTTGCCTTCGGGCGGGCCAGTAGTGGTTATGTCCTGCGCCTTGATCTTCACCCAGTACACTTTCACACGGGCGAAGGCCATCCGAGCACCCTCTATGTTGGCCGAATGCTTTAATGCGTCGACCTACGGACTCTCTTTGACGAGCCGCTTCACCAATCCGAAGTAGCTGCTTGGGATTGGCTCAGCGGGCCATAGCCAGACTATCACGTCCTTCATGGCCAAACCCGCCATGTTGTGCAGCTACCCCAGCTGCTTCATCTGGTCGTTGAGGGGCACCGGATGTTTTGGCGCATAGAACTGCGACCAAGATAGCTTCTCCGTGTTGCTCCCCTCCTGGCCTCGGAAGTATTGGGCGGAGTCAGCACTGCTCCTCTAGAGATCATCAAACACGCCTGGAGAAATCCATAACCGTCTCAGCCCAAGGTACTTCCGCCCTCCGAAGATGCTCTGTAAGAGAAAAGTCTTACCAGATGCTATCTCCCGCGCCTGCCTAATTTTCTCGCAGATGCTGCGCGACTCGCTTCGCACATCCTGGGCAGCCTTAACTGTCGCGGTGAGCTCGGATGCTTGTTCCGAAGTATTCTTTTCCAACGCCTCGCATTGGCGAATAGCATCTTCGATTTCATCTTCGACTTCAGACACCCGAGCCTCGTGCTTTTGGCAATCGACCTTTTTGGCCTCTATATCGGCAACCGCTTTGTTAGCGATTGCCTTGCTCGCCTCGGCCTCCTTTTTGGCCTTCGCTAGTTCGCCCTTGAGGGCCTCGAGCTCAGTGGCGCCAAATGTTTAATACAGAATATTATAAAGAGTTTACACTCATACTCAATTAATATTATCAGTCTTCTTGACAACTCGATTTTTCAAATCTGCATACCTTGCGTTTCATCTAAACGCTGGTTGACGCGGTCGAGGTCCGCGTTGGCCTTCGAAAGCTTCCGATTTAGTTAGCCAACTTCTGCATCTCGTGCAGTTGCCGCAACTAGTGAAGCTTGTTCAAATGCAAAAGCATATAGTTTAGCTCTATAATATGCTATATTATGGCCACTTCGTCCGATTCTGTTCAGAATCACACAAATCATCAGGGGCTACTAGCTACATATGTGCATATAAAACAAAAGTTCCATAAAGAACATTACATTGCTTACCTCAAAGCCTGTTAGTAGGCTGTTGAAGGCTTCATTCAGTCCACCTTTGACGGACTGAATATTCTTCATCACCGCACCCATTATGGTGCGGTGCTCCTCCAAGACGGAAGCACTTTGCAGAGCTCCCTCCAGAGGGTCCGGCGCCTCCGGATTCACCCCGGGCGCCGTCGTATCCGCCCCCACCTTGGGGGTCTAGTCTTCGGACCCCGGAGCCGCGCTAGGCTCCCGATCAGTATTTGGCGGGGCCCCAGATTGTTTGGGTCCCCCGTCTTCGGTCTCCATGGGGATTGTTTCCCCATTGTCAGTGGCAGCCAAGGTGTTACCCTCGATCGCGCTATCACTTGCCCCGCCCCATCTCCTTTAGCAGGAGACACACGCTGGGAAGACACTTCGGTGTCCCTGCGGGCCACGGGCGATGGAGCTCAGACCAGCGGATCACTCTTCGTCTCTCCAGGCGCTAGAGAGTTCCCCTCTGATAAGGAGGGGTCGGGGTGTGCTCGGGGAGGGCTATAGGTCAGCAGGTGAGAAATACTTAAAAAGCATTAAAATGCTAAATAAACAAGGTGCAGTAGTTAATATATCCGAGCAACTTACGTTTTGGTTGGGGGCTTCTCCCTCGGCTTCACCACAAAACTATGTTCGGACGATGAGTCCGAACTGGCAGGGAGGTTTAGCTTCCTCGAGGGTGCGGCCTTGCCTGCGTCAGTAGGGGCCGCCCTCTTTTTCCCCCTGCCCTGGGCAGGCGACTCTTCTTCTTCATTATCCTCCTCCTCGGAGGAGGAGAAGATTTTCATCTCCTCGGACTTTGTGTCCGCAGGGCGGGGGCCGCTCTCGGCCTCCTTGCTCTTCTTCTTGGACTTCTTGTTTGGCACCTTGTACGGCGTCGAAACCAGCATCGTCGTCAGTTGAGGCGTGTCTGGGTCTTCTGGCAAAGGCGCTGGACACTTAATCCGGATTACCTTCTTCGTCCAGCTCTGTATATCACGCAAAAACTCCAATTCCTATTATCGTTAAAATAAGAAGGGGTTAAATGTTGGGCAGAATTTTTGATTACCTCTTGTGCGGTGAACGCAGTGATGTAGCTTGCGTCCTCAATTTCCTTCGGCCACCCCTTTAGGCTCTTGAAGAGATGCTTCCAGATCTATTTGTGCATGGAGCCGAAGAGATGCTTCAGGGGCCGGTCTCCTGCCGGATCAAACTCCCATAGGGAGGAGCCTCGGTGTTGGCAAGGAAGGTCAAGTCAGGTCAGCATTACCTGAACCATGGTTGTGAGTTTGTAGCCCTTGGTGATCATGTTGGACACACGGCCTTGGAGTGCCGTCACCTCAGCCTGAGACC
This sequence comes from Secale cereale, assembly GCA_902687465.1. NCBI lineage: Eukaryota > Viridiplantae > Streptophyta > Magnoliopsida > Poales > Poaceae > Secale > Secale cereale. Next base: position 600,293,035 of record LR738711.1, on the reverse strand, counting down.
CCCAGTTCATACTCTTTTCGGTCCAGGAGGTTAGCCTAACCGGGGGGTCCAGATCGAAAAGCAGGCGCCGCCGCCCATTTGGCGTTGCGGGGCTCAGTGATATAGAACCACTCCTGCTACCAAACCTTGTTCGTCTACATGAACGACCCCTTTGGCCAGGTTGCATCCGGGATCTTGCTTATCATAGCGCCCTCGCACTCCGCGTGTTGCCCGTCCACCACCTTCGGCTTCACATTGAATGTCTTGAGCTATAGGCCGAAGTGTGAGGGAACGCGAAGGAAAGCTTCACACACCACTATGAAAGCGGAGATGTGAAGGATTGAATTCGGGGCTAGATCATGGAAATCTAGCCCGTAGAAAAACAACAAACCCTGTACAAAGGGGTGAAGAGGGAATCCTAGCCCCCTAACGAAGTGCGAGAGGAACATCACTCTCTCACCCGCATCCGGGACGGGAACCACTTGGTCCTGGGCGAGGACTCGGTGTGCGATGTTAGCAGCAAGATAGCCCGCACTCCAGAGATCCTCCATGGCCTTCTTAGTAACCGTGGAGGCCTCCCACTTGCCCTTGGCGTCGGATCCAGCCATTGCTGGGGAAGGAAGTGGTGGTTGAGGAACGGAGAACTGCGGGCGCAAGAGATGAGGATGCTCGGGCTAGGTAGATTGGAGAGCATGGAATTAAGGAAAGCGTGGGGCTGATGGAAGGGATTGATATCCTTTTATAATGTTGTGAATACAGAATGTCCCCCCACTTTCGCCATCATACTCACCGGTTCCCAAAGCGGTCGTGTGTAATGCGCGATTTGGATGCACACGTCACATTGATAAGGATCCCCTAATAAGCGGGCACGATCACTTTATTGATAATACGTGCCCAGTGGGGTTATACCCCGAAACGCGAAACTAGGACCAAACAAAACGGTCTGATATGTTAGTGGGATGGACGCGATGCTTCACCAAAAAGTTGTCAGTAAAGACACATTGTTAATTTTCTTTCAAATGCCTAACCTTCGAGGCTAAGGGTTGTACTAACCATGCAGAGCAGAACACAATACACTGTTTGGAGAAGATATATTCGGAAGAAGGAGCCCGCCTCGCAATGCCGAAGACAATACGGAAGCCGAACTCACCGTCATCGAAGATAGGTTCAGGGGCTACAGAGGGAGTCCTGGATCGAGGGGTCCTCATGTGGCCGGATAACTCATGATGGGCCGGACTGGTGGGCCGTGAAGATCATTGCTGAAGATCGTCTCTCGTATCCGGATAGGACTCATGTATGCGTATAATGGCAGGTTTTAGGTTCAAGTGTAATCTTTCCTTCCTCTGCAAGTTGGTTATGTACAAACCCTAGGGCCCTCCGGTGCATATATAAACTAGAGGGTTTAGTCCGTAGAGGCTAGTAGAGAACAACAGAATCATAGACTAGACTTTTAGGGTTTAGCCGTTACGATCTCGAGGTAGAACAACTCTTGTAATCAATTTCATCAAGATTAATCTAGCAGGAAGTAGGGTATTACCTCCATCGAGAGGGCCTGAACCTGGGTAAACATCGTGTCCCCAGTCTCCTGTTACCATCGATCCTCAGATGCATAGTTCGAGACCCCCTAACCGAGATCCGCCGATTTTGACACCGACAAGGGCCGCGCGGGGAACGATGGAGCCGGGCCAGCGGCAACATGGCACGTGGCTAGGGGCACAGCGCGTGAGCAACCGGGGCGGGGCAAGGCGGCGGTGATAGCCGGAGACGTGCGCTGCAGCGGCGACGACAAGTAGGGGCGCGAACCGCCCGGGTGCTCGGACGCGCGACATCACAGGGCGCTGGCGGCCTGATGAGAGCACAGGGCTGTAGGGCGAGGCTGCGCGTGCGCGGCCCGGCGCGGAGAGCGGCTGTGTTAGTGCGCGCGGTGTGGGGTCAGAACGCGAGCGGCGGAGCTTCGCCACAGCGGGTGTCGGCTGCAGCCTCGAGTGGGGCGATGTCTATGGCGGGGAAACGATGGGGGGAAGAGAGGATTCAACGCGGGGTTCACAGTGAGGGCGTCGAGTAGCTCGGGGAGGTTGGGGATGCGCCGGAGAGGACGAATCGCAGGCGAAGCCAGCGATGCTCAAGGATGAAGATGATAGCAATCTGGTGTTGTAGAGGTTCTTGGCTTGAGACGGAAGTTGCAGACGACGACGCAGTTGACGATGGAGCTCGTGGGCGCATCGCTATGGTGCCGGGGTGACATCGGGTGCAAGAAAGATTGGGCCATGGCAGCGACGGGGATGGGTGAACTCGCGGATGTGAATCCATAGGAAGAGGAAGATGGGGGCGTGAGGGAAGGCGAGCTAGTGTTCAGCGGAGGGTGTCGCGTGGTTTTGACCGCATAGATGGCCGACGGATGGCCGGCACGTCGACGGCCCCGACCATGGAGGTCTGGATGGCTGCCACGCCCATCCCCTGCCTCCTGTGGCACCACCTATAGTGGGAGGTGGGGAAAAGGCCAGCCATGGTGGGCTGGGCCGCACTGTTGCCATGGCTGGGCCATGTGTGCAGTGCCCATTTCCATTTGTCCTTTTATTTCCCTCCGTTTCTTATTTACTCATAGCTTTGCATTTTATTTTCACACCACTTGAATTTTGTTAAATGCCAAACCTGTCACAAAAATACCTTGCTGCATTGTGGAGCTATCAACAAAGTTTCGGGTTATTTTGAAAAGTTTAAAACCATGTTTGAATTTAAAAGGTCCGGTAAGATGATGTTGGTCCACTTCATAAATGACTAGAGATTAACTAGTGAGTTAGATAATGTTGGTTTCAACATGACTAATGATCAGAGGAAGTTATAGAATAAAGCTAACATTTTTGTTTTACTGTTTGCAGAAATAATAATTTCACATACAATTTAAATTGGAAAATGACTTTGATATTTATTAGGTGTCAAGTTGGGTTAATAACATACGATGACATGGCACATTAGGGTGAGGTCACAGAAGCATGATTCTTAGGGTGTTACAATCGCGACCCGCGCTCAGCCTAGTATTCCATCTGATATTCGGTGGGAAATATTGTAGCTCCAGGCCCACAAAATGCATCCATGATGGCGCAGTTACTGCGACATGGTACAAACGTGTTGGAGCCGTTGGTACAGATGGCAGGCACCATCTATGCCAGAGCCTTTCGATATTTTAAAGGCAGATAGCCGCTCTGGTGCATACCACCTCTGCGACCCACACATTAACATTGCAAAGACACACACGGGGTTGCAATGTCCCCATGAGCCCAATGAGCAGTGACCATCTACCAATTTTTGTATTTTGTTCCAGCATCTACCAGAAAACCCTACATAAACAACATCACGGGAATGTTCTCACCCCTGGGTCAACAACATGACCCAACATGATCACTACATCTAAAGCCCCAGGTGAACAACAAACAAGTCTTACCAACAAATATTTTTGTTACAAGTCTGAACCATCCAAGTTAACCAGGGCCAGTCTGAAGCTTAACAGCTGCAACATTTGTGCAAGTATTCCTCCTGTGACTGGTGACGCCACAATTGTTGCACTTGGCATCCTTCCTTGGTTTCCTCGGCAAGTCACCTCTCCCGGGATAGGTTGTTTTCTTGTGCCCTTTCCCTCTGCAGATACTGCAATATCGAGTTCGCTTACTCAGCTCTTCCTATGGCGCTTTCTCATGGCTGTTCATCGGACGCCCTACCTTCTTCCTCTTTTCAGGTGCTTCCAGGCCAGTGAGAGTATCTACAAGCATTTCTTATCCACCATTGCATTCCCTACGTACACCTTCATTGCTTTTTGCTGCCACATTGCTTCCTACCGCAGGCATGTCTTACAACCCTAAATCATCTCTCTGATTCTCATACTCAGCGAGGACAACAATCCCATCCCTAATTATCTTCACCCCTTTCTCATAAGCTTCAACAGATGCATCGCCGGCCAGACCAACTCCATAGCATGCATGTACAGAGTAGTGTACCGATGTGCCATCATCCTGCTGCAACATGGTCTCGCTGGTATATTTGCAGTCGTGGCAGCATGACATCCCTCGCATCCCTTATCCACCTCTTCAATATCAAATTTTGTGGGATCTCTGTGTACCCAAGAACATCCATCACCTGCACCACACTCGAATCAGCAAATCATATAGAATCATTTTCATATACTATGTTTATGAAAACTTAACAATTTCTGTTATACTTTCAGCATATGGCAACATGGCATGCCCATGTGCTCGAAGAGGCCACACACACACTTGAATAAGGCACCATCGTCCAATATCTTGACTTCGTATACAACCCTTGACCACTTCTCGCGCCTCTCTACTTGGGTGTGTGTCGGTCGATACAACTTACCCCTACCCGAATCCTCAATTCGGCATGCGTGAGCTTGGTACAACAGGACACCAAGCTGCTCGAACATTGCCCACGTGTAAATCTTACTTGCGTGCCTCTCTATCGACATGTCACACTTCACCACAACGCCAGCCTGAAACGGAAATTACCCAATTCCATGTTATTCCAATTGTGCCTGAAGAATCTAAAGAGCCAGGTGCAAAATCAAGAATTTAACACGCATGATTTTATTACCAATAGCCCATATCTGTCACAGCCCTATATTAGCCTTTGTTTGTCTCTGCATGATCATCATGTCATGATGTTTGTTTTCAAAGGAAACTTGAAATGGGGATGGTAGAAAGCACCAGCACCCCCTTAAATCCAACTAGGGTTTACTCAAATGTTTTCAATGAGCCCAAAATGCCTTCATCAATGTTTGAAAATTTTGGCAAGGCTTTGAGACCAAACCAAAATTAGTGAACATTTTGTGGAATATTTTGGACATTGAATTCAATCATACCTTATTTGCATTTGGGCATTTAAATTTTATATATTATTTTAAATGTCCAATGCTGTTGGAAATAATCCAACCAGTGGCTACAAAGAGTCTCATGAATTTTGAAAATGCTCTGGCCTTTTTAGTAAAGCCAAAACAAATGTCAAAAATAGAAAACAGTAATAGAAATAGAAAAGAGAGAAAGGTAGAACTTACATGGCGCTCACCTGGCAGCCCATCTGGCCGGCCCAGTCCACCAGGGGCAGGGAGGTCTTCTTCCTCCCGCCAGTCGGATGCACGGCGTGTGCCCTACGTGCCCACGGCCATCGCATGCCACCTCCTGCTTCCGCCGCTGCCCGAACGCGTTTGGACGACGTCACGCATCACCCCGGACCCTCTCATCCACTCCCTCGTCCTCATCTCCTCCGCTCTCTCTCTCTCTCTCTCTCTCTCTCTCTCTCTCTCTCTCTCTCTCTCTCTCTCTCTCTCTCTTACGAATCCGAGCGGAGCTCGTCGCCGGCATAGCCACCGTCCAAACCACCCTCTCCCTACGTGCCCATCGGATCTGCCTCATGACCGCGGATCTCCACACTGACGCCCGCGGCCTCGAGTGCCCTGCTTCACCCTCACCATTGACATCTTCACCGCTGGCCACCGGAGATGGCCTTCGCCCATACGTCACTGTCAGGCCGCCCCCGAGCTAATCGTCTCCTTCGTATGAACCTCCATGAGCCCCTCTTGCTCCTCCCCATATCTCCTTACTCACGCGTGTGCTCTAGCTCCGACCCCATCCTCCCAGCGAACTACACGCCTCCGGCGATGTCACCGCCGTCACTGCAGCCACCGGGGCTTGAAAACAAGCTCGGCACCATGTTCCGGACCCTCCCAGGGGACGAGAACCACCACATGTTCGACCTATGATGCACCTCATCGCCGTTCTCGAGCACGCCCGAACCACGGCCGTCGCAAACCTCGTCGTCAGCGTCGATTCCAGCGACCCCCGCGTCCAGATTCACCGTCGCTCGATGCGGGCGAGCAAGGGCTATGCCCTGGTGCCCTCAGCGTGCCAAACCACCGCCCGTAGCGCGTTCTCGAGCGTCGCCACTTCGTTTGTGTGCTCGCCGGCATTCCACTCAGGCGTGCTGACGTGGCGACGTCATTAGCAGCTAATAGCCCGGCTAATTAACCCTTAGTGCCACCGACAGCTGGGCCCCACTGCCTAACTAACCACGGTTTTTGTTCTTGATTAGTTGAAGTTAACCACAGTGGCACCACGCATCAGCTTTGACCATCTGACGTGGCGTTGACTAGGCCCACATGTTTGTGACTCAGGCAAGCACTGAGTCACTGACACGAGAGCCCCACTAGCAGGTGTAAGTGCATCTAGTACCACCCCTAGTTGGTTTTGGAGTATTGACGACAAACTTGGTTGAGGGACTAATGTGTTTGTGAGAATTGCAGGATAACACAGGTAGTAGTCCCTCATTGATTTGGTTAACCTACCGGAGATGACCCCTAAAAATGTATGGAAGACATTAATATCAGTGGTGGTATATGAAGATAATCATATTGAAGACTATGACTTGAGAAGACGTTGTGTGAAGACTATGGAGAGCGAAGGCGTAGATGTTTCGTTGTTTCCTTTTCTTCTTTGTTGAGTCATAGGAACCACCGTACCGTTAAGTGGGGTCCAAGTGAACTAAGTCAGAGTGACTGAAGTGATGCTGAACCAAATCCTATGTCTTCGAGCGAAGACTATGAGAGCAAATCTTATCCAGAGGCATATGAGTCAGCTTTACTTGGAGCTCAAGTAAAGTTGCTGTGTGTGTTTGAAATCTGACCGTTGGAACACGTGTCAGTTCCTTAGTGACCCAGGGTCACTTCAGACAAATCGGGTCGGGTTGCCCAGTGGCTATAAATAGCCCACCCCCTACACCATAAATTGGTGGCTGCTCAGAGTTATTGCACGGCTTTTGTCGTTTGAGAGCAACCCACCTCCGAAGCATTTGAGAGAGAAATCCTTGCGAGGACAAAGCCCAAACACCCAGAGCCAAAGAGTGTTAGGCATCACTGAAGTCTTTCTGTCTGTGTGACCTGAAGACTTATTACACTTGAGGACTGTGTATCCTCCAGCCGGTTAGGCGTCGCGTTCTGAGCATCCAAGAGTCATTGTGGATCGCGGGTGAACGAAGTTTGTGAAGGTTTGGAAGTCTACCTTGAAGACTTACCAGAGTGATTGGGCGAGGACTAGGTGTCCTTAGCTCAAGGGGAACAAGGTAAACACGCAGTCTTCTGAGTTAAATCTGAGCCTCCCTAACTAGACGTACAGTTGTGACAGCAACTGGAACTGGTCTAACAAATCACTGTCTTCCCCGAGCTACTGGTTCTATCCTTTCCTTCCCTTTACTTACTGCTCTATGTTGTGAAGACATTGCATTCTTGCCTTATCTGATTGTCTTCACTGAGTATCTACTTGTTGTGATTAGCTTCATTCCTTCTTCCTTTATGATCACTACTGCCTAGTTGCTATTAGTCTTCATGCTTTCACTTCTTTGAATACATGACTATGGCTTATCTAGTGTAGTCCACTTTCCGCTGCATACTAATAGGCTTGAGCTTATCGTTTGTCTTTGAAACTACCATGTTTTGAAAGCATTTCATAAAAATCGCATATTCACGCCCCCTCTAGTCGATATACCGCACTTTCAATTGGTATCAGAGCAAGGTACTCCCTTGTTCTGTGTGATTCGGTTTAACCACCTGGAGTTTTAGCTATGTCGACTGCAGGGATAATCAAAGTCTCCGCTGCGTGCCCCGTCTTCGATGGCACCGAATATCCCTACTGGAAGAACAAGATGCGCATGCACCTTGAAGCCATTGACGTGGACCTTTGGTTTGTCGTCAAGAACGGCGTTCCCAAGACTGGTGAAGGTATCACCCCTGCTGATGCCAAGAGGCTCGTTCAATTGGATTCAACGGCCAAGAATATCATCTATGGTCATCTGACCAAAGGACAGTATGGTCGTGTAAGTGCTCTGGACACGTCAAAGGAAGTTTGGGACTGGCTCTCAAAGGTCAATGAAGGAGTCTCTACCCAGAGAGATCAAAGGATCAGCGTCTTTCGCAATCTCTTCAATCGCTTCAAGAGACATGACAATGAGAATGTCCAGCACACTTTTGATCGTCTCACTGACATCACAAATGAGCTTCAAGCACTTGGCGCCACTGAGATTACCAAGCATGAAACCGTCAAGACCCTCCTGAAATCACTCGACAGCTCATTTGATATCCTTGCCCTGATGATTCAAGAATGCCCTGACTTCAAGACTCTCGATCCGTCTGACATACTTGAGAGGCTCAACACACATGAGTTCCAGCTATCTGAGAAACGTGACATCTATGGTCCCAACTATGGCCGATCTCGCGCCTTAAAGGCAAAAGTTGTTTCTTCATCTGAAGAAGAATCTGACTGCAGTTCTGATGATCCTGAAGACATTGGAAAGGAGCTTGCCATGCTTGTGAAGAAGTTCCAGAAATTCACTAGGAAGAAAGGCTTCAGAAAGTCTTCACGATCCAGCTCAAGAAATGATGAAGCTTCTACTCATGACTACAAGAAGAGAACATGTCATAAGTGCAAGAAACCTGGTCACTACATCTCTGAGTGTCCTCAGTGGGACAATGAGAAGAAGAAGAAGAAGAGCAAGCAATGTGATTCTGATGACAAGAATAAGAAGAAATACTCAAAGTCTTCTTCAAAGTCTTCATCAAAGTATTCATCACACAAGAAGAATTCATCTGGCAAGACTCGTGCATTTGTTGGCAAGGAGATGGATTCTGATGAAGAGTCTGCTTCTGAAGAGGCGGAGGTGGAGTCAGAGGAGTCTGATTCTGGTGCTGCAAGTCTGGCTTTAGCCACTGCCTACGTGGGCAAGTCCATCTTCAACACTGAAGACAATGGCCCTGTCCCCAACAATGATGATGAGGACGACGACTCTACTCCCACCTTCTGCTTCATGGCACGCGGTGCCAAGGTAAAATCACGCGATGCTTACTTTCAAACATCTAGTGAAGATGAATCTGATTGTGAATCAAAACCTAGCTACAAAACACTTGCTAAAATTGCCACTGAACAGCAGAAAGCCATGGAACATATTCAAAAACTGTTAGACAAAAGCGATGACCTATTGGACGCGGAAATGACCCGTTCTCAGTCCTTAATTGAAGACATAAAAAATCTTCATGTTAAGTACAAGGAACTTGAAGGTCTTTATGAATCGCTCTCAAAAACTCATGAAAAGCTTTCCCACGATTACATTCAAAGGAAACGAGAACTTGAGAAATTGAAAGCGGCTCATGAAGATCTTCAAAAGGAGAATGAGTCACTCCGCGCACAACTGATCAGCTCTTCTCACGAAGAGTTTGAACCACCATGTCTAAAATGCATTGAACGTGATAACGCTACATCTGTTGCTGAATGCTCTACTGCTGCCACTGTTGCAATATCTTCAACTATTGATGTGGTAACTAACCCCTCTACTGAGGAAACCACTACTATTGCTGATGAAAACGCTAGGTTGAAGACTTTGCTTGAAACAGGGATGTACAAAAGCCTCAAAGGGCATCAGACTCTATGTGATGTCCTCAAAAAGCAGATACTGAACTGAAACCCTAGGAAAGAGGGAGTTGGATTCGACAGGAAAATGAATGTTGATGGTTCATACTGGAAGCCTGAGCAGTATCCCAAAACCACATGGGTTGCTGCAAAGGAACCTACAGTGGATCCATCGACCTTATCTGGCTTCACTTGTGCTAATCCTGCTATCATTGATGAATCCTTTGATGCAAACTATAAACTATTTAAGAATCAAAATGGTGAAGTGTTTGCCAGGTATATTGGTACTAACTGTAGGAATGGACCACCTATGAAGAAGATCTGGGTACCCAAAGGTTGTCTTGAGAAGCTTCCAACAAATACTATCATGACACCTCCTGGGATGAAGACAAACCCAGACCAAAGGCTTCATATGGTCCTAAGGCTTCATACAAACAAAGGACTCATCTGAGTCACCCTAACGCGAATGTTTTGCAGGGAAATCATACTCAGACCCATGAATATGAGCGTGTTTCTTCAAACCGCTATGTTCATAAATCAAAGAAATTTTCTGCTTATTCTTATGAGTATTATTCTCCTCCTGCAAGACTATTTACTAGGGCCCCAAAGAAAAAATTCTCAGATGCTGCTCTTAGACTCATTGCTTCTAAGCCACCCCCGAAAATGTGGGTGGTTAAGAATAATTAACTTTCTCTTGCAGGGAAAGGTCTCTAGCCTACAATCAAAGGCTTCTGATGCTATTGCTGGGGACCTAAAACACTTGCTGGGCACAAGATCAAATGCCCAAAATGACTTACCGCTCATATTATTCATAAATCACTTGCTGAACATCTTATCCGTTCCAACCTGTGTATATGCTTTCATAATCCACTTATGCATCAAATGTTTTTGCTTCACAATGGCTTTTGGTGAAGCCTATCCTCCTAACTTCATTGTAGGGAGTGACACCAAAGTCTTCAGAATGGATTATGGATAGCGGATGCACAAATCATATGACTGGTGATCGAAATCTTCTCATGGACTCAACTTTACGTCCATCCAACAAGAGTCACATCACATTTGCTGATACTGGTAAAAGCAAAGTGTTGGGTCTAGGTAGAGTTGCAATCTCAAGGGATCAGCACATGGATAAATTCATGCTTGTTGAATCTCTTGGCTTCAACTTAATGTCTGTCTCAATGCTTTGTGACTTAAACATGATTGTGATCTTTGGTAAATTTCGTTGCCTTGTACTAATGGAATCTGACAAGTCTTTAGTATTTGAAGGATACAGAAAAGGTGATCTGTATATGGTAGATTTCTCAGCCGGACCGCAAATGGCCGTATGTCTTCTAGCAAAAGCTTCAGAGTGTTGGCTCTGGCATCGGAGGCTAGGACATGCTGGCATGAGGAACTTGCACACTCTCGCAAAGAAGAAGCATGTCATAGGCATCGAAGAAGTCAAGTTCAATAAAGATCATCTATGTGGTGCCTGTGAAGCTGGGAAGATGACTAGAGCCAAGCACCCCTCGAAGACAATCATGACGACATCCAAACCCTTCAAACTGCTTCACATGGACTTATTTGGCCCTACTCACTACTCCACATTTTCTACCACAGCCTGTCTCTATGGCTTCGTCATTGTTGATGATTATTCAAGATACACATGGGTGCACATAATACTCTACAAGACTGAAGTGCAAGATGTCTTCAGACGCTTCGCCAACCGTTCCATGAACAACTATGGCATCAAGATCAAGCATGTCAGAAGTGACAATGGCACTGAATTCAAGAACACTGGCCTCGATCTTTATCTGGATGAGATGGGAATCACTCATGAATTCTCAGCCCCGTATACACCTCAGCAAAATGGGATTGTTGAGCGCAAGAACAGAACTCTAATTGAGATGGCTCGAACGATGCTCGATGAATACAAAACACCAAGAAGGTTCTGGCCCGAAGCTATTGATACTGCATGCCATATCATCAACCGTGTTTATCTTCACAAGCTTTTGAAGAAAACATCCTCTGAACTCCTCACTGGAAAGAAGCCAAATGTATGCTACTTCAGAGTATTTGGAGATAAGTGCTGGATCAAGGATCCTCATCATAAGTCAAAATTTGCACCCAAAGCTCATGAAGGCTTCATGCTCGGATATGGAAAGGACTCACACTCCTACAGAGTCTTCAACATTTTTCTCTATAAAACTGTTGAAACTGTGGATGTGCGGTTTGATGAGACAAATGGTTCACAGAGAGAGTCCCTACCAAATGTGCTAGATGAAGCTTCACCAAATGAATCTATCAAGCTAATGGGAACTGGTGAGATCATGCCTTCTGAAGCACAACCTGACGAGGAACTCATCATCTCTGCTCCAAATTAACCTGACGACAATGCTCAGACTGAAGACAACACTCCTGATGAAGACAATGTACAACAAGAGCAAAATCTTCGTCCAGCTCATCCTCGTGTTGCAAATGAAGTACAAGTTGAGAAGATAATTGATAGCATAAATGCTCCTGGTCCACTCACTCGCTCAAGAGCAACACAGCTTGCAAATTTCTGTGGGCACTTTTCTTTTGTCTCAGTATCTGAACCCAAGAAAGTTGCTGAAGCTTTTATGGAGCCTGAATGGATTCAAGCAATGCAAGAAGAGCTTCAACAGTTTGAGCTGAACAATGTATGGGAACTTGTCAAGCGTCCTGATCCTCAAAAGCACAACATAATAGGCACAAAATGGATCTATCGCAACAAGCAAGATGAGCATGGTCAAGTGGTCAGAAACAAAGCTCGTCTCGTTGCTCAAGGATACACTCAAGTTGAAGGGATTGACTTCGATGAAACATTTGCTCCTATGGCTAGGCTTGAAGCTATTCGTATACTGCTAGCCTATGCAACTCATCACAACATACTTCTATATCAAATGGATGTAAAGAGTGCCTTTCTCAATGGAAGAATTGAAGAAGAAGTGTATGTTGCACAACCACCTGGCTTTGAAGACCCAAAACGTCCTGATATGGTATACAAGCTCAACATGGCACTGTATGGCCTCAAACAGCGCCTCGTGCTTGGTATGACACTCTCAAAGACTTCCTAAAGAGCAAAGGCTTCAAACCTAGATCCCTAGACACCACACTCTTCACGAAGACATATGATGATGAGCTATTTGTCTGCCAAATCTATGTGGATGACATTATCTTCCGGTGCACGGATAAGAAATACAGTGATGAGTTTGGTCACATGATGCAAGAGCAATATCAAATGTCCATGATGGGTGTCGGTGTACTAGAGTAGGGGTACCCTAGTATCCCGAACTTGTGCACGGGCAGTCGTAGCATCCCGCGGCAAGGCTTGCCGGGTGACCGCCAAGGTCCTCCGTGGTTCCTTTGGAGCCATTCAAGAACAAAGTATTCAAGCAAAGGAGACAAGACCCCGGCGAGAGGAGCTTGCCGGGAAGGCCAACCAAGGTATCTCAAGGAACTTGCCGCGACGCGCCACGCGTCCCGGCAAGACCCGGTGAGCGGCAAGCTCCCGGACGCGACAAGACAACGACCGCGGCAAGGCGCTTGCCGCGGCAAGCTACCACTCTGTACCCGCGCTCCAGCCCATCCACCAACGTGTCGCTCTAGGACCCTTCCAGGCGTACGTGGCGGGAGGCTGTGCAGCCAGCGGTGCGCAGTGGCAAGCGGCGCTGACAAGATCGCCATCGTGGCGAGCGGTGGTGTCCCTAACGGTCCCTTTTTGCACTGTTTGGGCAACGTAGACGGGCATTCAATGCCTTTGTCCCCTGCCGTCAGGGTTAGGTATGATACACTGTACAGGTAGTTGTACCAACCGCAACACCTTTCCATTTTTACCCTTGTCTACGTTGCCACCTGTCGGTGACCCCTTGAGCATATAAAAGGAGGCCCATGCGCAACGTAGAGGGGGGGTTCTAACAGAAGAACACTCATGCTCGGTCTCGTTAGCAGCTGGTGTGTACTGTAGCACTCCGCGCTCCCGAGCAAGAACTCAATACAAACCACAAAGCAGGAGTAGGGTTTTACGCATCTGTGCGGCCCGAACCTGGGTAAACTGCTCGTGTGCTTCGCCTCGATCTGCTCTTCGTGCGATCTCCGCCCCTGCCGAACTGAAAGGGACTCGGTCCGCCGGTCCCATAGGTGTTCGTGGATCAGTTTCCCCGACATCTTTGGCACGCCAGGTAGGGGCGCGTCGAGGTTGTGTGAACCTGATCCGGCGTTCACACGAGCTAGATCTTCATCCTCTTCATCGATATGCCGCCGAAGAAGAAGGCTTCGGAGGCGTCCGCTCCGTCCGCGTCGACCCCACCACCGCCGGAGCAAACGGCTGGTGGGGTAGACGCCAGTGGAAGAACGGCCATCGACGAGGGGGCTCACGGTTCCGCCAAGTCCAATGACAAAGATGCACTACCCATCGGCGGCATAGTCGACTCCCACAACGACCGGGCGCACTCCAAGACCTCGGCGTCCGTACAGGCACCGCGCCCATCTCAGGAGGCGCGGGACCGGCATCGTCATGGTACTCACGGTACCATACGTTTGCTGGACCAAGATCGAGCTGGTGGATCTCAGAATGCTCAAGACCAGCATGCACGCCAACATGCCGGCACGAGCAAGGCACGGTCGCCTGGACGGGATACTGCTCCTTCTAACATAGTTAGAAGTCCGAGCATATCCCGCTCCTCACACCGTTCACCACCGCTACCCGCCACTCCAGCAGAAGCTTTGGCGCGAGCTCAACTGCTCCTAGACTTCCCTCCAACGGCAGACAAGATCGACGACTGGAGGGCCACCATTCAGAGTCTCATCGGCTTCGCCAACGGCGACACTCCGCGGCAGCCGAATACGTTGCAGCCGCGGCAAGTCAGCCAGGCACGAGCCGATGGCGACAAGACCGGTGGGGGTGCAACCACCGTGCACTCTCCGCCCCAAAGGCCAAGATCGCCAGCTCGCCGGATCCACCTCGACAGCGACTCCATTGCGTCATCAGATCCATGAGCTCATCGCGATCAGCGCCAAGTTCTTCACGAACGACAGCAAGAGGATGCTCGTACTCGCATCGAGCGCCGAAGAGAAGCGCGGCGTCAATCAGACCAGCGCGCTGGGTCCGCTGTCGACATACATGCGCCAGGGGAACCAGGCGACTTGCCGTACGCGGTAGGTTGTCCTGCGTTTACTCGTGAGCTGCGGCAAGTCCAGTGGCCCAGCACGAAGAATTTCAAGCCAGACGTACCAGAGAAGTACGATGGCAAGTCGCATCCGTCGGAGTTCCTCAGCATCTACACCATCGTGGTGCAAGCTGCCGGGGGGCGGGACGACAAGATCCTTGCCAACTACTTCCCGCTGGTACTCAAACCCAACGTCAGGTCCTGGCTCATGCACTTGCCGGACAACTCCATATCCTCCTGGCCAGACCTATGCCATCAGTTTGTCGGCGCCTTTACAGGCGGCCACAAACCTCATGGCCAAGAGATTGACCTTCATCTGCTTGCCCAGAAGGAGGGAGAGCCCCTGCGCAAGTATATTCAGATGTTTAGCCGTGTACAGCACAACATCCCAGATGTCCACCTTGTCGCGGTTATCAGCGCGTTCCATCAGAACGTGCGTAACCGCAGGATGTGGGAGGAGACGTCGATGTGCAAGATCAGAGACGTCAGTGAGCTTTACGCCCTGGCCGACAAGTGTGCACGTGCTGAGGAAGGGAGGAAACTCCCCGGAGAGAATACAGGAGCAGGAGGATCTGACAGCGAGGATGTTGTCCCGACAAAGAAAAACCGGCGGCGGAACAACAGGAAGAAGAAAGGCAAAGATGTGCTAGTCGTTGAGCAGTCCGGCAACAAAGGTGGCGCCAAGAAAGCCAAAGTTGGTAGCTCCGGCAAGGAGATTGCCGCATGCACCAACTGCCAGGCTATGGCGGCCGCCAACAAGCAGGACGGCACCGACAAGCAGTACTGCAAGATCCACCGCACCAAGGGTCATGAACTCCAGAACTGCAAGAGGGTCGAGCAGCTTGTCGAGCAGCAAAAGGCTGAATACGAGTGACGCGACAAGGAGAAGGCCCAAGGAGGTGCTGGAGGATCCGGCACGAAGCGCCCCGGCCGGGGATGACGCCGCGGCAAGGCCAAGCAGCGGCAATGAGACAGACCCCCCCACAGCTGCGACAAGGATGAAGATGACGACGACGATGAAGACATGGATGATGTCGAAACCAGTGAGCAGGAGTTCCAGAAAGCCACAGAAGTCTTGTGCGTTGATAGCGGTGCTTCTCTGCATACTTCACACCGCCAACTCAAGCAGTGGGTGCGGGAAGTTAATGCGGCGGAACCAACTGTCGAGTCACGCAAGCTTCTGAAATGGTCCATCACGCCTATCATCTTTGATATTGAGGACCACCCTGATCGCACAACTGCGGTCGGGTGCTTGCTGATGTTGGTTTCACCAACTATCCGCAACCTCAAGGTCACTAAGATGCTAGTTGACGGCGGGGCGGGCTTGAACCTGATCTCCTCCGCTGTACTCTAGAAACTCCAGATCCCTGACTGCGAGCTTGAAGAGACCGACACATTCCAAGGAATCAACCCGGGAAGGAGCAAGCCAAAGGGGAAGGTGACGTTGCTAGTGAAATTTGGCAGCGAGTTGAACTTCAGGACTGAGAGGGTTACTTTTGATGTTGCCGGTTTTCCATTGCCTTATAATGGGATACTTGGCCGTCCAGCACTCACCAAGTTCATGGCAGCCTCTCACTACGCATACAACATGCTGAAGATGCCAGGCCCAATAAGTGTCATCTCTATCCCTAGCGACAAGAAGGATGCTCTTATCTGCGCAGACAAGATCTACCGGGAAGCAGCAGCCGCAACAGATTGCAATTCACCTGCCATTGAAGCTCCGGGGGGAAGAAGAAGACCAAGTCCGGCAAGAGTTCTGATGCCCACTCCGGCAAGCGCACCTCTTCGGAGTGCCGCGCTACCGTCGAGGACGCACCCTCGAGCTCCACCGGCAAGTGTAAGAAGACAATGGCAGCTCCGCCAGAGACCAAGAAGGTGTCCGCCAAGGAGGACGGCACTGGTGGTACCTTCACCATCAGTGCCACTCTTGACCCTAAATAGGAAAGCGCGCTCATTGCTTTCCTGCGGGCGAACGTCGACGTGTTTGCGTGGCAACCGTCTGACATCCCCGGTGTTCCTAGGAAAGTAATTGAGCACCATCTTGCCGTCTGTCCTCATGCGCGGCCCGTCAAACAGAAAGTCAGGAAGCAAGCAGTGGAGCGCCAAGAATTCATCGCAAAAGAGATCAGGAAGTTGGAAGCAGCAGGCCTTGTCAGAGGAGTGCTCCATCCTACGTGGTTGGCCAATCATGTGGTCGTGCGCAAGGCAAACGGGAAATGGAGGCTTTGTATCGACTTTACCGATGTTAATAAAGCTTGTCCCAAAGACCCATTTCCCTTGCCGCGCATTGAACAGATTGTTGACTCCACGGCCGGATGTGACTTGCTTTCATTTCTTGACGCATACTCAGGATACCATCAGATTTTCATGGCAGAAGAGGATGAGGAGAAGACCGCATTCATAACTCCATGTGGCATGTACTGTTTCATACGGATGCCTTTCGGTTTAAAGAATGCTGGTTCAACATTTGCAAGGGTAGTCCATACCGCTTTTGAGCCACAAATACACAGAAATGTGGAAGCCTATATGGACGACATAGTGGTCAAGAGCAAGGACAAGGCAACTCTAATTCAAGATTTAGACGAGACCTTTGCAAATCTGCGCAAGATCAGCCTCAAGCTCAACCCCGAGAAGTGTGTGTTTGGAGTCCCTTCCGGCAAGCTTCTCGGGTTCTTCGTGTCTCAGCGGGGAATTGAAGCCAATCCCGACAAGATCAGGGCCATTGAGCAGATTGAAGCACCAAAGCGCGTCAAGGATGTACGAAGACTTGCCAGTTGCGTGGCTGCTCTCAGCAGGTTTATCTCTACGTCTGCTGAGCGCGCCCTGCCGTTTTTCAAAATATTGAAAAAGGCAGGTCCAATGAAATGGACTCCGGAGGCGGAGGCTGCGCTGCAAGACTTGAAGAGTTACCTGTCCTCCACTCCAATACTTGTCGCACCTAAGCCACAAGAGAAGTTGCTGCTGTATATAGCGACAACCAATCAAGTGGTTAGTGCTGCGTTAGTAGCGGAGAGGGAGGTAGATGATGAGCCAACAACCACGGCAAGCGCATGCGGCGACAAGCAGGGGGCTTCCCCGACAAGCTCTGGTCCCGAAAAAGATGGATCTGCGCAGGCGTGCGAGGAAAGGCGGAAGAGAATGGTGCAGCGCCCAGTTTACTTTGTCAGTTCCCTTCTGCAGGGGGCTAGATCGAGGTACTCTGGTGTGCAGAAATTGCTTTTTAGCCTTCTCATGGCCTCGCGAAAGCTCCGCCATTACTTCCAAGCACATGAGATCACAGTTATCACTCGCTTTCCGCTGAAGAGGATACTGCAGAATCCAAAGCAGAGCATTGGCAGAATTCATAGCAGAGTGGGCACTGGAACTGTCAAGCTTTGGCCTCAAGTTTGAGAGCACATCAACTATCCAAAGCAGAGTATTGGCAGAATTCATAGCAGAGTGGACGCCAACACCAGACGAAGAAATTCCAGAAACGAGCATCCACGTCAAGGAAGCAAGCAAAGAGTGGCTGATGTACTTTGATGGTGCCTTCTCGCTGCAAGGCGCCGGTGCTGGCGTGCTACTTGTCACACCCACCGGAGAGCACCTCAAGTACGTAGTCCAGATGCACTTTCCCAAGGAGCAAGCAACAAACAATACCGCAGAGTATGAAGGTTTGCTTGCCGGTCTCAGGATCGCGGCAGACCTTGGGATCAAGAAGCTCATTGTCAGGGGTGACTCGCAGCTTGTCATCCGCCAAGTGAACAAGAGCTATCAGAGTCCATTGATGGAAGCCTACGTTGATGAAGTGAGAAAGCTAGAAGAGCACTTTGACGGCCAACAGATGGAGCATGTTCCAAGAGCTCAGAACGATATTGCAGATGGCCTGTTGAAGTGCGCCGCACTTAAGTTACCTGTGGAACCAGGGATCTTTGTGCTCAAGCTGACTCAACCGTCTGTAACGCCATCGACTGGATAGAGCAAGAAGAGGAAGTTGATTTCTGGTGACTATTTTCCGGCCGAGCTTCCCGAAGCCGCCGCCAAGAAGGTCCTCAAGATCAACACCAAGAGTGCTGAGGAGCAGTCTGCTCCGGCAAGCCCTAGGGTTTGTTCCGTTGAAGCAGACGCTCCCGACAAGTTTTGCTCCGGCAAGCTTGCCGGGGAACGTCAAGCTCCGGCTGAGCCGCAGGTTCTCGCCGTAGAAGCGGATGTTCCCGCAGCAGCAGATGTGCCTTTAGTCCTTGTTGTCGAGCCACAAGATCCAGCATGGGCGCAGCAGATTGTCCGTTTCCTTCAGACAGGAGAACTTCCCGAAGAGCAAGAAGAAGCAGAAAGAGTAGCCTAGCAGTCAAGTACGTACCAGTTTGTCGACAACACACTGTACAGAAGAAGACTCAACGGTGTGAAATTGAAGTGTATTCACCAGGAAGACGGACAAAAGTTGTTGGCAGAGATACATGGAGGAATATGTGGTCACCACATTGGCGCAAGAGCACTTGCCGGCAAAGCATTCCGGCAAGGTTTCTTTTGGCCGACAGCCCTCCAGGATGCAACTGCACAAGTAACCAGGTGTGAAGCGTGCCAGTTCCATTCCAAGCAGATACACCAGCCAGCTCAAGCTCTCCAGACGATCCCTTTATCTTGGCCATTTTCGGTCTGGGGGCTCGACATCCTCGGCCCCGTTCCCCGAGCAGTCGGGGGCTTTGAGTACTTGTACGTTGCAATCGACAAGATCACAAAGTGGCCGGAAGTGGAAGCAGTGAGGAAGGTGACAGCACAGTCAGCAGTCAAGTTCTTTAGGTCGATTGTTTGCCGCTTCGGGATCCCTAACAGGATCATCACCGACAATGGTACGCAATTCACGAGCCGCACCTTCATGCAGTACGTCCAAGATCTTGGCGCCAAGGTCTGCTTCGCTTCTGTTGCTCACCCAAGAAGCAACGGTCAAGCGGAGAGGGCAAATGCTGAAGTGCTGCGTGGGCTCAAGACCAGAACTTTCGACAGGCTACACAAGTGCGGAAGAAACTGGATTGAGGAGCTGCCGGTGGTTCTTTGGTCGATAAGGACGACGCCAAATCGAGCCACTGGCCAGACACCTTTCGCTCTAGTCTACGGAGCAGAGGCAGTTCTCCCCACGGAACTCGTATACGGGTCACCTCGAGTGCTCGCTTATGATGAGCTTGAGCAAGAGCAGCTGCGACAAGATGACGCACTGCTCCTTGAGGAAGACCGTCTTCAGGCTACTGTACGAGCTGCTTGCTACCAGCAAGCTTTGTGCCGCTACCATAGCCGCAAAGTTAACGCCAGAATTCTCGAGGAAGGCGACCTTGTTCTTCGGCGCGTTCAGTCCGCCAAGAATTCCAACAAGTTGACGCCGAAGTGGGAAAGCCCTTACCGGGTGAAACGAGTCACTAGGCCTGGCGATGTCCGCCTTGAGACCGAAGATGGCATTCCGGTGAGCAACTCCTGGAACATTGAGCATCTTCGCAAGTTTTACCCGTAAGGCGCGATTGCCGGAACCCGTTCCGGCAACCACCTTTTGTACAAGTCTTGCCGCTGTTGCATGTAATCCTTTGTACAAAGCCGGGCGCAGACCCCGTGCATAAGTAAAGCTCATGTGCTCCGCACATCTTGTCAATTTCATGCTTTTTATTTTTTGCATGTGTTAGCTGACACTTTGTGCAGCACCTACCCCCGGTAAGCAATAACGAGCCGTAAGGCTCCATATCATTATTTTCTCTTCTTTCTTTTTTCTCCTCAAGGAAAGGAAGGTTCCCTCGCCCACAAGTTTGCCGGGTGGGGAGGAGGAGATAATGGTATGGACCAGGCGTCGTTCAAGAAAGTTTCGCCTTGCCGGGAAGCAAACAACAGAAAAGCTAAGTTGCCAAAGTTTGAGCAATAAGATTTTTAATTTTTAAGTTACCTTCCTTGAACGACCGTGCTTTGTATGGAAAACCTGTGCGCGGAGGAACCAACTCGTAGCTAGTTGTGCCCTTACTTTGTTTCGAGTCTCGCTCAACAACTAAAGTGTGCTGCGACTAGAGTCGCGCCCTTACTTTGTTTCGAGTCCGCTCAACAACTTAAGTGAGCTGCGACTAGTTGCGACAAGGTTTCTTGTCGGTAACGGCACCGCCAGCAGGCTGCTGACGTCCCGCACTCAGCGCTCACGGCTAAGGTGCCTGCGCCGACAAGTTCCCTAAAAGCGTAAGGCAAAAACATACAAAGGAAGGAATCAAGTAAAGGAAATAACATAGCAATCGTTACCCAAAATAGAGTTATAATACAAGATAGCTTGTCCCGACTCTAACAGATTGTTCTCGTAACATGACAAGCAGCGACAAGAAAAGAAGAAAACGGGCGAGCCTAGTCTACGCGATCGCCCTCAACCCTCTTGATCCCGCTCACCTTGTCCACAATGGGTGCGACAAGGGCCTTGAGCGCTTCCAGATCAGCATCCGGCGGCAGGGACTTGAGGACATTGGTGAGGTTGAGGCCTGGATTGCGGAAGGCCACCTTCACCAAAAGCTTTTGAAGAGCTCCCGCGCAAATCTTGCGCGACTCGTTAGCCAGCCGCTTTGGAGTCGTCTCCCGGAGTCGCTGGAGGGCCGTCGCCACACCTTTGAAGAACAAGGTGAGCTTGGCGCTGGGTTGGAGGTTCTCATCAGAGGGATACCCGAGATCCTCCATCCCCAGCTGCGCCAGCTCCCTATCAATATCTACGGCAACATTGACAAGACCCTCCGTCCAGTGCTCCATAGTCTCCCTAAAAGTGTTCCGGGCGGCAGCAGCACTCTCCAGCAGCGCCTTGTCGGCCTTGATCTCCTCCTTCAAGGCCGCCTCCTGTTCCCTGGCGCCGTCCAGCGTCTTGGTCAAAGTAGTCAGCTTCAACTCAAGATCTGCGTTGGAGTCCTTGGCGGCGCGAGCTCCTTGCCCTTCTCGGAGAGACGGACCTACAGCTCTCCAAAGCTGTGGGCGTCCTTCTCCCGCTCACGCTTGAGCGCGGCAAGCTCTTCACCGCTCGCCTTGAGGTCGGCCTCCAGCTGTGCCACCTTCGTCTCCAGCTCCTTCTTGGCGGCCTCGGCAGCTGCGGCAGCATCCTCTGCTTGCTTGAGGGCTCCGCCAAGTGATTGCTCGCGCACGGCAAGCTCCTCCTCGTGGCTGTCGAGCTTAATCTTCCGCTGCGCCAGCTCGCCCTCCTGCGCAGACAGCTTCTCAGCGGCAAGCCGCTGTTGCTCTTCGACGTCAGCCTTCTCGAGGAAGAAGGCCTTGTGCTCCTCGGCGAGTTGCTCCCGCTCCTCCGCCAGGGACCGGAGAGCTTCCTGGTTGAGACCCCGGAGCTCCTCCGCGCGCTTCTCGATGTCCACTCCCGCCTTCGCGACAAGCGCCTCGCGGGATTCCAGTTTGGTTTGCCGGGCGCAGTAGAGCGACAATAGCTTCCGCAGCAGCCGCTCCTCCTCAGGCTCGCCGCTACTGCTGCTCGGCGCGTCAACTAGCGTCAGCCCAGCGGAGGCGAGCACCTCTCCATCGAAGCTTTCTCCCTCGACCGGCGCCCTGGAGCTTGACGCCCAGGGGAGTTTGATGAAGACGCCATCGCCGGCCTTCAAGTAGGCGCCTAGTTGGGCTCTTCAGAGCCTGGCGCTGCGGCAGCGGCGGAAGGGTCGGCGGTCGGCGTAGCGCCTGGCGCTCCTGCGGCCTCAGGGCCGTCAGTGCGATAGCCAGACCACTCGCCAGCTGCTGCGACGGCAGCCTTGGCGGCCTCTGCGCCGGCGGGATCATTACCGTCGGCTGCTTCTTCGGTGGCGGCGGCGTCGTCAGCAGCAACCTCGATCTCCATCGGCTCCACAGCAGATGGATCTGACAGCCAAAAAAAGAAAAGATCAAGTAAATATCCAAAAAGAAGATCAAAAGAAGAAGAACCCAAGGGAAGTTTTGAAGCAAGAAGATTACCTGTACCGGGTTCTGCAGTCGTGGTCTCCGTCGCCGGGGGGCCGCTGGTGTTGTCCCTTGCCGAAGACTTCTCCCTTGCCGGAGAGCTCTCCCTCGCCGGGGAATTCTCCCTTGCCGGAGAGTTCTCCCTTGGCGGCGTAGTTGAAGCAGATGGCATGTCGGGGGCGGTCTCCGGGCGCTCCTGGTGAGGTTGATCTGCTCCTACACAAACCAACAATCAGATATCAGCAAAGAAAAGGCATCCACACGCGCCTAACAGCGGAAAGTGAACCATATACTTACGCTGGGGGCTGCTCTGAAGATTAGTTGCCGGGTCCGGCAAGGTGGTCTCGGTGGGTTCGTCCTCGACGATGATCACCTCCTCTCTCCTCGCCGGGACCTTCGCCCTCTTCGCCGCTCTCTGGGCCAGAGTCCTGAAAAGGAATAAGTCCAGAGTGAAGCAAATGAGATACAAGGCAAAAACAGCAAGAATTGAAGAAATGCAAGTACAACAAGAATCTTACTCTTCTTCTTCCTCGTCGGAGCTGAGCGCGGAGAAATCGAAGTCCGGCTCGCGTCCGGCGCGAGGAGGCGGAGGAGTAGGTGCCCTTGGCCGCTTGGCGGGAGCAGTGGCGGTGGTCTGAGACGAGCCCGCTCCGGCTGCCGCCGTGGCGTGAGAAGCGGCAGGAGCAGAAGCGGTGGTCCGAGAAGACCCCGCTCCAGTTGCCGCAGCAGCGCGAGGTGCTCCCGCGGCAACAGTGCTTGCCGCGGTGGAGCGTGTCGCGTGGCGCGGCGGCTGTTGACTCGTCTGCCGCTCCGCTACGTCCCCGGCTTTGCGGAGACGCCTTCTTGGTGGAGCAGGGGGCTCGGCTTGCGGTGAGCTGTCTGAAGATGAGGAGGAAGAGGAGTCGATCTCCAACGAGCCGCTCGTATTCTCGACGGGCTCGCTCGACTCGACGTCATGCCCGGCAAGCTCTTCCTCGCAGGCAAACTCCTCTCGCTCGGCAAGGCTTGCCGCCTCCGCTGCCTCTGCCTCCTCCACGGTGAACCCAAACTCGCCCGCGGCTGTGGCTGCCGCTGCCTCTTCCAGCCTAGTGGCGATGCGTTTCATCTCCTCTTCAGTGGTGTCGCGAGTGAGGCCTCTCTTGTCGTCGGAGCGGACCGGCTTTTCTACCAAGCCGTCAAAGAACTCCTGCACGACGACATCTTCAGGCTCTTGCCAAGTTGGAACAATCCCATGCGAGTCGCACAGCGGCATCATTACACGGATGCGGTCGAGCGAGGAGTTATTGCATAGCGGAACGACGTCCTTCGGCAACCTGAACACTTCGGGATGCTGGGGGTTGTACTTGAATAGCTCCTGGAGCATCGCGTTGAGCTCCAGAACAGTGAAGTTGAAGTTGAGGCCCGGACGCAGCCTCATGATATCTGCCGCATTCTTGAACTCCCAGGCGGGTCTCCTCCTCTACTGCAGGGGGGCGATGCGGCGGCGAAGAAAATCTGCGCCAACCGCGCCTATAGTGATCCCGGCAAGCCTGGGGCGTTGGATCCAGGCGATGGCAATCTTCAGCCTGTCGTCTTCCGGGGCCACGTTGCTCCAATCGCTGCCGCGCACTACTGGGGTTTGGCGCCGGGCTATAAAAGGTTGCGGGTTCTCCTCGACGACCCAGCACCAGTCTGCTCTCCATTCCTCCCACTTGCCGCGGAGCTCTTCCTCCAGATAAGCGCCCTTCTTGCCGGCCCTCGAGATCCAGGAGACTCCGCCGGATAAAGGCTCTCCTCTCTCAACTTGGGGCATAAAGAAGTGGCGAAAAAGAGCTACATTTGGATAGACTCTGACAAAGTTTTCGCAGAGATGTGCGAAAACTGCCATGGTCAGAACGGCGTTGGGGGTGAAGTCAAGGAGGCGGAACCCGTAGGTGTTCATGATATCACAGAAGAACTCACAGAAAGGCGGGCAGAGCCCGCAGTAGAAGAACAAGGCGAAAAAGGGGTATCCAGTTGGAGCCATTTTCCAAGCGACGGCTGGAAGTACCTTCGTGCGCGGATGCGCCCGCGTCTCCCCCGACCAGAAGAGGTAGTAGTACTCCCTCAGCTCCCTCGCGGCGAGCTTGGGGGGAAGATTGCCCGCTCCTTTCGCAGCGCCGCGAGCCGCTGCGCCTCAGCCGACTTCACGGCCTTCCCCTTCTCGCCTTTCGGAGCCATGGCGGAAGTGGTGAGGGAGGTCGACGGAGTTGGTGGTGCTGGTGGCGATGGGGGGCGGAGCGCCGCTCTCTTTCAGCTTTCGGAAGAAGGGGAGCGGCGGAGGTTTTCGAGGTTGGAGTAGCACTGGCGGATGGGCGAACTGCCCCTGTTTCCCCTGCTTATAAGGAGGGAGGGGCGGACGTTCCGCCTTTCCGAATAAAGAAACCACCCACGATCTCCCCCACGACGCCGCAATCAACGCGTGCCATTCGGGGAGGGCGCGGTGGATACGGAGTGAGATACGGCGTGACCCAGGCCGCTCGTGCCCGTGCCCTGTTTTGGGCCTGGCCCAACAGCGCTCGGCACCGTGTGTGGCCCAGGCCCGGGGGCTCCTGTCGGTGTACTAGAGTAGCGGTACCCTAGTATCCCGAACTTGTGCACGGGCAGTCGTAGCATCCCGCGGCAAGGCTTGCCGGGTGACTGCCAAGGTCCTCCGTGGTTCCTTCGGAGCCATTCAAGAACAAAGTATTCAAGCCAAGGAGACAAGACCCCGGCGAGAGGAGCTTGCCGGGAAGGCCACTCAAGGCACATGACCCCGGCGAGAGGAGCTTGCCGGGAAGGCCAACCAAGGCATCTCAAGGAACTTGCCGCGACGCGCCACGCGTCCCGGCAAGACCCGGTGAGCGGCAAGCTCCCGGACACGACAAGACAACGACCGCGGCAAGCTACCACTCTGTACCCGCGCTCCGGCGCATCCACCAACGTGTCGCTCTGGGACCCTTCCAGGCGTACGTGGCGGGAGGCTGTGCAGCCAGCGGTGCACAGTGGCAAGCGGCGCAGACAAGATCGCCATTGTGGCGAGCGGTGGCGTCCCTGACGGTCCCTTTTTGCACTGTTTGGGCGACGCAGATGGGCATTCAATGCCTTTGTCCCCTGCCGCCAGGGTTAGGTATGATACACTGTATAGGTAGTTGTACCAACCGCAACACCTTTCCATTTTTACCCTTGTCTATGTTGCCACCTGTCGGTGACCCCTTGAGTATATAAAAGGAGGCCCATGCGCAACGTAGAGGGGGGGTTCGAACAGAAGAACACTCACGCTCGGTCTCGTTAGCAGCTGGTGTGTATTGTAGCACTCCGCGCTCCCGAGCAAGAACTCAATACAAACCACAAAGCAGGAGTAGGGTTTTACGCATCCGTGTGGCCCGAACCTGGGTAAACTGCTCGTGTGCTTCGCCTCGATCTGCTCTTCGTGCGATCTCCGCCCCTGCCGAACCGAAAGGGACTCGGTCCGCCGGTCCCATAGGTGTTCGTGGATCAGTTTCCCCGACAATGAGTGAGCTGAAGTTCTTCCTCGATCTTCAAATTCGTCAGCAAAGCAACGGCATCTTCATATCTCAAGAGAAGTACCTCAAAGATTGCCTGAAAAAGTTTCGAATGCAAGACTGCAAAGGGTACTCGACGCCAATGCCTACTAAACATCATCTGGGTCCCGACACCAATGGTAAAGAGTTTGATCAATAGGTATACCGCTCCATGATTGGTTCTTTACTTTATTTATGTGCATCTAGGCCAGATATTATGCTTAGTGTTTGCATGTGTGCTCGATATCAAGCGGCACCAAAGGAGTCGCATCACTTAGCTGTGAAGCGAATACTTCGATATTTGGCTTACACCCCAACACTAGGATTATGGTATCCACAGGGCTCAGAGTTTGATCTAGTAGGATAAGTTGATCGCAAGTCCACATCAGGCACATGTCACTTTCTAGGACGATCACTTGTATGTTGGTCTTCAAAGAAGCAGAACTGTGTATCACTCTCCACTTCTGAATCTGAATACATTGCTGCTGGATCTTGCTGCGCTCGGCTTCTTTGGATGAAGCAAACTCTCAAGGACTATGGAGTCCATCTGAAGCATGTGCCACTCTACTGTGATAATGAAAGCGCCATCAAGATTGCCAACAACCCAGTTCAGCACTCGAAGACAAAGCACATTGAAATTCGTCATCACTTTCTCAGAGATCATGTTATGAAGGAAGATATTGATATCATACACGTCAATATTGAAGAGCAACTGGCAGATATCTTCACAAAGCCCTTGGATGATAAAAGGTTTTGCAAGTTGCGGTGTGAGCTAAATATCTTAGAATCCTCAAATGTCCTGTAATCAAGCACACATCCTAACACTTATTCGTATTGATGACTTAGATGTGCAACACACTAAGTAAAGTATATCTTCAATCAATGAAGACTTACATTCTAAGTGTGAATACATTAACATGGAATTTGAGTTCGGAGCGCCACGATAATTGTGCGCCATGTATGGGTCTAATACTTCCTATACGGTGGGTAACGCCACCACCAAATTCTTGTTTGAAGTGTTTATCGTGGCGTTACATTTGCAAAGTCTTCACACTTGGTTTATCTTCATATAGGACATATATATATATATATATATATATATATATATATATATATATATATATATATATATATATATATATATATATATATATATATATATATATATATATATATATATATATATATATATATATAATTGTGTTCTGTCCTCAACAGCATTCACTTATAGCTATGTCTTCGTATTTGAATCTTTTGGACTAAGTGAATGTGATCGGACCCTAACCTCTCTATGCTTTCTCATCTCACACTCTGTCTGTCCAAATCATATGCATTCTGTTGAAACTGTCAAATATCTTCTCTGCATCCTTGTCAGCAGATGATACGGAGACAAACTTTAAATCTGATTTTAAT
Organism: Secale cereale; assembly: GCA_902687465.1. Lineage (NCBI taxonomy): Eukaryota > Viridiplantae > Streptophyta > Magnoliopsida > Poales > Poaceae > Secale > Secale cereale. The sequence continues at coordinate 600,265,564 of LR738711.1, read as the reverse complement.
GCTCCATCCGTTATGCCTGAAACCCGGAGAAGCCAGAACGACCACTCCGACAGTCGTGGTGTACGTGGGATCGTGTGACAACTCCCAATGCATTACATGACCGCCACATGTCACTCGTACGTGAACCGTCAGGCGCACCTGAGTAATTACGTTGTGTCGTCTCCCATGCCTATAAATGCACGTCCCATCACGGTCAAATGCTCTTCTACCACCTCTCCACCTCGACCAACCCTAGCGCCTCCGCTAGCTTTCGACGACGTCGGCGATGAAGCGCTTCGCTGCCGCAACTTTGTCGACGCCGTCCTCACGCCGGCCACGGACATCTTTTACTCCGCCGTCGTCGTAGCTGTCCTCCGTCGCCAAGTTAAGGCACATAAGACCAAACTGCTGGGCATCCAACTCCTCTCCGTCTAAGCAGTTCATCGTGTGGTAAATAAAACTTGCTTTTTACCATCTTCTAGATCCATAAAGATTCATCTATTTTACCACAAGAGGTTTCTGCATACTTAGATATATAGATCTATCCTGTCTGCATCTCATATCTTGCCTAGTACATTCACATATGCTTAAACCATAGTTAGATTCCTCACTTGTACCTATTCGTGGATTCGTACAAATCTGGAACCAACTCTCATGAGTGAATGTCTTCGCGCTATGAGGTCAAAGTCTTCAAAACTGTTTTAATCTTCAAAACTTCTGACAATGCATATGACTCCCTCGCATCTCTAATGCTGTCACAGGTACATGTCCGTGGGAGAATCCCTTGGTTCTCATAGTGTGCATTCGTTTATAGAGTTTTTGCAGCGTCACATTCACTCCCCTGAAGACAGTTCCTGTCTGACCAGCAGACCGAAGCATTTGCCTGTTTTGAAGCAATTCAGTTTGAAGCCCTTCAGGTTGAAGCAAATGGCAACTGACAAGACAGTAAGAAAGGGTGGCAGACGGCGCTGTGGCAACACCTCCATTGATTTGCCTCCTGATCTCAGTGAGATATACAAGACTGATCCAGAGGAGGATTACAATCAGAGGAAGACACGAATCCAATGGATTCGAAGATACTGGGTTAAACAGTGGTTTAAGTACAGGTTCGTGACCCAAGAGTATGCTGAGAAGAACGCCATCAAGCATCCATGGGGAGATATCACTTATAAAAATCTTCCCCCCAAGACTTGTGCTGAAGCCATTGCTCAAGGCTTCTATCCTTGCATGGACAGAGGGCCTCAGCCTGCTGATGCTGATCCAAGCTCTCTGCTTTGGTGTCGCGACGACAATCCGTTCAAGCGAAATCTTCAATTCACCAAGAACTCGGCCAAAGAGAACAAGAAGCTTTGGGGATTAGACTTCAATCCTGGCCCCTCTGCACCCCACGCTGATGGCACGCGCGAAGCTGAACCAAATCTGGTTGGGCCCTTCTACAACTTAGAAGGACTCATCAGTCACATAAGGGTTCAAGGGGCGGATGTGGATCAGCCTGAAGCAGATGCTGATTCTGAAGAAGCGCCTGCAACGCCGAAGCCCAAGAAGAAGAAATCAAAGGCTTCGAAGACCACTCCACCAATTGCTTCTAGAGTGAAGACTTTGGGCACTGCTCCACCTGCACCAAGTGTGCAATCTGAGGAACACTCTCGTATCTCCAAGAGCAGACAGCTGAAGAGGAAGCCATCACGCAACCCCAGTCCAGCTCTCACTCCTGATGCTGTGCTGAAGACTGCCAATGATGCCCTTGATCTCTCAAGTGATGAAGATCATGGTGATGATGCTCTGAAGCTATTAATAAAGAGCAAGCAAGATGCTGAAATCTTCAATGATTTGCCGCTCTTTGACGTTGAAGTGCTCAACAACTTCATTGATGAATGGTTTGACACACCCAACCTGAGCATCGACGATCTGCAGCTTCCAGTTGGCCTCAGTGTCTCCTTCCATGGTGCCATTGCTTCTGAGCTGGCTCTGGCTCAAAGAATTGTTGAGCTAAAGCAAAAGATAGATTATGAAAAGGCTCAGGTTATGATGCACGAGCTCAAGGAATCCTTTCGCCAGCGGCGTGATGAAGCCAAAGGTTCTCGTGAGCAAATCAAGGACTTGGCTGCCAAATGCGTTCAAGCATTCAATGAAGCTGAAAAGCGCAAGGCTCTTGGGCGTCCTGGCATTGACCCACTGATGGCTGCCAAGAAGAAGAAGAAGCTACCTGTGCCCAAAGCTGAAGAATCTGGGCAGGAAATCCCTCGCATAGTCTTCCCTGCTAGCATGACTGGCACGAAGCCTAAGACAACCCCAACCGCTTCAAAGCTCAAGAAGACTAAGGTGGCTGAAGCTGAAGCTCGCAAGCGTAAGCAATCTACTGATGAAGCTCCACCCACCAAGAAGCGCAAGACCAAGAAGGATAAGGCTGCTTCCAAAGAGCCTATCATTGTCGAGCCAATCTCAGTTGCTCGCCCTGCATCTGCCCAGAGAGAACGAAGAATAACTGTTCATGAGCCTGCTCCCACAGAGGTTGAAGACATTCCAGCTGTTGACCCCACCGCAGCTAAAGACATTGGTCCTCAAGACAATGTTGAAGATGATGAAGTCCTTCCTCAAATCGAATACAACATTGAATCTTCGCATGTTCTTACGAACAGCGAACGCATCAGCATTGGTTGTCCATTGACACCAATTGCACAGGATGACACGTGGGCTGATCACCCACAGGATACACTAGCCACACCTCTGCAAACTCAAGACGCCAGTACAGTGCTTGAAGATGAAGACTTTGAGGCCCAACAACCTCCATCCCCTCAGGCGTCGCCAGCTTTTCGCAGGCTTCGCAAAGGACCAAGGCCTCAAGTCGTCGCCCCAAGTGTTCCAGAAGGAGTAGAGCAACCATCTGCACCTGATGTTGCTCCTACTGTGAACCCCTCAGAATCTGAAGCCAAAGTGGCTGAAGATATTCCGGCTGCATCAGCCGAAGAAGAACCACCCCAACAAGAAGAAGAACGTACTGCCACACCCCCTGTTCTCAAGGAGAACATGTCCGACCCTCCAGCTCCTGAAGTGGAGGCTACAAATTCAGAGGCTGCCACCACCAACACTGAAGCCAATGACATGGTCATGGCTGAAGCTAATGTGGCACTTGAAGACACTATGGCGCCTGAAGTGACTGCGCCTGAAGTAACTGCTCCTGAAGCCAGTGCTGTGCCTGAAGCCAGTGATGCGCCTGACGCCAATGCTGCACCTGAAGCAAATCTGCAGCTTGAAGATAATGCATCTGCTCCTGTTCCGCCTCCACGGCCCCATACCATTGAGCAAGCATACAACAAGGATGATTAGCTTGTTACTGTCCGGTGGCCCATTCTGATTCTGCCACCTACCACTGAACCGCGTGTTACTGGTCCTCATGTTGATCATCATGTTGCGCACAGGCCCCAAGTTCAGAAGCCTAAGCCAAGACAGCCAAGGTTTCCAGGTATTGCAACCTCTTCAGGGTCATTCAATGCCAATAGCTTCACTGCGCACAACACCTTCTTTGACAGTTCCAGGAACCCATATTCCAAGCCAAGAATATCATCAGATAGGTTCTAGAGCCATCAGCAGCGCCGCTACTACTCAAGAGTACTCTATGATCAAGGGCGCATCTTCCCTCATATGCGTCTTGACACTGAAGTTATTGCTGGTCTGCCTTGCCTGGAGGAAGCTCTTGACTGCTTCGGTGATGCTGTCCTACTCAATTTTGTCACAGATAAAGAGCATTGGAATGAAGAGCTGCTTCTGCAATTCTATGCAACACTCCACATCCGAGGCTATAGCAGGGATCCGAAGACATGGGTCCTTGAGTGGATGTCAGGCAATGTGCATCATGAAGCTAAAGCCTTTGATCTCATTGAGCTTACTGGCCTGCCCACTCCAGGAGATCTCTATGATCCTGGCTGTCAATTGCACACTGAAGCCTTGGAGAGTATATTTCAGAAGCGCTAGCCCAACATGAGCCAAATGCTCAGCATGATGAAGCCTCTGCCAAGTGATGCTGAATATCCTAAGGAATTCTTTGTTGAAGACCTAGAGTACCTGCCGCGCTACATCTATCACATCATAAGGCGTACTCTCTGGCCAACCAAAGGACATTCTTCTTCAGCCAAGCTTGAAGGCACTATGAAGACTTTGGTCTTCTACATCTTCAATGGCATCAGCTTCAATGCTCAAGATTTCTTCATTAGGCAAATGGCTATGTTTGGAGCTGATCTATTTGGTCTGAAATTTTATGCCCCTTGGATAATGCGCCTCATCAAGCTGCATTCAGCTGTCACCTATCAGCCCTCTACTCGCAACCATCAAATTTTCTTGCCTGAGGTTGATCTGTCAGCTGAAGCCATCTACCAAGAGCCTGCCAAAGAGCCAGTTAGTCTTCACAATGCTGATCACCAGAGGTTCACTCCGCAGATTGAAGGGGTTCCAGCAGTCTCACGCATTTATCCTCTGGCTGGCCGTACTCGTCTACCTCGCCACGCTGAAACAGAAGCCACTGAAAGCACCATCGCTCAAAGGCCTCAGAAGCGATCTCGTGTCTTGAATAAGCGAGAGCTTCTGGTATCCCTTCATCAGAAACAGGACAAGCATCACCTCTGGTTAAAGCGTCAGATGCAAAGCCTCTTGGTGGATATAAATCGCATTCGCAATCTTGCCACCAAGAATGCCTTTGTTGCTCATGAAACATGTCAGATGTCTTGGAAGAGTTTGACCTTGCTGAGTGCTGAAGAGGATCTTCAAGACGATGGCTTCACTGAGAGATCCAAGGACTGCTGTTATGCGTCGAACTCCATCTCTTGAAGATTCTGAATACTCCTCCTCCGCTGCAACAATTGACGCCAGGGCGATCGATGATCAGGATGATGCTACTTCACCGCCTCCTACTTCAGCGTGCATCGACACTACACCAACTACTTCTGCACCGCCAAACAACAACACTGACCCTGCATCCTCTTCTGCTCCAACTGGGAACGAGTAGAAGCTCTATGTCTTCAAACCTTTTTGGTCCTTACTGACAAAAGGGGGAGAAGCATATGAGTTGATAGTCTTCAAGCGGGTCCATATGGGCGGGTGCTTTATAATTTGCCTAGTGTTTACAACTCTCATTTTGCTACATTTTGTTCTTTGAGTTGTAACACTTAAACTGATGGTCGTCTGCTACGTTCTTATGCCACTCTGTAATGCGATGATAAATTCCGCATCTGCTATCTTATTTTCCGCACTTAGTCATTATTGCAGACGTCCATCTTTCATTATGCATGTCATTATCTTCGACATATCAATTGTGCATGATGAATTGTCTTCATAAGTTGAAGAGGATCTCCACAAGTACAACCTGCCATGTGCATTTGCATTCAAAGGCAAATCAACCATATGCACATCTTCAGGGGGAGCCTTTTGCTACTTACGAAGACAATACCTTTATCCTTTACAATTTCACATATCTTTATCCCCGTTGAAAACTTCAACCAGTTTGTCATCAATCACCAAAAAGGGGGAGATTGTAAGTGCATCTAGTGCCACCCCTAGTTGGTTTTGGAGTATTGACGACAAACTTGGTTGAGGGACTAATGTGTTTGTGAGAATTGCAAGATAACACAGGTAGTGGTCCCTCATTGATTCGGTTAACCTATCGGAGATGACCCCTAAAAATGTATGAAGACATTAATATCAGTGGTGGTATATGAAGATAATCATATTGAAGACTATGACTTGAGAAGACATTGTGTGAAGACTATGGAGAGCGAAGGCGTAGATGTTTCGTTGTTTCCTTTTCTTCTTTGTTGAGTCATAGGAACCACCGTACTGTTAAGTGGGGTCCAAGTGAACTAAGTCAGAGTGACTGAAGTGATGCTCAACCAAATCCTATGTCTTCGAGCGAAGACTATGAGAGCAAATCTTATCCAGAGGCGGATGAGTCAGCTTTACTTGGAGCTCAAGTAAAGTTGCCGTGTGTGTTTGAAATCTGACCGTTGGAACACGTGTCAGTTCCTTAGTGACCCAGGGTCACTTCAGACAAATCAGGTCGGGTTGCCCAGTGGCTATAAATAGCCCACCCCCTACACCATAAATTGGTGGCTGCTCAGAGTTATTGCACGGCTTTTGTCGTTTGAGAGCAACCCACCTCCGAAGCATTTGAGAGAGAAATCCTTGCGAGGACAAAGCCCAAACACCCAGAGCCAAAGAGTGTTAGGCATCACTGAAGTCTTTCTGTCTGTGTGACCTGAAGACTTATTACACTTGAGGACTGTGTATCCTCCAGCCGGTTAGGCGTCGCGTTCTGAGCATCCAAGAGTCATTGTGGATCGCCGGTGAACGAAGTTTGTGAAGGTTTTGAAGTCTACCTTGAAGACTTACCAGAGTGATTGGGCGAGGACTAGGTGTCCTTAGCTCAAGGGGAACAATGTGAAGACGCGGTCTTCTGAGTTAAATCTGAGCCTCCCTAACCAGACGTACAGTTGTCACAGCAACTGGAACTGGTCTAACAAATCACTGTCTTCCCCGAGCTACTGGTTCTATCCTTTCCTTCCCTTTACTTACTGCTCTATGTTGTGAAGACATTGCATGCTTGCCTTATCTGATTGTCTTCACTGAGTATCTACTTGTTGTGATTGGCTTCATTCCTTCTTACTTTATGATCACTACTGCCTAGTTGCTATTAGTCTTCATGCTTTCACTTCTTTGAATACATGACTATGGCTTATCTAGTGTAGTCCACTTTCCGCTGCATACTAATAGGCTTGAGCTTATCGTTTGTATTCGAAACTACCATGTTTTGAAAGTATTTCATAAAAATCGCCTATTCACCCGATTTTTTTTCAAAAGTATGCCTAAATTTATACGAAATTTGAACAATGTTTGTCTGTTTAAAAAAAAACAAATCTATGACCCTGTCGGCTTAGAGTGGGCCGAAAGGCCACCCGTCGGCCAGCACTGGGCCGAGAAGTGGCCTGTCGGCCTTGCCTGGGCCGACCAGTGCCTGTCGGCCTCGCCTGGGCCGACCAGTGGCCTGTCGGCCTAGTCTGGGCCGACCAGTGCCTCAGCCTCAAAATTCTTCCCGCCTCATTTTCCCGCCATAATTCATCCCACCTATTTTTTCCATATTTTCATTGCCGCCAAAATTCTTCCCGCCTCTGTTTCCCGCGAATATTGTTCTCGCCTTTCATTGCCGCCAAAATTCTTCCCGCCATTTATTCCCGCCAACATTCTTCCCGCTTCGGTAGTTCCCGCCATATTTTCCCGCTCTCTACTTCCCGCCATATTTTCCCGCTCTCTACTTCCCGCCATATTTTCCCGCTCTCTACTTCCCGCCATTTTCTCTCGCGCCGTGCTGTTGCTACCGACAACACATTGCTCCTCATCTTTATATACGACATGCCGTTGCCTGCTCTCTCACGGTCTTCTCTTTGCTTCTGCCCACACTGCTTGCTCTTTCTCACTGTCTTCTCTATAGTCCAGCCGCACTTGAAAACACCAACGCGCTAGTCATTATGAGTTTGCCTTGCTCGGATCAAAGCATTAGGCCTACGAAAATGAAGAGTGCGAATTTGCCTCGGGGGGTGGAAGTACTTCGTTGTTGGTGTGGCGATCTCTGTAAGGTGAAGGAGGTGACGGATTTTTCAGATTGGTTGGGCATGAAGTTTTTCATGTGCGCCAATTATGAGGAAGATCCACCCGTTGCTCCTTCACCGTACATCAGGCCTCAGGTGTGTTTCAGTCATGAAGAATAAACACGTTGTTGATATTATTGTTGATTTGATATTTCTATTTCTATTTTGGTTGTAGTCTCCTCCGCCTCTGTGCATGTACTATCGTTGGATTGACACGAAAAAACCGGACTGGGCGGTCACCGAGATTCGTGAAAGAGGTCGTTGTGCATGGGCAAGTTTGGACTTAGAAGAGCGCCAAGCGAAGGAGGCAGCAGAGGAGAAAGCAGAGCAGGAGAGAGAGTGGCAAGAGTACTGTGTGAAGCAGAGGGCTTTTCTTGATGAGATGAAGAAGAAAAACCGAGAAGAGGGACTTCGACTGGCGGAGGTGTATCGACAGCGAGAGGAGGCCCGTGAGGCTGAGAGGCAGATAAAAAAAGAAAGGGCTCGTGCAGCCAAGGCAGCAGAAGAAGCTGGTGATGGAAAAGGAAAATATCCCCGTTGGACTCAGTAGATTTATGTTATTGTATCGTAACCTTCGCATTGCAGCAAGTTGTATCTTAAAATTCGCAATGAACTATATCGTAAGATTTATATTATGAAGTTTAGTAGTACCTTGTAAGTCAGATGTACCTTTATCGTAATGAACTATTGCAGTTTCTTTGGAAATGTAACTGGAATGACAATGCGACTTAATAGTAATATGTCTCATACTCTGATAGAAGTGCGATAATAAAACATACATCAATCATGTCTCATACATAGATAATGACTCTACATAGATAATGTCTCATACATAGATAACCATATCACTGCTGTGGACGACGACGAGTCTGGGTCTTCCTCGGACGAGGACCGGAAGGCGATAAGCGCGAAGGCGGTGGACGATGCTGACGATTACCACGACCATAGATAATCTCATCTGTCTGTGACTCCTGCGTGAACGGTGGTGGTGGAGTGTGAAGAACTGTCTGTGACAAGTCATAGGTGTTTGCAGCTCGGTCGTCGTCATCGGCGTCGCCGTCTAAGTACGAACCACCACTAAGCATCGGTGACTGGACTGAATGCATGAACTGCTGCGGCTGACTACCGACTGCAGTAAAGTAAAACATGCGAAATTGATTGGCGAACCTACACTGTTTAAAAGAATGTACAAAGTAGTGTTACCTATGTCCATCTGATGATGATGCCAGGAAGAACCATACCCAGCTTGGAAAGTTCTCACCCTCCACAAATGCCATGGCAAGTGGGATGATTTGATTGTTCCCGTCCACACCAATTGCGGTCAGGATTTGCCCTTTGTACTGACCAGTCAGGAATGTACCATCCACAAACATCACAGGAGGACAATGCCGGAAAGCTTCGATGCACATAGCGAAAGAGAAGAATACTCATTTCAACACCTTGAAATCTTGTATACTCTCCAACCTCGTGTGCTGTATGTTTACATAAGTGCCGGGATTCCTCTCCTTTAGTATGGCAAGGAGACGGACAACATTATCATATGAGTCGAAGAACGTCCCAAACCTTTCCTCCATAGCCTTCTGCTTAGCCCTCCAAGCCTTCCCATAAGGAATGTCATATTTCCATCTGACCTTCACTGCTGTCTGGATGTGTTTTGCTTCCATATCTTTCTTCTCCACTATCTCAGTATACATGAGTTGCGCAATGAGAGTTGAAGTCAGGTTTGGATGACGAACCAATAGGTTTCTCCTCACACAATTATGTGGGATCACATTGGTGACAACCCAGTGGATGTTATACTTCGGCACGTGCCCGTGCACCTTCGCAGGACAGCCTTTTTCAACACACTTCACGGTATAGTTTGTTGGACTTGATATGTGTGTCCGAAAAACCGTTTGCGTAGACATAGCCCACTTTATCACCGCATACTTCAATTTTTTCTTTGTATCAAACATAGCCCCTATCTGGACTTGGTTCAGATTATACTGCCATGGAGTCTCATGGACATCGTTGACCGTAAGGCCGGTGGATATGTCCTGATCCCATGCAGAAGGAATCGGTACCTCCACTTCATCCTCGGAATTTTCAGAATCCAGATCCTCAGCCAATCCATCCTCATCCTCTTCCTCCATCACCCTCTGCATTTCCTCCTCTTCCTCATCCACATCAGAATCCAGATCCTCCGCCAATATAATCGACCGACTACTCTGCCCAGTATTATGACCACAAACATTGTCGGACACGAACTCTGACTCTTTCTCGACTTGGATAGCATCCACATCCGGTGGCTGTGACCCGGATAAATAATTCTCGTTAGCCACTTGACTACCTTGGCCGGGTTCATACCCCACGTGAAGTTGTACGGTATTCTCCTCCTTCGCCATAGGTTGCACTAGAACATATGGGTGGATTCTTCGGTCTCGGCAACGACTTAACAGAGTCAACCAATGCTGGCTCCTATTTACCGGCATCAACTCCCACTTCACATTTTTACAGGATTTGGTCCACAATGCATGAATGTTGACGGAACATACTTCATGATTCAACCCAAAACTAGTAGTCAACCAGTACTTCAACTGTCTAATGTCCAGTCTGTTCGGGTCTGAAAGTGTCATGACGCCATTTTTAAACTCGCTAAGATCAACCCCCAACTCATTATATCGAACATTACCAGGGCCGTAGTAAACAGTCAAATTTATTGATTCAGACATTTTCACCTGTCAGACATTAACAAAAATATTTGTTACCGGCTACACTAACAAAATTTGTTACCGGCTACACTAACAAAAATATTACCGGCTACACTAACAAAATATGTTACCGGCTACACTAACAAAAATATTACCGGCTACACTAACAAAATATGATACCGGCTACACTAACAAAAATATTACCGGCTACACTAACTATACGCTAAAATGTCTATGTACACTAAATATACCTTCGACGCGTGTGTGCCCTTATCGCGTACTCTTCGCACCACCGGACAACACCACCGAAACTCCTCACCACCACCTCCTTCTCCTCCTCACCACCACCAAAACCGCAGCTCCTTCACCCCACCACACCACACCATGGCTCCTCCTCAAATACGCAAAAAAAACTACCCCATAGCAAAAATAAATTGGATGGATCGGTGGAGAATGCTATGATCTATTGATTCTGCTACTTAGAACACAAAATGGCTGGTAGAATGGGTAGATCGATGGGGGGGGGGGTGTGTGTGGTGGTGGAAGAACGAACAGAAGACTAACAGAAGAACGAACCAGAGAAGAACGAGGGAAGAAGAAGAAGCTGCCTTATCCAGTGCCGGTCGGCCCAGGCCAGGCCGACGGGCCACTGGTCGGCCTAGGCCAGGCCGACAGGCCACTGGTCGGCCCAGCCGAGGCCGACTGGTGGCTGGTCGGCCCAGTCGTGGCCGAGAGGCCCCCTTTTGGCCCACTTAAGACCGACCGGGTCATATATTTGGTTTTTTTGCTAACAGCCACACATTTCTCAAAATTCGTATAAATTTAGGCACAGTTTTGAAAAAAAATCTATTCACCCCCCCCTCTAGTCGATATACTGCACTTTCAGCAGGTTTGACCTGGAATTGTTAGTTGACTTTGATGACGTAAGCATTACACCATGCTGACACAGTAAAGTATTTCCGGAATTAAAATAAATCAATAAATGATTTATGAATTTCAGAAAATATTCAAAACTTCTAAAAATCATAGAAATTAACCTATAACTCCAATGAAAATAATTTATATATGAAAAATGACCAGAAAAACCCAAAGAATCTGTCTATGGCGTTTTCATGCATGTTTGAACAACTTACAGCCATTGTTTAGGACAATTTGAATAAATGGCTTTTGAATAATCACATATGGAGTTTGAATTTGATCCTTTGGTTCAAACCAACTTTATTTATTATTGTTGCTAGTTACATTAGCTTAATCAACAACATATTGCCATGTCATTATCATGCATCATATTGTCGCATTGCATTGATTGTGTTCTCTCATGTTTGCCGGTGTTTGTCCCCTCTCAGTAGACGTTGTTCCGATGATGTGATCGATCACACTGATGAAGACACAGTGATATCTTGAGAAGTGGCAGGCAAGGAAAACCCCATTGAGCATTCCGATACAAACCCACTCTCTCGCTCTTGCTCTCTTTTACTGCATTACGACAACAACGCTAAAACTGTTACCTGCTGCGGTAGCTGAACCCCTTTTTCCTCTGCATGACTTGTCATTGCCACAGTAAATAGTTGAAACCCACTAGCATGAGTAGGATTTGTTTGAGCCATGTTGTGCCTACTCATTCATGCTTTCTAGTTATGCTTGCTATGCTTAGAGTTGTGTCAGGTCTGATTCACCGAGAATGAATTGGAATGTGGTGAACATGTCCTACTATTGAGAGCTAAGTCTGTGAACATGATTTGGTAAAGGTAGCGATGAGAGGCCATGTAGGAGTACATGGTGGGTTATCTCATTGAAACCGTCCTCAGGAACTGAGTTCTGTGTTTGTGATCCATGTGTTGGGTTCGTAGCAGAAAATCAAAAAATTTCCTACGCGTCACCATGATCTATCTATGGAGTAATCTAGCAACGAGCATAATGGAGAGTGCATCTACATACCCTAGTAGATCGCGATGCGGAAGCGTTGCAAGAACGCGGATGAAGGAGTCGTACTCGCTGCGATTCAGATCGCGGTTGATTCCGATCTAAGCGCCGAACAACGGCGCCTCCGCGTTCAACACACGTACGGAGCAGGGACGTCTCCTTCTTCTTGATCCAGCAAGGGGGGGGGAGAGGTTGATGGAGATCCAGCAGCACGACGGCGTGGTGGTGGAAGTACCGGGATTCCAACAGGGCTTCGCCAAGCCCTGCGGGAGGAGGGAGATGTGTCACGGGAGGGAGAGGGAGGCGCCAGGGCTTGGGGTGCGGCTCCGATGCGCCTCCCCACTATATATAGGGGTGGAGGGGGCTGGTTTCTTGCCCTCCAAGTCCATTGGGGCGTTGGCAAAGGTGGGGGAAAGAAATCCCATCATTTCCTTTCCCCACCGATTGTTATCCCCCCTTTTTAGGGATCTTGATCTTATCCCTTCGGGATATGATCTTATTCCTTCTAAGGGGGGATCTTGGTGCGCCTTGACCAGGGGTGTGGGGCCTTGCCCCCACTACCCACATTCATGTGGGTCCCCCCATGCCGGTGGGCCCCACTTCGGAACCTTCTAGAACCTTCCCGGTACAATACCGAAAAATCCCGAACATTTTCCGGTGGCCAAAATAGGACTTCATATATATAAATCTTTACCTCCGGACCATTCCGGAACTCCTCGTGACGTCCGGGATCTCACCCGGGACTCCGAACAACTTTCGGGTTTCCGCATACTTATATCTCTACAACCCTAGCGTCACCGAACCTTAAGTGTGTAGACCCTACGGGTTCGGGAGACACGCAGACATGACCGAGACGACTCTCCGGTCAATAACCAACAGCGGGATCTGGATACCCATGTTGGCTCCCACATGCTCCACGATGATCTCATCGGATGAACCACGATGTCAAGGATTCAATCAATCCCGTATACGATTCCCTTTGTCTATCGGTATAGCACTTGCCCGAGATTCGATCGTCAGTATACCGATACCTTGCTCAATCTCGTTACCGGCAAGTCTCTTTACTCGTTCCGTAACACATCATCCCGTGATCAACTCCTTGATCACATATTGTGCACATTATGATGATGTCCTACCGAGTGGGCCCAGAGATACCTCTCCGTCATACGGAGTGACAAATCCCAGTCTCGATTCGTGCCAACCCAACAGACACTTTCGGAGATACCTGTAGTGCACCTTTATAGCCACCCAGTTACGTTGTGACGTTTGGTACACCCGAAGCATTCCTACGGTATCCGGGAGTTGCACAATCTCATGGTCTAAGGAAATATACTTGACATGTAGAAAAGCTTTAGCATACGAACTACACGATCTGTGCTAGGCTTAGGATTGGGTCTTGTCCATCACATCATTCTCCTAATGATGTGATCCCGTTATCAACGACATCCAATGTCCATGGTTAGGAAACCGTAACCATCTATTGATCAACGAGCTAGTCGTCTAGAGGCTTACTAGGGACATGGTGTTTGTCTATGTATCCACACATGTATCTGAGTTTCCTATCAATACAATTCTAGCATGGATAATAAACAATTATCATGAACAAGGAAATATAATAATAACCAATTTATTATTGCCTCTAGGGCATATTTCCAACAGTCTCCCACTTGCACTAGAGTCAATAATCTAGTTCACATCGCCATGTGATTAACACTCACAGGTCACATCGCCATGTGACCGACATCCAAAGAGTTTACTAGAGTCAGTAATATAGTTCACATCAATATGTGATTAACACTCAATGAGTTCTGGGTTTGATCATGTTATGTTTGTGAGAGAGGTTGTAGTCAATGGGTCTGCAACAATCAGATCCCTATGTACTTCGCAAAACTTTATGTCATATCGTAGATGCTGCTACCACGTTCCACTTGGAGCTATTCCAAACTGTTGCTCCATTATACGTATCCAGTATCTCTACTCAAAGTTATCCGGATAGGTGTTAAGCTTGCATCGACGTAACTCTTTACGTCGAACTCTTTATCACCTCCATAACCGAGAAACATTTCCTTATTACTCTAAGGATAATTTTGACCACTATCCAGTGATTTACTCCTGGATCACCTTTGTACCCTCTTGCCAGACATGTGGCAAGGCACCCATCAGGCGCGGTACTTAGCATGGCATACCGTATAGAGCCTATGACAAAAGCATAGGGGACGACCTTCGTCCTTCCTCTTTCTTCTGCCGTGGTCAAGTTTTGAGTCTTACTCAACTTCACACCTTACAACTCAGGTAAGAACTCCTTCTTTGACTGATCTATTTTGAACTCCTTCAAAATCATGTCAAAAGTGTGTGTTCTTTTGAAAGTATCATCAGGCGTCTTGATCTATCTGTATAGATCTTGATGCCCAATATGTAAGCAGCTTTATCCAGGTCTTCCTTTGAAAAACTCATTTCAAACAACCCTTTATGCTTTCCAGAAATTCTACATCATTTCGGATCAACAATATGTCATTCACATATACTTATCAGAAATGTTGTGATGCTCCCACTCACTTTATTGTAAATACAAGTTTCTAACAAACTTAGTATAAACCCAAAAACTTTGATCACTCCATCAAAGCATATATTCCGACTCCAAGATGCTTGCTCTAGTCCATAGAAGGATCGCTGGAGCTAGCATATCTTTTAGCATCCTTAGGATCGACAAAACCTTTCTGATTGTATCATATACAACCTTTCCTTACGAAAACTGGTAAGGAAACTTGTTTTGTCATCCATCTGCCAGATTTCATAAATGCAGCTAATGCTAACATGATTCCGACGGACTTAAGCATCGCTACGAGTGAGAAAATCTCATCGTAGTCAACTCCTTGAACTTGTGAAAAACCTTTTTGCCACAAGTCGAGCTTCACAGACAGTGACATTACCGTCCACGTCCATCTTCTTCTTAAAGATCCATTTATCTCAATGGCTTGCCAATCATCGGGAATGTCCACCAAAGTCCATACTTTGTTTTGATACATGGATTATATCTCGGATTTCTCGGCTTCTAACCATTTTTCGGAATACGGGCCCACCATCGCTTCTCCATAGTTCGTAGGTTCATTGTTGTCCAACAACATGACATCTAAGACAGGATTATCGTACCACTAAGGAGTAGTACATATCCTTGTCGACCTACGAGGTTCGATAGCAACTTGATCCGAAGTTTCATGATCACTATCATTAGTTTCCTCTTCAACAGTCGTAGGTTCCACAGAAACATCTTTCGGTGTTGCACTACTCTCCTGTTGAAGTGAGGGTTCGAAAGCCTTATCAAGTTCTATCTTCCTCCCACTCAATTCTTTCGAGAGAAACTCCTTCTCGAGAAAGGACCCGTTCTTAGTGACAAACATTTTTGTCCTTGGATCTGAGATAGAAGGTATACCCAACTGTTACCTTTGGGTATGAAGATGTTTTTGTCCGCTTTGGGTTCGAGCTTTTCCTGGCTGAAGCCACAAGCATCGCAGCCCCAAACATTAAGAAACGACAACTACGGTTTCTTGCCAAACCATACGACGTCGTCTCAACGGACTTAGATGGTGCCCTATCTAAAGTGAATGCAGCTGTCTCTAATGCATAACCTCAAAATAACAGCGGTAGATCGGTAAGATACATCATAGATCGCACCATATCTCATAAGGTTCGATTACGATGTCTGGACACACCATTACGCTGTGGTGTTCCAGGTGGCTTCAACTGTGAAACATTTCCACAATGCCTTAAGTGATTGCCAAACTCATAATTCAGAAAATCTCCCCTTGATCAGATCGTAGGAACATGATCTTCTTGTTATGATGATTCTTAATCTTCACTCTGAAATTGCTTGAACTTTTCAAACATTTCAGACTTTTGCTTCATTAAGTAAATATACCCATATCTACTCAAATCGTCAGTGAAGATGAGAAAATAACGATATCCACTACACGCCTTAATTCTCATTGGATCACATACATCAGCATGTATGATTTCCAACAAGTCACTTACCTGTTTCATTGTACCTGAAAACGGGATCTCAGTCATCCTGCCCATGAGGCATGGCTCGCATGTGTCAAGCGATTCAAAATCAAGTGACTCCAAACGTCCATCAGCATGGAGTTTCTTCATGCATTTTATGCCAAAATGACTTAAGCGGCAGTGCCACAAGAAAGTGGTACTATCATTATTAACTCTTCATCTTTTGGCATTAATATTATCATCATGTGTATTACTATGATCGAGATTCAACAAACCATTGGGTGCATGACCATAAAGGTATTATTCATGTAAACAGAATAACCATTATTCTCTGACTTAAATGAATAACCGTATTGCAATGAACATGATCTAATCATATTCATGCTCAACGTAGACACCTGATAACATTTATCTAGGTTCAACACTAATCCCGAAAATAGAGGGAGCGTGCGATGGTGATCTTATCAACCTTGGAAACACTTCCAACACACATCGTCACCTCGCCCTTAGCTAGTCTCCGTTCAGTCCGTAGCTTTTGCTTCAAGTCACTAATAATAGCAACTGAACCGGTATCCAATACCCAGGTGCTACAAGGAGTACTACAAAGGTACACATCAATAACATGTATATCAAATATACTTTGTTGAAGTTGCCATCTATCATATCTACCATGTATTTGGGGTGGTTCCGCTACCATGTGACCGTTCCCCTTACAATAGAAGCACTTAGTCTCGAGGTTTGGGTTCAACCATGGGTTCCTTCATCAGAGCGACAACAGGTTTGCCATTCACGAAGTTTCCCTTCTAGCCCTTTACCCCTTTTGAAACCAGTGGTCTTGTTAAACCATCAACACTTGATGCTCCTTCTTGATTTCTACTTTTGCGGTACTAAGAACCGCTAACAGCACCGGGATCATCTCCATCCTTTGCATGTCATAGTTCATCACGAAGTTCTAGTAGCTTGGTGATAGTGTCTAGAGAATTCCGTCAACCACTATCTCACCTGGAAGATTAACTCCCACTTGGTTCAAGTGATTTTAGCACCCAGACATTCTGAGCACACGCTCACTAGTTGAGCTATTCTCCTCCATATTTTTGGCAAAGGAACTTGTCAGAGGTATCATACCTCTCAACACGGGCATGAGCCTGAAATCCCAATTTCAGCTCTTAGAACATCTCATATGTTCCATGGCGTTCAAAACGTCATTGGAATCCCGATTCTAAGCCATAAAGTATGGTGCACTAAACTATCAAGTAGTCATCAGGACGTGTCTCTCAGGTGTTCACAACATCCACAGACAACGTTGTAGGGGTTTGCACATCGAGCGGTGCATCAAAGACGTAAGCTTTCTGTGCAGCAGTGAGGACACTCCTCGGACTACGGACCCAGTCCGCATCATTGCTTACATTATCTTTCAACTTAGTCTTTCTCTAGGATCGTATTAAACAGGGAGCTACAACGCAGTTATTGGTCTACTACATAATTTGCGAAGACAACTTAGACTATTGTTCATGACAATGAAGTTCATGTAATGAACTCCCACTCAGATAGACATCTCTCTAGTCATCTAAGTGATACATGATCCGAATCGACTAGGCCGTGTCCGATCATCACGTGAGACGGACTAGTCATCAACGGTGAACATCTTCATGTTGATCGTATCTTCTATACGACTCATGTTCGACCTTTCGGTCTTCCGTGTTCCGAGGCCATGTCTGTACATGCTAGGCTCGTCAAGTCAACCCTAAGTGTATCGCGTGTGTAAATCTGTCTTACACCCGTTGTATGCGAACGTTAGAACCTATCACACCCGATCATCACGTGGTGCTTCGGAACAACGAACCTTAGCAACGGTGCACAGTTAGGGGGAACACAATTCTTGAAATTTTAGTGAGAGATCATCTTATTCACTACCGTCGTTCTAAGCAAATAAGATGTAAAACATGATAAACATCACATGCAATCAAATAGTGACATGATATGGCCAATATCATTTTGCTCCTTTTGATCTTCATCTTCGGGGCTCCATGATCATCATTGTCACCGGCATGACACCATGATCTCCATCATCATGATCTCCATCATCGTGTCTCCATGAAGTCGTCTCGCCAAACATTACTTCTACTACTATGGCTAACGTTTAGCAATAAAGTAAAGTAATTACATGGCGTTATTCAGTGACACGCAGGTCATACAATAAATAAGACAACTCCTATGGCTCCTGCCGGTTGTCATTCTCATCGACATGCAAGTCGTGATTCCTATTACAAGAACATGATCAATCTCATACATCACATATATATCATTCATCACATCCTTTTGGCCATATCACATCACACGGCACATGCTGCAAGAACAAGTTAGACGTCCTCTAATTGTTGTTGCAAGTTTTTACGTGGCTGCTATAGGTTTCTAGCAAGAACGGTTCTTACCTACGCCAAAACCACAACATGATATGCCAATTTCTATTTACCCTTCATAAGGACCCTTTTCATCGAACCCGATCCGACTAAAGTGGGAGAGACAGACACCCGCTAGCCACCTTATGCAACTAGTGCATGTCAGTCGGTGGAACCTGTCTCACGTAAGAGTACGTGTAAGGTCGGTCCGGGCCGCTTCATCCCACGATGCCGCCGAATCAAGATAAGACTAGTAACGGCAAGAGAATTGACATGATCTACGCCCACAACTACTTTGTGTTCTACTCGTGCAACATACTACGCATAGACCTAGCTCATGATGCCACTGTTGGGTTCGTAGCAGAAAATCAAAAATTTTCCTACGCGTCACCAAGATCTATCTATGGAGTAATCTAGCAACGAGCATAAAGGAGAGTGCATCTACATACCCTTGTAGATCGCGATGCGGAAGCGTTGCAAGAACGCGGATGAAGGAGTCGTACTCGCTGCGATTCAGATCGCGGTTGATTCCGATCTAAGCGCCGAACAACGGCGCCTCCGCGTTCAACACACGTACGGAGCGGGGACGTCTCCTCCTTCTTGATCCAGCAAGGGGGGAGGAGAAGTTGATGGAGATCCAGCAGCACGACGGCGTGGTGGTGGAAGTACCGGGATTCCAACAGGGCTTCGCCAAGCCCTGCGGGAGGAGGGAGATGTGTCACGGGAGGGAGAGGGAGGCGCCAGGGCTTGGGGTGCGGCTCCGATGCGCCTCCCCACTATATATAGGGGTGGAGGGGGCTGGTTTCTTGCCCTCCAAGTCCATTGGGGCGTTGGCAAAGGTGGGGGAAAGAAATCCCATCATTTCCTTTCCCCACCGATTCTTATCCCCCCTTTTTAGGGATCTTGATCTTATCCCTTCGGGATATGATCTTATTCCTTCTAAGGGGGGATCTTGGTGCGCCTTGACCAGGGGTGTGGGGCCTTTCCCCCACTACCCACATTCATGTGGGTCCCCCCATGCAGGTGGGCCCCACTTCGGAACCTTCTAGAACCTTCCCGGTACAATACCGAAAAATCCCGAACATTTTCCGGTGGCCAAAATAGGACTTCCTATATATAAATCTTTACCTCCGGACCATTCCGGAACTCCTCGTGACGTCCGGGATCTCACCCCGGACTCCGAACAACTTTCGGATTTCCGCATACTTATATCTCTACAACCCTAGCGTCACCGAACCTTAAGTGTGTAGACCCTACGGGTTCGGGAGACACGCAGACATGACCGAGACGACTCTCCGGTCAATAACCAACAGCGGGATCTGGATACCCATGTTGGCTCCCACATGCTCCACGATGATCTCATCGGATGAACCACGATGTCAAGGATTCAATCAATCCCGTATACGATTCCCTTTGTCTATCGGTATAGGACTTGCCCGAGATTCGATCGTCAGTATACCGATACCTTGCTCAATCTCGTTACCGGCAAGTCTCTTTACTCGTTCCGTAACACATCATCCCGTGATCAACTCCTTGATCACATATTGTGCACATTATGATGATGTCCTACCGAGTGGGCCCAGAGATACCTCTCCGTCATACGGAGTGACAAATCCCAGTCTCGATTCGTGCCAACCCAACAGACACTTTCGGAGATACCTGTAGTGCACCTTTATAGCCACCCAGTTACGTTGTGACGTTTGGTACACCCGAATCATTCCTACGGTATTCGGGAGTTGCACAATCTCATGGTCTAAGGAAAATATACTTGACATATAGAAAAGCTTTAGCATACGAACTACACGATCTGTGCTAGGCTTAGGATTGGGTCTTGTCCATCACATCATTCTCCTAATGATGTGATCCCGTTATCAACGACATCCAATGTCCATGGTTAGGAAACCGTAACCATCTATTGATCAACGAGCTAGTCGTATAGAGGCTTACTAGGGACATGGTGTTTGTCTATGTATCCACACATGTATCTAAGTTTCCTATCAATACAATTCTAGCATGGATAATAAACAATTATCATGAACAAGGAAATATAATAATAACCAATTTATTATTGCCTCTAGGGCATATTTCCAACACCATGAACAACTACTACCACACATTGGGCTCCGGGCACTCCAAGCTCTCTTGACTTATTAATCAACCTGATCTCTGTCCAGGAGTTGCAATTAGTTTCTGGTGTTTGTAGTATACTGGAGGTCATGCGCAGTGCTGACCCTCGGGGTGGGCTGTGATGCGGCAGGTACATGGCATGGTGTACCGAGTTTCCCGTTTGGTGGCTCGGGAACCCTGTACACATCGTTTGGGGCCGTGAGCGACACCCCGGCCGGATCTCCCCGTGGATGAAACCCAAATAGGCGATAAACCTAGACTAGGGACTTGTGTGGTTAGTCAGGTCATGGCCGACACCCACGCTGGGCTTCCGCTTGAAGGTCGTCGAGTACATGTCATGTAAATGTCGGTAAGTGGTGAGAGCGTGTGTGAAGAAGTACACCCCTCCAGGGTTATAAATGATCTATTCGAATAGCCGTGTCCGCGGTAAAGGACTTTTGGGTTACCGGTACAGTTCATAAACAAGTGAAAGTGGATACTCTAAAACGCGCAAGATAAGCGTGAGTGCTATGGATGGCCTTCTCGTAGGAGATAGGAGCGGATCCATAGTGGTGTATTGATTGGTGAATATGTGGACTCGTGTGCGCCACCTCAAAAGAGTTAAATCCAGTCGTAGTTCAGGATAGCCACCGAGTCAAAGCTGGCTTGCTGCAGTCAAACTCCACCATTCCCTTTGTTGATACTGATGCATATGTAGCTAGTTCTGATGTAAGTCTTGTTGAGTACCTTTGTACTCACGTTTTCTTTATTTATGTTTTTGCAGAGAGACTTCAGTCTCACTAGTGATTCCACGTGGACTTCAATGTTTAGCTTGTTACCTCAGCTACGGTCTTGTACCCTTGGGAGGCTCTTGTAGATAGTCAGGCTTCTCAGCCTTTTTCATTTGTAGTTGTCTGTACTCAGACAGGTTATGCTTCTGTTGCATGTATGCTCTGTATGTTGGGTCATGTGACCCCCTATTTATAATAAATACTATGATGGCTCTTCTGGGCCTTTATCTATATGAGTCGTTGAGTTATGTTGTGATGCCATGTTGTACAATACATACTTGCATGTTATGCGTACGTGTAATGTGTATTGCTATGTGTCGGATCCGACACCTAGTTGTTTACCCTTGGTAGCCTATCTTACAGGGAAATGTCTCCTAGTGCTTCCACTGAGCCTTGTCAGCTTGCTACTGCTCCGGAACACATAGGCTGACCGACATGTGTCCTTCTTCGTTCATGTGTCTGTCCCTTAGGGGAAATGTCACGCGTTGTTCCTTCAAGTCCTTGTAGCTTGCTACGACTTGGGTTCATACGTTGATGACCGACACGTTCGTTGCTGGGTCATGTATGCATGTCTCTGTAATTTAGCATCACTTTTGGTTTATAACTAGTCATGTTGGCCCGGATTCTTTATCATATGGATGCTAGCGACACTATCACATACGTGTGCCAAAATGCGCAAATGGTCCCGGGCCAGGTAAGGTGGCACCCGTGGGGATACCGTGCGTGAGGCCACAAAGTGATATGATGTGCTAGATGCTAGACCTGTGTGACTTAGGATCGGGGTCCTGACAGCTTTGGTATCAGAGCCTGACTGCCTGTAGGATTACCAAGCCAAACTGGTTGAAGTCGTGTCTGGAAACTCTTTAGTTATAATAAGGGAATTGATTGTGGAAGGGAACGTCAGGCTCTTTTTACTTCTTTACATTATGACCTTCTGATCCGAGTCACCTTCTTATTTCTTCGGGGATTAAGAACTAGGATTCTCATTCTATTTATCAGGATCATGTTAATGGTGGATTCAACCCTCAGTTCAGTTCCTACTATTTCTGTGTGTTCAACTGTTGGTCTCAGAACCTTGACATTATGATGTTAAGTGGTTATGCTATCATTTTGCTTGGATCTCAAAGTCCTTTTGAGCATTTACAGTCGTTATGCTGTCCGAGTCTTCCCGGGTTTCTAAACAATCTGATGCATTTGCAAATCTTTCCTTCATGTTCCCGATGTTCTTTTGGGCCAGACTAAGCACACTATTCAGTGTGTTGAGGTACTCTGTTACCTCAACATATATGTTGGAGTTATTATTATGACCCTAGGTATCTTAGAGAATCACCTAGTAATCTAGCAATACTCTATATTCCCACTGTGATGATTCTGGCCATCATTCTCGAAAAGCATCCCGTGATGCCATTTAGTTAGTAGGCATTATACTCCTCGGTTCTTGAACCAGAGATTCACCCTACTTACATCATGTTGATAGTGTTTGCTCATTCCTTTAGGATATTAGTAACCTTGTGATAGTCCTCGAGGTCCTTGGTTATCATTCTTCCAATACCATGAACCATCCTTGACAGAAGTTCGTTCGAACCAAAAGATCACAACCAGAGTGCTCTTGATGAGTTCTCCATTCTACATTGTGGCTCTGCCAATTCCACCTTTCTGCATGGGTTATCTGGAAGAAATATGTTGAACTAGTTCAACATGCTAATCCATGCATTCACAACTCAGAAAATCTTATGTTCCTTTGAGTTGTCCCTCTTTAGTCATATTCCGACCATCGTCTATCGATTGATACTCAGGAGTAGTTGTGCATTCGTGTTCATCGATGCCTTTAACTCTTGTGGTCTGTTAAGCCATTCTATTCTGGAATAAATAGGAGAAACAAACTCCAGAACCTCATCCATTTCTAGGATTGGGTCAAAGCAGATGTATTCCGCAGATCAAAATGCCAATCCAGTGTTTGTTCTGTTCTACCTAGGAATATTACCATCTTTATGTCAAGAATGTCATGGGAATTGCACCACCTCCTATGAACTCTTGATATAGTGATACCCCTCGCCATCATAATTCATTTCTCGGTCTTCGTGTTGTCATAGCCGGAATGCCGACAAGTGAACCGTGATGTGTGAAATCAATACCCCTAGCAACTTCGTTGCTTGGTAGTTAATGGATGATAATCTCATTTTTAGTGTGTTGGTTACCAAATTATCATTCTAAGATTTATTGTGCTACCTAGTCCTTATTTCGGGTGTACTCTTCGATCAATGAGTTAGGACTATATTAATCCCTTGCTATTTTGATCATATCATCTTGCCCTGAAAAGCAAGATTGTTCTCGAGCTTCATAACATATCGGTGGTTTGTGATTTTCCGAATATCTTCTCGGAAGTATTACCAGGTTGTTCCCTGGCCGTTATGTTGAGCTCGTGATCAAGTTCGTTTTTCTCTAAACCACCCTTTCTCCAAGAATCTTTGCTGGATACCCCTAAGCTAGTTGGTTAAGCTAAATGACAACTTGGAGAGTTGGAAGATGAAATCTTGCCCCACTTAGTTCATTGCCAAGGGGATATCCTTGTGTTTGTGTGTTTGTTGAAGAAAGATGATATCTTCATCGATTGGTCCTCGTGATTAGCTGTTGAGTCTATCATCTTGTCAAAACTTTGATTTGAGTATGGGTTATCATCAAATAAAATCAGAACCAACGATGTTCATAATGTTGTCTTACTCGCGGTTGTCCCTCGAGCATACACCATTACATCTCTTGGTCTGACCAATGCTATCAGTTCGTTCATATTTTCATGCAATTCCATCTATATGGAAACCTGGAAGAATTGTTGTTGAGCCCATCGACAACATCCTTTTATTCTCCAAGATTCATGTTGAACATTAAGCTAGTGTTGGAAACTTTTGAAAGCATTTCTTCATGCTAGCTCATGAAGCATATTTTGGATGAAATAAGTGACTTCCTCTAATTCATGTGCATTTGACGCAAGCTGCCGCCGTGAATTCGAGAAAGCTTGTTTTGCTTCCTCTAGAATCATCCCAAGTTAGTCACGCACGTGTGAAGTACTCTATGGTTTGATAGGTTGGCCACCTTCAGTCCATATGTATTACCTAGCTCACCAAGCCAATGATTGATTTATTCAAGGAGAAGGAGTTTCTTCCTAAGAGCATGCCTTATGCAAGGACTTCGTTATCCTCGATGATGGTTCCCAACCTTTACTCGATAGTGTTTTATTATAAGACTACTATGTGGTCATGCTTGTTTTGGAAAGCGTGTTCACATGTATGTAGCAGAATTAGCTCATGTTTTGGAGCTTGCCATCGTAGTTCATTTCCCGAGAATGTCGCTACGCCGTCTCGTCGATTTGTGTTGCAAACTTTCATTTTCCTTTGTAGACTTGATGAGTCTGGAATATCCTGCCACCAACCAGATCTGAATCTCAGGCAGATATGATGGTTGGAACACTCTCGACATTTGCATTTTGTTCCCAACTTGCACCTCAGTAATTATTGTCCAGGATTATGTTCAAAAGTGGGCTTACCATGGCTTCCATCCATTTTCGGTGATAAGCAAAAATCACTCATTGCGTTGTCTTCAACAAGGTAGTCCATATCATCTATTCTAGTCTGGGTATTCCATCCTTCCGAACTCCTTCAAACAATCGATTGTGAATGGCCTTAGCCTGGTATGAAGAGTTTCAATGATCTCTATATCAAAAGTAATTCTTTTTGCCACTTAAGGGAATAATTCTATGAGTCACCTTCTCTAAGGTGCCCTGTCTGGTGACATCGGTCACCATCTTCCTTAGGTGTGGAATTGGTTGCCTACCAAGTGAACCTTCATCATTTGTTTCACTCCTTCCCTCTAGATGAGTGTTCCGTGTCTAAGCTCAATAGATGTTTCAACGTCTCACTCCATGAGTTGATCTTGAGTTGCTCGATCTCTCACAAAATCAATTACCACAGAGTTCCTTTCGTCGTCACCGTGTTGGACAAAGACCTCGAAAGCAAGGATGTCAAGATCAACATGATGCAAGCAATCAACATTCTTATGAAGTGCAATTGGATCGAGAAGATTGTGTTAGCTTGTGTCCCCTCTGATTTCTTACCTCACGTCTTGAATCTCGGGACGAGATTCTTTTTTAGTGGGGGTGAGTTGTCACAGCCCTAGATTAGCCTTTGTTTGTCTCTGCATGATCATCATGTCATCATGTTTGTTTTCAAAGGAAACTTGAAATGGGGAGGGCAGAAACCCCTAGCACCACCTTAAATCCAACTAGGGTTTACTCAAATCTTTTCAATGAGCCCAAAATGCCTTCATCACCCCGGACCCTCTCGTCCACTCCCTCGTCCTCATCTCCTGCGCTCTCTCTTCTCTTACGAATATGAGCGGAGCTTGTCACCGCCGTTCGTCGCCGGCATAGCCACCGTCCAAAGCACCCTCTCCCTACATGCCCATCGGATCCGCCTCATGATCGCGGATCTCCACACCGACGCTCGCGTCCTCGGGTGCCCTGCTTCGCCCTCACCATCGACATCTTCACCGCCGGCTGCCGGCGATGGCCTTTGCCCATACGTCGCTGTTAGGCCGCCCCCGAGCTAGCCGTCTCCTTCTTACGAACCGCCGTGAGCCCCTCTTGCTCCTCACCCTATCTCCTTACTCACGCACATGCTCTAGCTCCAACCCCACCATGCCCGCGAACTCCATGCCGCTGGTGATGTCACCGCCATCGCTGCAGCCACCGGGGCTCGAAAACGAGCTCGGCACCGTGCTCCGGACCCTCACAGGGGACGAGAACCACCACATGTTCGTCCTACGGTGCACCTCATTGCCGTTCTCGAGCACGCCCGAACCACGGCTGCCGCAAACCTCGTCGTCAGCGTTGAATCCGGCGACCCCCGCGTCCAACTTCACCGTCGCTCGATGCGGGCGAGCAAGGGCTATGCACTGGTGCCCTCAGCGCGCCAAACCACCGCCCGTAGCGCGTTCCCGAGCGTCGCCGCAACGTTTGTGTGCTCGCCGGCATTCCACTCCGGCGTGCTGACGTGGCGACGTCATTAGCCGCTAACAGCCCGGCTAATTAACCCTTAGTGCCACCGATAGCTGGTCCCCACTTCCTAACTAACCACGATTTTTGTTCCTGATTAGTTTAAGTTAACCATAGTGGCCCCATGTGTCAGCTTTGACCATCTGACGTGGCTGTTGACCAGGCCCACATGTCTATGACTTAGGCAAGCACTGAGTCACTGACACGCGAGCCCCACTAGCAGGCTTGACCTGGAACTGTTAGTTGACTCTGATGATGTAAGCATGACACCATGCTGACGCAGTAAAGCATTTCTGGATTTAAAATAAATCAGAAAATGATTTATGAATTTTAGAAAATACTCAAAACTTATAAAAATCATAGAACTTAATCTATAACTCCAATGAAAATAATTTATATATGAAAAATGATCAAATAATCCAAAGAATCTGTCTATGGCATTTTCATGCATGTTTGAACAACTTACAACCACTATTTAGGACAATTTGGATAAATGGCTTTAGAATAATCACATATGGAGTTTGAATTTGAACCGTTGGTTCAAACCAACTTTATTTATTATGGTTGCTAGTTGCATTAGCTCAATCAACAGCATATTGCCATGTCATTATCATGCATCATATTGTCGCATTGCATTGATTGTGTTCTCTCTTGTTTGTCGGTGTTTGTCCCCTCTCAGTAGACGCTGTTCCGACGATGTAATCGATGACACTGATGAAGACACAATGATATCTTCAGAAGTGCCAGGCAAGCAAAACCCCATTGAGAATTCCGATACAATCCCACTCTCTCGCTCTTGCTCTCTTTTACTGCATTAGGACAACAACGCCTCAACTATTACCTGCTGCGGTAGCTGAACCCCTTTTTCCTTTGCATGACCTGTCATTGCCACAGTAAATAGTTGAAACCCACTAGCATGAGTAGGATTTGTTTGAGCCATGTTGTGCCTACTCATTCATGCTTTCTAGTTATGCCAGCTATGCTTAGAGTTGTGTCGGGTCTGATTCATCGGGGATGAATTGGAATGTGGTGAACATGTCCTACTATTGAGAGCTAAGTGTGTGAACACGATTTGGTAAACGTAGCGATGAGAGGCCAAGTAGGAGTACATGGTGGGTTGTCTCATTGAAACCGTCCGCAGGAACTGAGTTCTGTCTTTGTGATCCATGAACAGCTACTTCCACACATTGGGCTCCGGGCACTCCAAGCTCTCTCGACTTATTAATCAACCTGATCTCTGCCCAGGAGTTGCAAATAGTTTCTGGTGTTTGTAGTACACTAGTAGAAAACAGGGCTTTGGTCCAGGCCTGTCCAGCCCATTAGCCCCAGTTCAATCAAGAACCGGGTCCAATGGGGGCACTGGACCCGGTTCGTGAGCCCAGGGGGCCGTCCGGGCCACGTGGGCCATTGGTCCCGGTTCGTCTGGACCTTTTGGTCCCGGTTAGAGTGACAAACCGGGACCAATGGGTCTTGCTCCTGGCCCACCACCATTGGTCCCGGTTGGTGATATGAACCAGGACCAAAGGCACCCCTTTAGCCCCGGTTCGTAGCACCAACCGGGACCAATGAGGTGCCTATATATACCCCCTCGCGCAAGAGCAGAGCACACTGCTCTGTTTTTTTCTGGCCGAGGGGGAGAGGGGTTAGTGGTGCTCTAGCTCACCTCCGATGCACACAACGTGTTTGATGGAATGCCCAAGCCACAGTAGTTAAGATTTTCTCCTCTCGAAGCTCTATTTTCTCCGATATTTGTCTAGGTTTAGCGGTCCGTCACGTCCCGTCCCCGTCTTCGCCACCATCGATCGCCCCCACCGATCTCGTCACCGGCACCATCGTGGTGAGCCTCTTGTTATGTCCATGCTTTTCTTACTTTTATTATTGCTTGTTATTATTGCTTTAGATAGATATTTGTCTAATTTTCTTACGTTTATTATTGCTTGTTATTATATAGTGCGATGGTTTTGATATCCGCCCACGTGGGCCCTCGTCCTGTCTACGATTCGAATGTGGTATATTATCTTTAATTTATAACTATTTGTTTTAGTGTTTATGATAGTTATGCCGACCAACCTGACATGCATAGATGTTTTATTATGTCTAGGAGGTAGTTGAACCGGAAATTCCAACCGACCCTCTTGTGGAGAGGTTAAATTTAGTTGAAGAGGAAAACATTTCCTTAAAGAAAAAATTGGAATAAATGGAGGAGGAGAAGATGGAATTGGAGTTGCATGTTGCGGAAGTCGTCGATGATCACAAGATCAAGATGGACCCTATTGTCGAGAGGTTAAATTTAGTTGAAGAAGAAAACAAATTCTTGAAGGAAAAAATAAAAAAAATTGAGGACGAGAAGATGATATTGGAGTTGCATGTTCCGGATGTCGTCCATGATCACAAGATCAAGATGGATGCAATGCGGTTGAAGATTAGAAAGATTAGAAAATATGCCATTTATACCGAGGCTTGGTATCATTATGCCGTTGGATCAATTGTTACCTTGGTTGTGATTGTGATCGCATTTGTTTTCGCATTGAAATGTTTTACATAGTTTCGATGTGTATGGAGAGCTATATGTTGTTAGATGAGAACTATATATTTATGTACTTTGGTTTTAATGTGATGATGAACTTCTATTAATTTGGTCACTAAATTATCTATTTATGATGTTCTGTAATGGTTTTTGACACACTTAATTATATATAATGCACGCAGATGAACCGGCAATGGATGTATGGTGACAGACACGCCTCTGAGTACATTAAGGGCGTGCATGAGTTTCTAAATGCGGCTGAGGCAAACAAGCAGAATGGTTTTATGTGTTGTCCATGCACTAAATGTGGGAATACGATGTCTTACTCTAACCGGAAAATCCTTCACTCCCACCTGCTTTACAAGGGTTTCATGCCACACTATAATGTTTGGACGAGGCACCGAGAAATAGGGGTTATGATGGAAGACGACGAAGAAGAAGAGTACGATGACAACTATGTGCCCCCTGAATACGGTGATGCTGCAAGAGGGGGAGCTGGTGAAGATCAAGAGGAACCAGACGATGTGCCCAATGATGCTGCAACGGGTGAAGCTGCTGAAGATCAAGAGGAACCAAATGATGATCTCCGCTGGGTCATTGTCGATGCAAGGACACAATGCGAAAGTCAAAAGGAGAAGCTGAAGTTCGATCGCATGTTAGAGGATCACAAAAAAGGGTTGTACCCCAATTGCGATGATGGCAACACAAAGCTCGGTACCGTACTGGAATTGCTGCAGTGGAAGGCAGAGAATGCTGTGGCTGACAAAGGATTTGAGAAGCTACTGAAAATATTGAAGAAGAAGCATCCGAAGGAAAACGAATTGCCGGACAGTACATACGCAGCAAAGAAGGTCGTATGCCCTCTAGGATTGGAGGTGCAGAAGATACATGCAGGCCCTAATGACTGCATCCTCTACCGCGGTGCATACAAGGATCTGAACGCATTCCCGGTATGCGGTGCATTGCGGTATAAGATGAGACGAGATGACCCTGGTGATGTTGACGGCGAGCCCGCCAGGAAGAGGGTTCCTGCGAAGGTGATGTGGTATGCTCCTATAATACCACGGTTGGAACGTTTGTTCAGAAACACAGAGCATGCCAAGTTGATGCGATGGCACAGTGAGGACCGTAAGAAAGACGGGAAGTTGAGAGCACCCGCTGACGGGTCGTAGTGGAGAAAAATCGAGAGAAAGTACTGGAAGGAGTTTGCAAAGGACCCATGGAATGTATGGATTGCTTTAAGCGCGGATGGCATTAATCCTTTCGGGGAGCAGAGCAGCAATCACATCACCTGGCCCGTGACTCTATGTATGTATAACCTTCCTCCTTGGATG
This sequence comes from Secale cereale, assembly GCA_902687465.1. NCBI lineage: Eukaryota > Viridiplantae > Streptophyta > Magnoliopsida > Poales > Poaceae > Secale > Secale cereale. The sequence goes on along the minus strand of LR738711.1, from coordinate 600,235,138 downwards.
TGCATGAAGCAGAAGTTCAGTATGATGCCAGTTCTCATCCAAGGCCCTAAGCAACCCGGCAACGACATTGATGTGTACCTAAGGCCATTAGTTGAAGGACTTTTACAGCTGTGGAATGGAAACGGTGTACGTGCGTGGGATGAGCACAGACAGGAGGAATTTGACCTAAAGGCGTTGCTGTTCGTGACCATCAACCATTGGCCCGCTCTCAGTAACCTTTCAGGACAGACAAACAAAGGATACCACGCATGCACGCACTGTTTAGATGGCACTGAAAGTATATACCTGGACAAATGCAGGAAGAATGTGTACCTGGGCCATTGTCGATTTCTTCCGACCAACCATCAATGTCGAAAGAAAGGAAAGCATTTCAAAGGCGAGGCAGATCACCAGAAGAAGCCCGCCATGCGTACCGGTGATCACGTACTTGCTATGGTCAATGATTTACACGTAATCTTTGGAAAGGGCCCCGGCGCACTAGCTGTTCCGAATGACGCTGAGGGACACGCACCCATGTGGAAGAAGAAATCTATATTTTGGGACCTACCCTACAGGAAAGACCTAGAGGTCCGCTCTTCAATCGACGTGATGCACGTGACGAAGAACCTTTGCGTGAACCTGCTAGGCTTCTTGGGCGTGTATGGAAAGACAAAAGATACAGCTGAGGCACGGGAGGACCTGCAACGTTTGCACGAAAAAGACGGCAACCCTCCGAAGTAGTATGAAGGTCCTGCCAGCTATGCTCTTATGAAAGAAGAGAAAGAAATCTTCTTTGAATGCCTGCTCAGTATGAAGGTCCCGACTGGCTTCTCGTCGAATATAAAGGGAATAATAAATATGCCAGAGAAAAAGTTCCAGAACCTAAACTCTCATGACTGCCACGTGATTATGATGCAACTGCTTCCGGTTGCATTGAGGGGGCTTCTACTGGAAAACGTCCGATTAGCCATTGTGAAGCTATGTGCATTCCTCAATGCAATCTCTCAGAAGGTGATCGATCCAGAAATCGTACCAAGGCTAAGGAGTGATGTGGCGCAGTCTCTTGTCACTTTCGAGCTGGTGTTCCCACCATCCTTCTTCAATATCATGACACACGTCCTAGTTCATCTAGTCGATAAGATTGTCATTCTGGGCCCGTATTTCTACACAATATGTTCCCCTTTGAGAGGTTCATGGGAGTCCTAAAGAACTATGTCCGTAACCGCGCTAGGCCAGAAGGAAGCATCTCCATGGGCCATCAAACAGAGGATGTCATCGGGTTTTGTGTTGACTTCATTCCTGGCCTTAATAAGATAGGTCTCCCTAAATCGCGGTACGAGGGGAGACTGACTGGAAAAGGCTCGCTTGGAAGGGACTCAATAATATGCAGGGACGGATATTCTTGGTCTCAAGCACACTACACAGTTCTACAGAACTCTACATTGGTGACCCCGTATGTCGATGAACACAAGAACAGTCTGCGCTCCAAACACCCGGAGCAGTGCGACGACTGGATTACATGTGAACACATCAGGACTTTCAGCAGTTGGTTGGAAACACGTCTCAGAGGTGACAACACTGTTTGTGATGAGTTGTACTTGTTGTCCAGGGGACCATCTTCGACTGTATTGATTTACAAAGGATACGAGATAAATGGGAATACATTTTACATGATTGTCCAAGATCAAAAGAGCACCAACCAAAACAGCGGTGTCCGCTTTGATGCAACAACCGAGAGGGGAAAGGACACATATTATGGTTACATAGTGGACATATGGTAACTTGACTACGGACATGATTTTAAGGTCCCTTTGTTTAAGTGCAAATGGGTCAATCTGTCAGGAGGCGGGGTACAGGTAGACCCACAGTACGGAATGACAACAGTGGATCTGAAAAATCTTTGATACACTGACGAACCGTTCGTCCTAGCCAATGATGTGGCATAGGTTATCTATGTGAAGGACATGTCTACCAGACCGAGAAAAAGATAAGATAAGGAAGCGAATACATCATACGATGAGCCAAAGCGCCACATAGTTCTTCCAGGAAAAAGGGACATCCTGGGAGTGGAGGGCAAGACAGACATATCCGAAGATTATGAAAAGTTTCATGAAATTCCTCCCTTCAAAGTCAAGGCTGACCCAAGCATCCTGATAAACGATGAAGATTATCCATGGTTACGGCGCAATAAGCAAATGACACAAGCGAAGAAAAAGTGAAGACTTTTTTCCGCAACTATTATGATGATACCATGCCAACTTTGTAACAGACGAGTATGATACCATTGTCCGTTTGTACTATTCAAATTTCAATACTACTTGCACTAACAGAAAGTTTGTAATTGGTTTTACCAGAAAGAATTAAAAAATAAAGCAAAAAACAAAAGAAAATAAATAATGCAGAAAACAAAACAAAAAAAACTTGCAAAAAAATAAAAATAGCAACAGTAAGTATTTTGTTGTAAGTAGAAACAAAATAAAATAAATAAAGAAACAAAGAAAACAAATAATTTCAAATTTAAACTATTCAAATTTGAATACTACTTGCACTAACAGAAAGTTCGTAATTAGTTTTACCAGAAAGAATTAAAAAATAAAGCAAAAAACAAAAGAAAATAAATAATGCAGAAAACAAAACAAAAAAACTTGCAAAAAAATAAAAATAGCAACAATAAGTATTTTGTTGTAAGTAGAAGCAAAATAAAATAAGTAAAGCAACAAAGAAAACAAATAATTTCAAATTTAAACAATTCAAATTTGAATACTACTTGCACTAACAGAAAGTTTGTAATTTGTTTTACCTAAAGCAATAATATTCACAAAGAAACTCTAAATACAGCAAAAAACAACTTAGAAATAAATAAAGCAAAAAAGGAAAAAAAATAAAAAAATTGGGCGCTGCCCAGTGAGTCTGCAAGGCTTACAGCCCAGGATGCATCTGGACTATAAGGCCCAGCAAGCTCACAGGGCAGCGCGCAGAGTTAGGCCCAGAAGCCTGCAATTGAGAGGAGCTCAATACAGCCACCGTAGTGGGGTTTATAAACCACTCCGAGCCCCTGTCAACTAGCGAGGTGGGACTAAATATTTGCGCCGCGGGGCAGGACAAGGGCTTTGGTCCCGGTTGGTGGCACCAACCGGGACTAAAGGGGGGTATTAGTCCCGGTTCGTGGCACCAACCGGGACTAATGCCTTTGCTATATAAACATGCACTTAGCGTTTTTCAGATTTCATCTTCAGTTGCTCCTCCTCGCCGCCAGGCTGCTCCTCCTCGCCGTCGCCGCGTCCTGCCCCGTCGCCGCCCCGCG
>LR738711.1:600195363-600229888 GCA_902687465.1 Secale cereale | reverse complement strand
TCGAGGGGTCGAGAGGTTGCCTAGCTAGTGTCAAAGTATTGAAGAAATCCATGACTTCATCATTTGCCAGAAGTAACCGGGGCATGTTGGTACGAAGTTCTGCAAAGTTGTTCTGGAACGGAGTTCCTGATAGGATAATCCGTCTTTTGTTACGAATTATCCTATCTGGGACTCCGTTCCAAAATAACTTTGGAGAGCTTCATACCATCATGCGACTGTTACTTTCGCCTAATGATGAAGTATTGGTTTTGTTGAATCCTTTGACACTAGACAAAATGTGACATGAGGGGGTCTAGGGTTGTGGATCGCCGAGCAGTCGAGGGTCGTCCAGTGGTCGAGTGTCGAAGCTAGTTCTACGTTTGCCATTAATATATACATCTGTCATGTTTGAATAATAATTGGCATGTTGTAAATATTTGTAGAAACTATGGACGACAACACCCGAGACGAAGCACAAGAAGCGATGTTGATGGACATAATCGCAGACGGACAAGATGCCGTCTTGTCGTTTCTCAACGACACCAATGAGCTGGTGGAAAGAGAGCTGGAAGATCTAGGCTATGATATTGATGGCTCTGGTGACCCAATGCACATGGAAGAAGTAGACCGTGAGGACAGCTCCGGTGACACAATGCCGGTGCAAGAAGGAGACCGTGATGCTGGCTTCGGTGACCGAACCGAGTCCGGCCAGGAGGTATATATATTAGTTAAGCCTGTGCTGACTAGTTAATTGATGCATTCATTAACTCTCGTGTTTGTTCCTTTTTCTAGCCGTCCGGATCGAGCATATCTTCGGTAAAGAGACGAGGCGCGAAGAAAAAGTTGAGGCCGGATGAAAAGTTTGAGATCTTAGAAATCTCGCGCTCCGGCGAACCTATTGAACCCATCCGGACAAAGAACGCATTTGTTAATCAGTGCGGGGTTCTGGTTAGGGACAAGATCCCGATCAGCATCCATCAATGGTTAGAGCCGGCTGCAAAAGACGCTCAGGTGTCTTATGTCACTGATATGCAGAAAGAAGATCTTTGGACTGAGCAAAAGTCAAATTTCATCCTACCGCCAGAGGATGATCCGACGAATCCAGTTAAAGAGGAATTAATCAAGTCTGCTGCTCTTACGAAGATGGCAGACCAATTCAGGGCATGGAAGAAAAAACTGAATAAGTTTGTCCACGAAAAAGAGACTCCAGAATTCATGGGCATATATGAGAAGATCAAAGATGATTGGCTCGCATTTGTGGCCTATAAGACATCGGAAAAGAGTAAGAAGATGTCGGCGACAAACCAGATAAATGCTGCCAAGAAGAAGCATCACCATCGCACGGGGTCAGGTGGCTACCTCAGAGCCCGACCTAAGTGGGCCAAGGCTGAGAATGATCTGCTTCAAAAAGGGATCGAACCAGAGACAATGCACTGGCCAGACCGTTGGCGGACTTGGTTCTTCAGGGCTGGCGGAACCTTGGACCCTGTATCAGGGAGGTGCATTTGGACGGACAAGCAATTGGAAATACCACTCAGGAAGCTTCGGCACTATATCAAAGCAGCGCAGCAAGGGACGTTCTTCCCCGACAAAGAGAACGATGAGCTGACAATGGCCCTCGGGAATCCTGAGCACCCTAGACGGACACGAGCACGCCAGGCTCCCTTCCGTGGAGTGCTGGGTTTCCGGACGCAGGCGGCTACAAATGCCACGAGAGGAGGAAGAAAATGCAGCAGACCAAACTGCAGGCGCTGCGCGCCAGAATACAAGTGATAGAGGAACGAGAAGCAAATCAGGACAAAAGAATTGCCGAAGCTTCCCCCGAAGCTACCCCGCCATCTCAGCGGAGAAGCAGCGTGGCTTCCACCGAGCTGCTTCAGCCGGAGCATGTCTTGACGGTTACTGCCAGGTATCCCGTGGATGCTATCACGGAGGTACAAAATTGCCACCTTATGACACAGTGGATAAATATGAAGGTCAAGGCGGCTGCTGGCTCTGTTTATCCTACTGGACCCGGCGACACTTTTCACTGCCGGCCGATTCTAGAAGGATATGCTAGGGTGATGGTGGATGAAATTACGAAGGGATTTGAGGAGCTCCAGCTTGACCACCCTACCGGTGAAGGGGAGACTCGGCTGGGTTCTTCACTGAAGACTCCATGCCTATGGCGGAAGGACCTCATTAACATTCTCAACTGGACGCCTCCGCCTCCTCCTCCTCCTCCGGCGAGTCAGGGCACTCCGCCTCCTCCACCGCCTCCTCCACCGCCTCCTCCTCCGGCGAGTGACGGTCAAGGCACTCCGGCTCCTTCTCCGGCGCGTGGCGGCACTCTGCCTCCTTCTCTGCCTGCGCCGGCGCGCCCGAGCAGCCAGCCTCCTCCTTCTCCGCCTGCGCCGGCTCGCCCGAGCAGCCAGCCTGCTCCTCCTTCTCCGCCTAGTCAGCAAGGGCGGAAGAGACCTGCCGCCGCTCCGGCTGCTCCTGCTCTGGCGCGTAAGCAAGGAAAGAAGAAAGCCGCTTCGTCTGGTCTGCCGACGTCTAGCAGTACAACCAGAGGCGGGAGGCAATGCAGATTCGGTCCTTCTCTCACGCCTCTAGAGTAGTTACCATACGAGAGGTCCGACGAGGAAAACACGAAGATCGCTCAAGGCGAAGTGAAGGACTGGCTTGAAGGGTTGAAAGCACAGAGACATCCACCTCCGGAGGAGAATAGATCCGGTGAAAGCAAAGCGCACTCTTGCTGCCCTGAAGAAACCAGTGAAAAGTAAGCCGAAGGACAACTATGACCGCATTATTGAAAAGTCATTTCACGAAGCGAAGCGGTCGGGAAGTACTAAAAGTGATCAAAGGTTAGCAGAAGGACGAGCTGGGAAACAAATTGCCCAGCTCGGCGAACAAGCGGACCAATCGTGCCCCCCGCTCAAGGTGTCTAGCGACATGGTCGCTAATGATCCGAGGATGGTGCCCGATTATAGCAATCTTGGAGATTACCTGTCCGACGATGTACATTATGATTTCTTGGAGGTGCTGATACAAAGATACGAGTACGGGAAGCCTCTCATCAGAAATGAAAGATCTCTATCAACGAATATGCGAAGATTGCATGATGGGTACTTGAAAATCAGCAGAGAGTCTGGGGGGAGGGATAGTTTGTATGTGAGAGTTAAACCGGAGCATGACCTCGTTGGAATTGAACTGTTGCCTATTCCATTTGAGGAGTTCTATCAGTTTTTCAATCAATTGGCCCTCGATAAATCAACGGTCACCTGCTACTGTCTGTAAATAGTACTACTTCTGTCATTAAGTCTCTCTATATAGCTCAGCTCTTTCATTGCATGTATTTATAATTATCCTCACTATTTTATGCAGATTGAAGATCGTCGAATTGAACAAAAGACAAGTCGGTGATATTGGGTTCATTAACACATACCTCATAGATGCAACTGAGGTTAAATGGCGTGCCTCAGATACCGAGACCAACTTGCTACGATCGTTGGTGGTAAATGAAAACAAAGATATAATACTCTTTTCTTACAACTTCAAGTGAGTGTTACTGTCTTGTGCATATTTGGTTTCCCTTATATATCAGTCAAGGTTATAGTAATGTAATTGATGAGTTCATGCATGCGTGCGCAGCTTCCACTATATTCTCTTAGAGATTAAGCTTGAGAAGGGAGTAGTAACTGTCTTGGACTCTAAACGTAAAGATCCCGAGGAGTATGCGGACATGACTCAAATGCTCGACAGGTAAGTTAAATCGATCAATATTATCCACCATGCATATCGGCAACTTTGTTCATTTCTGATATCAAGTAATTGTTTTCTTTGTCTGGCAGGGTTTGGAGAAAATTCACCAAAAAAGCTCCGGGACTGCCGAAGAAGCTAGAATTTAGACACCCGAAAGTAAGAACTATATAGTAGCATGTTCCGCGCATCTCCTATATCTTGATTCAAGCGCTAGTTTCATCAATACCATTTGGCATTATTGCTTATCAGTTTGATTGACCTCTATTTCTTGTAAAGTGGTTGTGGCAGGAACCCGGGAATGATTTCTGTGGATACTACATTTGCAAGTCCATCCGCCACACGACCTGTGAGCGGGGCTACTCTGAAGCACAATTTGAAGTGCGTAAGCAATTAATAATATTCACAATTTTATTTCATTACCATCATTTGAAGTGCGTAAGCAATTAATTAATAATATTCACAATTTTATAGCATCATTTCATGTATTGACCCCCTTCTTCAAATTAGATGTTTCAGATGCGGGATGAACTCCTAGCACCAGATCGTCTGCGAGCAATTCAAGAGGACTTGGCGGCATTCTTCCTTGAACATGTGATCGCGCCAGACGGAGAATACTATGTGGACCATGCGTCCATCGTATAGGAGATTATATTTGTAAGAGATAATTATTGTATATATGTACCCGGTAGTGTCGGATAGATATACGAGAACTTGTTGTTCGACCAATCTCTCGGAGAAGGAGAGGTTGTCGATATTACTTCTCTCTTTATGCATATATATGTTGATTACGATCTTCTGTTTCCTTCGTTTGCTTACTAGCTAGCTAGCTAGCGTGTCTAGTCCTCTCTATACATATGTGTAGTACGTAGCGTCGACCAAGCACGGACATAAGAGAGGACACTTCTCTCTATTAATTAGCTAGCTAACACAATATGAAACACCTAAATTAACCCCCCAAAACCTCCAACCCCCCTCCCCATTCAAAAAAAAAACAAAAACCACAACCACAGAAATGCTGACGCGTGGATGCCTTTTGGTCCCGGTTGGTGCCACCAACCGGGACAAAAGGCCCTCATCCCTGGGCTCGGCGCACAGGCCACGTGGAGACCCATCTGCCCTGGTTCTGGATTGAACCGGGACTAAAGGGCCAGCGCATTAGTACTGACACTTTAGTCCCGGTTCAAGAACCGGTGCTAAAGGCCCTAACGAACCGGGTCAGATGTCCCTTTATCTATTAGTGGTATACTGGAGGTCGTGCGCAGCGCTGACCCTCGGGTTGGGCTGTGATGCGACAGGTACGTGGCACGGTGTACCGAGTCGCCCGTTTGGTGGCTCGGGAACCCTGTACACCCTGTTTGGGGCCGTGAGCGACACCCCGGCCGGATCTCCCCACGAACCCAAATAGGCGATAAACCTGGAATAGGGACTTGTGTGGTTAGTTAGGTCGTGGCGGACACCCTCGCTGGGCTTCTGCTTGAAGGTCACCGAGTACATGTCGTGTAAACGGCGATAAGTGGTGAGAGCGTGTCTGAAGAAGTACACCCCTGCAGGTTTATAAATGATCTATTCGAATAGCCGTGTCCGCGGTAAAGTACTTCTGGGTTACCTATACAGTTCATAGACAAGTGAAAGTGGATACTCTAAAACGCGTAAGATAAGCGTGAGTGCTATGGATGGCCTTCTAGTAGGGAGACGGGAGCGGATCCATAGTGGTGTATTGATTGGTGAATATGTGGACTCGTGTGCGCCACCTCAAAAGAGTTACTTGTAGTCGTAGTTTAGGATAGCCACCGAGTCAAAGCTGGCTTGCTGCAGTCAAACTCCACCACTCCCTTGGTTGATATTGATGCATATGTAGCTAGTTCTGATGTAAGTCTTGCTGAGTACCTTTGTACTCACGTTTGCTTTATTTATGTTTTTGCAGAGAGACTTCAGTCTCACTAGTGATTCCACGTGGACTTCGGCGTTTAGCTTGTTACCTCAGCTACGATCTTGTACCCTTGGGAGGGTCTTGTAGATAGTCAGGCTTCTCAGCCTTTTTCATTTGTAGTTGTCTGTACTCAGACATGTTATGCTTCCGTTGCCTATATGCTCTGTATGTTGGGTCATGTGACCCCCTGTTTGTAATAAATACTATGATGGCTCTTCTGGGCCTTTATCTATATGAGTCGTTGCGTTATGTTGTGATGCCATGTTGTACAACACATACTTGCATGTTATGCGTACGTATAATGTGTATTGCTATGTGTGGGATCCGACACCTAGTTGTTTACCCTTGGTAGCCTATCTTACAGGGAAATGTCTCCTAGTGCTTCCACTAAGTCTTGGTAGCTTACTACTGCTCCGGAACACTTAGGCTGACCGGCATGTGTCCTTCTTCGTTCCTGTGTCTGTCCCTTAGGGGAAATGTCACGCGTTGTTCCTTTAAGTCCATGTAGCTTGCTATGACTTGGGTTCATACGTTGATGACCGACACGTTCGTTGCTGGGTCATGTATGCCTGTCTCTGTAATTTAGCGTCACTTTTGGTTTATAACTAGTCATGCCGGCCCGGGTTATCTGTCATATGGATGCTAGCGACACTATCATATACGTGTGCCAAAATGCGCAAACGGTCCCGGGCCAGGTAAGCTGGCACTAGTGGGGATACCGTGAGTGAGGCCGCAAAGTGATATGATGTGTTACATGCTATACCTATGTGACTTAGGATCGGGGTCCTGACAATATCAAATATTTTTTATTCTGCATCCTTTGTCTGGCTGCACTCTGAAAACAACCTCTTGGTTTTTGGCAGCTATTTCTGCAAAAACATGAGTTGTCTTCTTTCACGTCATCTTCTGCTTGTTCCTTATTTATCTTCCCAAATAGATTCCGTAATATTCTTTTTGTGAACGGAACCTTGTCGACGTCCCCCAAAAAACTTGATATTATATTGTACATGTGGCACCTCGGCTTAGAGAAACCGGAACGCCCCGTATTCCAGCCCAGAGATTGAGGAGAAGTCTTCTGGAATACGGGACTGCTTAGCATAGAACAAATCAGCTCTTTATTACAATCTATATGGGTATAAGGGAATTACATCAGCACAACGAAACTACGCCTGCCACGGTTGCTCCATGCAAGCAGTGGAATAACTCTAGCAGCGAAGCAGCGACGGCGGTGATGAACTCCACTCCACAGGGACTCTGGCAGGAATGCTTATCCTAGCTCGCAAACAAGCAATACACGGCAAACAAGCAATCAACCTGGCATGACCTACAAACTGGCATGACACGCCAGGTCAGCACATTGAATGTACTTGCAAGCTCACAGCAACCAAGATAGACAATAGCATGGAGATTACAGATTAACAAGGATTAACATAATACTATCAGATCGATCATAGCATGAACAAGATAAACATGGTACAGCTAGAAAAATATGAGCATGGCATGAACATATAAACACAATGATACTAGCATGCAATATGATGACGCTATCATGCACCAACTTACTCTACTCGGATTACCTTGTAACCAACACATGTACACACATCATAGCATGCAATTATGACTCTCGCATAACACCATAAATATCCAACCACTCGGTATCCATGATACCACAGTGATCCTCTCATGATCACAACCAACTTCTTTCTCATCATCGAACTAGGGTTGTTATTAATCAAATTATTATTACTATTATTGTTGACCCATAGTGTGACCGACACGAACTGGGCCCATATCCATGGGCACGGCTATCAATAGATTTAACACACACTCTGCAAATGTTAGCACACTATACACACACCACGGAACCCATGGCCTCGCGCTCCCATTTAGTTGGACCAATGGCATTCCGACAAAACCGATATACTACCATGACACTCTCCCGACCACTCCGACCAACTTCCCTTTGGGCTAAGTCATGGGTGGCCCCGTGCCTACCAAAAGCATCAACAGCCACCGTCGAGGCAAAACAATAAACAGTCCCAAACGGGGACAATGGTATACCAATTACAACAATGGCACACAAGGCTTATGTCATCCTACCCGGCCAAGGTAGCGCCCCGCACATAACCTTCCCTTGTTGGAGGCACCTGCGAGAGGCATGACAATAGGCCCAGTTAGGACCTTCCCATAAAAGTAAGTGTGGCTGCACTAGTCAGCTCGATTTGGTTGCACCATGACTCAGCCAACAGTTGTTCAAGTTCATTATTATCCAGTTAAACTTGAATGCAATAAGCTGAGTCATAACAAAATAACATGATGCAACTAAAATGCATGAGCATGATATCAACATAAGCATGGAGGTGCAACTTAATCCATCAAGCATAGCAACAACATTAAATCATTTATCTGAATGAGCATGGCATACCGACGAGCATGAATATCACGAGTATAACACTACACATAAACATATCATGATACTAGCATTGAGAATAAATACCATGCAATAACATAATTATAATACTACCATGCAAGCATTTAACCAACTAGATGCAAAGAAATATGCAAAACAACGATACTCGGAATAGATGATAGTCATGCACCGAAGACCATCACCAACATCAACATGTACTACTACCAAGAATGGCATAGGAAAGTAATACTACATGATAACCAGGTGCATCTGAACGTATCATGAAGATAAACAAAAATCCATAAGCCTAACCAAAATAGCAATAACAGTTGCAAACAAACAAGCACTTATTAAATGTTCAAGTATAAAACCATGGCTACTGCATGATTATCATGCAAGTGGTTGTCATGGCTTGCCTGAGGATGAAGGAGACTCCGAGAAGAAGTGCGGTGAAGCCGCGGAAAGATTCGTCGGAAAAGATTCTCTCTGGGAGGGGCCTGATTAGGGGCAAGGGCAATAAGTTCATTTACTGTATGCCAAACCATAGTGAAAGTGACACCAACAGAACGGGCTCGATGATACAAAGACGTGGGCGTTGGATTCAGCTTATTTGAAGTCTTGGTTGAAAAGATTCAACCGTTTAAAGCTTATGGACTAATCTGTAAAAATAACTTCTACAAACAAGCCCCTTGCAGATTAAACAGAACATGTCTTTCTAGGAAATACGCTTTCTAACAGAGAAAACGTATTCCTTGCTGAAGCAGGGATGAAGTACGCTCTTGGTGGAGGAAAACGTATTCGGGGGAATACACTTTCACTTATCAACCTCAGCGGGTCCGAGTCAATGGGCTGGGACACTGACGGGTGGGGGCTGTCGTCTTCGTCTTCTCCCCACGCCTGCCCGCGGGGGAGAGGACTGGGCTCTGCGTCGGCGAGGTTTGCTGGCGGCTCCAGCCACTATAGGCGGCGCCCGACCCACCTTTGGACTCAGGGGGGCCGAGGAGATCCCATCCAGCTAAGATGCCGCCGCGGGGAAGAGCTCGGTGGAGTGGGACGCCAGCCGCGGCGGACGGTGACCTTGGGCAGAAGGGGGCACGTGGCAATAGGCCATAGGAGGAGGAGCTGGAGTGCTGGGGTGATCCGCTAGAGGTAGAGAAGTGTTCTGGTGGTGGAAAGGGGGTGAGGGGAGGCTCGGCTCACTCGGATTTGAGCAGAGGCCGTCGGTGGCCGAGGCGGCCATTGGAGGGCTCGGGAGCTCTTGGAGCTCAGGGATGGGGTCTGGAAGGCTTCTGGGAGTGAATGAGGTCGAGTGGTGAGGAGAAACGCTCCCGGGACGGCCTTACATAGAGGGGGAGGGGATGCCCGAGGGTGAGTGCCGTCGTGCACGTCCGGCCGAGCCCTGTCGAGCTCAGCGATCACGGGGATAGCATGGGAACACGACGAGGCATCGTTGGTAGAGCTCGCGGGGAAGAAAGCGACGCCGAGGAGCAGAAGAAGACGGACGCAAGAACAGAGCCGGTCGGGGCACTGTGCGCTTGTGAGCACGGCCGCTAGCGACAGCAAGGAGGCTTTGAGAGGGGGCAGAGGGTCGAGGGCGACGTGAGAGAGGAGGGGAGTCAGGTCGGGACGTCCCGACGCCCAAAGCGCGGACAACGCTGCCAGAGCGCGTGAAGCGCCATGCCAAGGAGGCAGTCATCACGGACACTGGCATGAAAAGTACAAGCGACACTGCTAGGAGTTGTCAAGTGACTAGTCCCTGCATCACTGAGCCTGAGGGAGTTGATGGATCAAGAGAAAGAGCCAAGGAGAGATGTGAGGATTCACTGAAAGTTTGTTGTTGCAAACTTGTCTGTGCACTAGTGATCCACAGAAAATTGATTGGAGTCAATGGGGTTGTCTGGGGAGATTAGCTTAGGAAGGACTACGATCCTGGAGGTTTTGAGGGGGGCTTCGACCAATGATGAATATAGTTGCTTCACAACTGCATATTTGGTCTAGAAACAAGATTTGGATGATGCACTCACATGGTGAGGCCACTTGAGCTGAAATTTGGTAGATGATGCAGATTTGGTCATAATAAGATGTTGTAAAAATTTCATACCAAATGTACAAGATAAAATGGTACTTGCTTCACAAACATCCTTACTGACCAAAAACTTGCAATACTTCCTGAGGAAAAATGGCTAGATGAAATGAGTCCAATATTTGTGGAGATAGGTTATATGGGTATGAGAAGGTCCTGGAAATTTTTCAGCCATAATGGAGCAATATAAAATTTACTTACTTCACAAACTTAAAATTTGGGCAGAAACAAAGATTTGAAGGTGTGCTCAGATGGATGCAAGGAATGAGCTCAAATCTTGTGGAGAGTCATGATTTGAAGATATCCAGGTCATACAAAAATTTCAACTCATTTTGATATGCCTAGGTTGTACCTCCTTCACAAAGTTTCTTTCTGGACAGAAACTTTGGATATTAGCTGGAAAATATTTACTAGGAAAATGAGTATGAAAATTTGCACGAGGCAAAGATATGGACATGAAAAGATGTCCAAAAAGTTTGGGGTCAATCAAGCAAAAAAATAGCACTTCCTTCACCAAGTGCCATTTAGGGCAGAATAGGAAAAGGAATATTGGAGGATTATTTTTGAACATGGCAATGAAAAGTTTTGCCACATTTGATGAAGATATGACCTAAATATTTTATGTGAATTATTTGGGAATTTTAGGAGTGACAATAATATAGGTTGCTTCATAACCTAGGGCAGACCGGGTTATTCCTTTAATAGAAAAAGGATTATACCCTAGTAAAATAATATTAGGGTTTGGTCCAAGCTGGAAATGGCAAGGTCTTGGGAAGAATTTGAGAATGACATGCCATTCTGGAAAGAAAGAAGAGGTCATCTTCTTCAGTTTCCAGACCACATAGCCACGGAAAAAGGAAAACTCAAGCAAAATCCTCAGAAAATCAAAAGAAAAAGAAAGGGCCAAAAATCAGGTTGTGACAATTCTTCACCCCTTAAAGAAATCTCGTCCTCGAGATTTGGTTGCTCAGGGAACAATTATGAATATACTAACTTAAGGAAACCGTTTCCAACTCGGGTATCCTTTTTCCTTTATTGATTGTCCCCCGCCAAATTTCATATGACAAGACTGCTCGGCTCTAGGGTGGTTTGTGTCACTGCATCCATATTATGGAAGATCTTACCTCACATGTTAATACTTATGCTGGCTCCAATCATTTTCATTCGTGCTGACTTAGCTGTGTGATAGATTATCATGACTGAGGTATGTGTCCTTCTCACAAGTCCAAGAGTGATTTCCGATTGATGCGTCATCCAGCACTGACAACCCTTCATGAAGTTGTGAACATATTTTTCCTGGGGGACACCCAACCTTCTTTTCTGTGCATTGGGTTTCTCAACTAACTGTAGGTCCTCCAAGTTCCAAGTAGTGAGGTGGTTCATAACCATTCTCCTGACTAATTCTGACTTCTCGCGGGAGTTTCTGAATCATCTTGACTGGCTCCACTGTCTTGAGTGTTAGATCTGTACCAAATATTTGACTGTCACATGTCCTGGCCAGCATAAATGGGTATGAACTTATATGATAATATCCACATACTTGATTGACTATGGTTCTCAAGGAAGAATTTTGTTCATGACAGGCTGCCCTTTGAGGATTCTCAGAAGTGAGGACACATCCTTCGAGACTGTTATTCCACCCTTCTGATTGTTCATTTTGTCGGTATATCCATGGGGGTAGTAGCCCATGTGATGCTTTACCATGGTTGCCGAGGTCAGACTATTGAATGGCCCCTTGGTCTGATTGACAGACTTAGATATTTGATATTGACACATCTGAGCATATACTATTAACTGAGCTGGTTGTCTGGATATGGGGTCCTTACAAAAATTGAGTAGGCCCTTAGGTGACTATTCCTGGTGATCGATGCGGACTCAGGCTGTCTGAGGTATCTGCACCATGTGGTTCATGCAATAATTTTTGTACCCGCATCACCGGTCTTGCTCCTTCATTGTTGTTTTCCTGGGCTGGTTCCTTTTCTGAAAGAGCTTGGTCATATTGTTTCTTCATGTGACCATAGATACTGTTGGGTACAATATTCTGACATGCGTACTTTTATCCTCATCTCCAGGTTCACAGGTACTTGTACAGAGCTCCCTGTTGTTGTCAATCTTCATAGTCCTTTGTCACACTGAGGTATATATCTGGCTTCCTTCACCTGTATATGAGAATCTGATTCCCGAGGCAGACTTGTGATCCAATTGATTCTTGCTTCTGGCCAACTGTTGCGGATCTGATTCTTGCACTGCCATCTGTTGTCAATTCAGAATGTAATATTTTGCACTAATGCCGCACTGAGGACGATGGCTTATGCTGGAAACCATCGAGAGTATCTTGCTGAGGAAGTCGGGATACCGTGCTTCAGAAGTTTCCCCCTAAAAGACTTGCCGGGGAAGGACTTAGTACCTTATACCGAAGCTTCTCGATTGCTTGCTGAAGAAGACAGAGTACCTTGCACGGGAAGTCATCCATGTATCGTACTGAGGAGGATGGAGGAATCTTGCATTGGAAGCTTCTCTGGTAGCTTGCGAGGGAAGACTGGGTTGCTTACACTAGAAGCTTCTTGTTGTGATATGCGGACAGGGTACCACATATATATCCTCTTAATATTTCTGCTATTGATTACCTTTGACTCATAATACACTGTCAATCTTGCACACAATTTATGTCCTTGCTGAATTGATCATCACTGCTATGAAGAGTCCTCACTGAGGGAGGCTTGATTATCAGCATCCACTACAAAAAAAAGACACATCCGTGACATTTTGGGCCGAACCAAAGTTTTTTCTGTCATACTTATGACACTTCTATGGCAATAATTGTGACAAAACACAGTATCATCATAGATGTGGTGGGGTTCTACTTCTATGACAGAAAATCATGACAGAAAATAGGCTTTTCGTCCTGGGCGGGCCGGAGACGTAGCTGCATGACATTCTTTGGGCCGTCCATGACGGAAAAAAACCGTGGTAGAAGCAAGGGTGAGGAAAATATCGGGGTGTTCCCGGTTACGGTGGGTGGTCGAGGCCGAGCGACGCGCGTTTCTCTCGTACACGCATGCGCGTGGGTGTGAGGCGTTAGGATCTAACTGAACCTGAGCAAGGCATTGCGCTCTAACTGAACCCGAGCGATTGCACTGCAGGCTATGCGTTACTGAACCCGAGCGATCGATCGATGGCTGTTAACTGAACCCGATCGAGCGATTCCTTCGCTACTGCTGCTAACTGAAGTCGATCGATGTTGCCTCTGCATGAACAGTGAGCATCGCTGGGGGTGGCTGAATAGTTCCCGGTGGGGGTGGCTGAACAGGACCCCGTGGTGTTGCCTCTGCATGAACATGACCCCGTTCGATCGAGCCGGTTGGGGCTGCATGAACAGGACCCCGTGAAGGGCTGCATGAACAGGACCACCCCGTGGAGAGCAACATGAACAGTAGACGGTGGAGGGCTGGATGAACAGTAGGCCGTGGAGGGGTGGTTGACCAGGAGACCGTGGAGAGGGCTGGTTGAACAGTAGTCGGTGGAGTAGCGTGCGGTGGAGGCTGAACAGTCGCAGGTGGAGGCTGAACAGTCGCAGGTGGAGGCTGGAGGATGTCGACGGTGGATGAACAGTAGCCCGTGGAGGCTGGAGGGGGTCAATGGTGGTGATGAACAGTATCCCGTGGAGTCCCGTTTTGCGGTACGCCACACCCCTCCAGATGAACAGGACCCCGTTTAGACCGTAGCGCTCCAACACAAGTCCGTTTCCTCCGTTTTGCAGTACGCCACACCCCTCTCGATGAACAGGACCCCCGTTTCGACCGTAGTGCTCCAACACAAGTCTGTTTCCTCCGTTTTGCGGTACGCCACACCCCTCCCAATCAACATGACCCCCGCTTCGACCGTAGGAGGTCCGTTTCATCCGTTTTGCGGTACGCCAGACCCCTCCCGATGAACAGGATCCCGTTTTGAACGTGGCCGGTCGAACACAAGGCCATTTCCGCCATTCTGCGGTACGCCAGGCCTCGTTCCCATCGGCGGTTCTGTCCAAGCCCTCCTGATGAACACGACAATGCATTCTGTTCTGACCCAGCCGATTGGCTCCCCATGAACACGACGATGACGTTGTTTCTCCGTTCCGACCCAGCCATGTACACGAGCCCTGGCCGTACGTATGCGCGAGTAAGAGTTCGAGACCCTTCCCGTATGTACGTATGTGGCCGTATTTTCATTCTTGCACACTGGCCGTTGTACGTGTACATGCTACGTGTGCGCCTCTACTACGACACGTGCACGCGTCTACATCGACTAGTATGTACGTACACATTCAACCAGAATGACAACGCTACGTACGCTTCGACCAGGTGGGTCCCGACTGTCACGCACTTCCTTGCATGCGAAGATGTTGTTGGTGGGTCCCAGCAGTCAGGGGGCGAATCATTTTTTTGCCCAGACGCACTTTCTTACGTGCGAAGATGTAGCTGGTGGGTCCCAGCATTCAGGGGGAAATGTTTTTTTCACGAAATACGGTGGCCCGTCCGGTGGGTCCCCACTGTTAGGTGGAGGAATAATTATTTTGCGCGTAATAAGGAGGCACTTCCTTGCTGCGGCCGTGGACCCAGCTGTCTGCCTCTCCACGTACAATCCACGTCCGATGAAGCGGTTCCTTGACCACGTTGACCACTCCGCGCCGAGAGCACCAGGGCGGTGGACGACGGCGAAGCCTAGGAAGGGGACAACGCGGAGACGGGGAAGACGCGGCAGTGGATGCCCACGCATAGAGGTGTACGAGGGTTCACTGGTTCGCTGCGGTGTGAGGCTGGCGTTGCCGCAGAATAACAGGGGGTGTGGGTGAGTAGAGGGATGGCCTGACCAGCGGTGGGAATAGTAGGGGCGGTGAGGCCTCCATGGCAGCACAGCCGGCCATGGGAGGCAGGAGCATGCGGCACGACCGGTGCTGCTTTGGGCGGCTGAAGCAACAAGACCAGAGGTTGAAGAAGTACTATGGCCTTTGGATGGACATCGTACGGTCACTGGAGCTAGAATCGTTCATATTGACATAGTTGACAAAGCACACCGTCCCCGTCAACTTAGTAGGCCCACAAGTCAGCCTCCCACCAAGGTGGGTCCCAACCAGTAAGGGGAGTATTCAATTTTTTGTGCGTAATAAGGAGGCACTACCGGTGGGTCCGAGCTGGCAGTAGGGGGAATGTTTTTTCGCGCAATACGGTGGCCCGTCCGGTGGGTCCCAGCAGTCAGGGGAAACATTTTTTCGCCAAATACGGTGGCCCGTCTGATGGGTCCCTGCTATCAGGTGGAGGAATAATTATTTTCCGTGTAATAAGGAGGCACTTCCTTGCGGCTGCCGTGGACCCAGCTGTCAGCCTCTCCACGTACAGTACTATTCGAATGGAAGTCATTCCTTGACCACGTTGACCACACCGCGCCGAGAGCACCAGGGCAGTGGACGGTGGCGAGGCCTAGGAAAGGGACAACGCGGAGCCGGGGAAGACGCGGTAGTGGAAGCCCGCGTGGATAGGAGTACGAGGGTTCACTAGTTCGGCTGCGGTTTGAGGCTGCTGTCGCCGCAGGGCCTGGCCAGCGGTGGGAATAGTAGGGGGCAGCGTGGCCTCCGCGGCATCGCTGCTGGTGACGGGAGGCAGGAGCACGAGGCACGACCGGCACTGGTTTGGGCGGCTGCAGCAAGAAGACCAGAGGTTGAAGAAGCACTACGGCTGTTGGATGGACATCGTACGGTCAATGGAGCTAGAATCGTGCGTATTGACTAAGTTGACAAAGCCCTCCGTCCCCGTCAACTTAGTAGGCCCACAAGTCAGCCTCCCACTATACTGGGTCCCAGCTAGCAGGGGGTATTCATTTTTTTGTGCGTAATAAGGAGGCACTTTCGGTGGGTCCGAGCTGACAACGGGGGGATTGTTTTTTCGTGAAATACAGTGGCCCGTCCGGTGGGTCCCAGCAGTCAGGGGGAAAAAGTTTTTTCGCCAAATACGGTGGCCCGTCCGGTGGGTCCCCGCTGTCAAGTGGAGGAATAATTATTTTCCGTGTAATAAGGAGGCACTTCCTTGCGGCTGCCGTGGACTCAGCTGTCAGCCTCTCCACGTATAGTACTCTTCCGATGGAAGTCGGTCGTTGACCAGATTGACCACGCCGCGCCGAGAGCACCAGGGCGGTGGACGATGGCGAGGCCTAGGAAGGGAATGACACGGAGGAAGGGAAGACTCGGCAGTTGTTTCCCACGCAGAGGGGAGTACGACAGTACGAGGGTTTTCTGGTTCGTCTGCCGTCGCAGGAGAATAACAGCAGGTGTGGGTGAGTAGAGGGATGGCTAGGCTAACGATGGGAGTACGATGGGGCGGTGAGGCCTGCGTGGCAGCACAGCCGGCCGCGGGGAGGAGGGAGCAGGCAGTCCCACCGGCGCTTGTTTGAGCGGCTGGAGCAGGAAGAGCAGAGATTGAAGAAGCATGACGCCCGTTGGATGGACATCCAACAGTCACTGCTTGTGCGTCTACCTTTTTTAGGAAGACCTCAAATCTATGGAAAACATTATACATCCCATCTGCCATTATTTCTAATAATTTACAGCCCATTTGCTAATTCTTAATGTTTTTTTGGAGGCCATATTCTTTTTGTTAGCATTACAGCCCATATTGTGGCCAGGGTTAAAAAATTATACGAAATTTTGCATATTTCGGTGCGGTCCGAACTGTTTTTAATCCCGAAATTTCGAGTCATATTCAAACTGGTTTTAAAAATAAATGCATATCAGTATAAAATCCAACAAATTGTCCACGCATAAAAATCAATGCAATTTAAGATCTCGAAATGAACAAAAGATATTTGAAACTAATTGCCGGTTTGATGTGTTTTAAAAATGTACATCCCATTTCTCATTACTGATACGCCATTTTCTCAGCCAACCAAATGAAGCTCTCCTCATCTTGAAAGATTTGCAGCCAAACAGGCCTGACAAAGCGACTTATTTGGCAAATCACAAAAAAACTAGGCTGTGGCCGTGGACCCAGCCGTCAGCCTCTCCACGTACAGTACTCTTCCGATGGAAGTCGGTCGTTGACCAGATTGACCACGCCACACTGAGAGCACCAAGGCGGTGGACGACGGCGAGGCCTAGGAAGGGGATGACGCGGAGCCGGGGAAGACACGGCAGTGGATGCCCACGCGGAGAGGAGTACGAGGGTTCACTGGTTCGGCTTCGGTGTGAGGCTGCCGTCGCCGCAAAATAACAGGGGGTGTGGGTGAGTAGAGGGATGCCCTGGCCAGCGGTGGGAGTAGTAGGGGGTGGTGAGGCCTCAGCGGGATCACAGCCGGCCATGGGAGGCAGGAGCACGCGGCACGACCGGCGTTGGTTTGGGCGGCTGGAGCAAGAAGACCAGAGGTTGAAGAAGCACTACTGCCGTTGGATGAACATCGTACGGTAACTTGAGCTAGAATCATTCATATTGACTAAGTTGACAAAGCCCTCCGTCTCTGTCAACTTGGTAGGCCCACAAGTCAGCCTCCCATGATGCTGGGTTCGAGCTGGCAGGGGTGTATTCATTTTTTGTGTGCGTAATAAGGAGGCACTTCCTTGCGTGCGAAGATAGCTAGTGCGTCCGACCTGTCAGTGGGGGCACGTTTTTTTCGCGAAATACAGAGGCTCTTCCGGTGGGTCCCAAATGTTAGGTGGGGGAATCAAAGACTTGAGAAGGCGTACAGAACAAGCTAGTGCACCAGTAAAGAGACGTTGCTTAGTTTTAGAAAAAAGAGAGACGTGCTCCTATAGCTGGTTCGAATCCAAACCTAGACTATGACTATATAAGGTGCTATGCTACTCTGCAATTAATGAAACTGACATATCCAACGTTCGCTTCTCCTCTTCTCTACTTACTCTACCTAGCATTAGAAGCTCTGGCCGCGTCAACCATGTCCGCTGGCTGCTTGTCCACCTGCTCTTCAGCATGGAACAACCAAATATGCACCAAGTAGACACCCGTACAATCGCCTGTGGGTCTCATCACACCCCCGCCGGCACGCGCACCGCAGTCGGTTGCTCATCTCAACCTGCTGCCGTTGGTGTGGTGCCACTGCTGCAAATCACGCAAAGTCATACGTCGCGTCTCAACCACAAGCCTCAACCCTGGCTGAGTCTTCTACAAATGCCCAAATCATGGGGTAATAATATGTTTAAGTGTTGTTCTACTGCTTTCAGTTGCTGATTTTTTTAATAGTTTGGTTGATGATCTTCCAATTTGATCCGTGGAGAAAAGGGAAGATTCGTGTGATTTGTATTTCTGGGAAGTTGTTGATGTGGGGGAGTGCAACTACACTGATTATTTGGTTAGCCGAGGAATCCCAATACCGGCAGGTTGGGGTGTTGGACAAGTAACTGAAGGAACGACAGAAGAGGAATATGCAGAGCAGAAGGTTAAAGATGTAGTTACTCTGATCATGGCCAAGCAACAGCTGCTGAACGACCTTGACATCAATGAGGAGATGAAAGAGCTTGTGAAGATAATGGGCAAAATCGATGTGCTCTGTAGGATGATTGTCTCTTTATTTGCAGTGTATGTAGCACTCGTGATGTATTTAGTGGCTATGACATGAGCACTTTGCTGAAACTAGTAATGAATGAAACCTATGTAGCAGGTTGGGCGTAGTTTTGTGAACATCTAATGATTTCTATTAACGGAAATCAGGGGGTATCACCTTTTGCTCATAAATAAATAAATAGCAGAGGCCCTTTTGGTAATAAATAAATAAATTAGCAGAGGCCCTGTCGGGTCAGCTTTGTTCTCATTCGAAGACGTCGAGCAAATTGCAGTCCAACATCAAACTATGTCATCAAATTCAAGTTTCACAACCAAATATGAGTACAACTAAGAAACAATGTCATCATGTTTTAGTCATCATACAATCACCAAACACAAATCAGCATACATAACAAGTGATGTTCTCACAGGAAAATACTAAACAACATGTTCATCAGGTTTCAGTTGTCATAGCAAACACAATTTCACATAGTAGATAAAAAACGTCTTCTGATTGGCAACTACGACAAAAGCAATGTAATCATCATCCGCATCAGCACGTCAACATCTTCGCCATGTGTATCAGTCTGAATCTTAATTCCCCATGGTGTCATCTTCTTCTTCGTCCTCAACGTCCTCGAACGTTGGCTTCTTCTTGATCAATTCTTGTATGTCCACAGCACGACAGGCAATCTTTTCGTTGGCGTCATTCATGTGATGGTTCTCAAAGATATTAGGAACATCTGTGTTATCTTGTACATCAGGAGCAGTGTAAGCATCATCTTGTTGCGCAACTTCATTAAACAAATTCCTCTGATCAAACCTTTGCAATACTCTCCAGTCATCGCTACGTGCAGATATGTCTTCCAAGAAAAATATCTCTGTTTCTCGATTTGCCAAAATAAAAGTCTCGTTGGTCTGGTATGCCGCCTTGACATTGATGGATTTGAAATAATCATCAGCTCTGGGTTTTGCGATCCTGGAAAATAGGTTATACCAACGACAGCACAACAGAACCACACACCAACGATCCTCGAAACTGGAGATATACTGCAACTGAACAATGTCTATCATGTTAGCATACATTTCAGTTGTCTCTTTGTCATACGTATCCGTGCTCATGATGGCACTGTTTTGTGTCTTCCTGCCTTCATCTCGTGCAAGGGTGTTGTAGCGCACATCTCCAACAATGCAAGATTCATAATGTCTTACCCGAGTAGAAGGACCCATTGCTAGTGAGTAAAGGGCATCATCAACTGCCTACCCATCCTCCCGCATCTTCTTAACCTATGATTAGAAAATAGACAAGCTGATCATCTTATGTACTCAATATATTAAAAAACTGACAGTGCAATTCAAAAGCTTACATGGCTCTTGAACCATTTCGCAAATCCTGCCATAACCAGTTTGTCAATGTTTCTTGGATTTTGCGGCAGTAACTCCTTTTTGTAGATGCTGCACAACATAGTGATCGCGTCAAATATCTAAATATATAAGAATGTGCTGCAAGTTTAGTAGATTATGATGTATAAGCTGCAGTACTTAGCACTTACTTGATGTAAGGTAGTATCTTAGGACAGTTATTCAACACATACCAAACCATTTTGTCCAAATCTTTAGGTTTGTCCTCTTCTCGACTCTTCCCTGTAACTCAAATAGAATAATCGAAAACATTGAGCCTGGGATTGTCTTCATCCACCTCTTTGCTAAGCTGATCAGCTGTTTCAATGTATTTTGAGCAGAATATCAACGCTTCTGTAGCAATGTAGGCCTCTGCAATGGAACCCTCGGGTCTAGCTCTGTTCCTAACATAGCCCTTGAAAGTGCCTAGCCACCTTTCAATAGGGTACATCCAGCCATACTGTACTGGACCTCTAAGTAGTGCCTCATTAGGTAGATGAACAACCAAATGCACCATCACATCAAAGAAGGCAGGAGGATATATCTTCCCAAGGTCACATAGGATAGTTTGTATCTTGTCTCTAAGACGCTCCAAAGCATCTATCCTGATATTTCTACTGCAGAGTTCCCTGAAGAATTGTCCCAACTCTGCAACTGCTCTGTATAAGTCAGAGCGGCCCAATCCTCTAAGGATAACAGGTAAAACCCTTTGAAGTAGGATGTGGCAGTCATGAGTTTTCAACCCTTGTACTTGTTTCCATCTGCACTAACTCTCCTTTCAGGGTTGGAAGCAAATCCATGTGCGAATCTCACACGTGACAGGACCTCGCAGAATTCTTTTCTTTTTACCTTGTCCAAGACGAACACAGCTGGTGCCATATCCCGTGGTTTACCTTCATCTTGCACCTGCAAATCCTCTCTAATACCCAGGTGTGTCAAATCAATCAAAGATTTTAAGGTATCTTTCGTCTTGCCTTCAATATTAAGAAGTGTGCCGATAATGTTGTCACATATATTTTTCTCGATGTGCATCACATCAAGATTATGCCGCATATCCAAATCTTTCCAATACTCCAATTCCCACAAAGTGGACCTGCGGGTAAACAATAATCTCTCTTCTGCCCTGCCACGCTTCCTTTTCCCGCTACTATTATCAGGAAGGTTTCCTGGTGTAATATGCCTGACCTTCTCTATTCCACTTGCAAATCATCGGCGGTGAGCCTCTTTGGTGCATCACGGTTTTCATGCTTTGCATTGAACACATGTCTTCGGTATTTTCTAGGATGCGGCTTGTCCTTGGCAAGGAAACGGCGGTGTCCAATGTAACAGATCTTGCTAAGTAATGCGTATGACAGCGGATTCCTGTCACAGTGAACACATGCATTGTAACCATGTGTTTTTGCCCTGACATGGTTCCCAAAGCCGGATAATCATGGATGCACCAAATTATAACAGCACGCAGAAAGAAATCAGCTGGTGGGCTACTATATAGGTCGCAAGTGAGAACACCCCTCCAAAGCTGCTGAAGTTCCTCCACAAGAGGCTCCATGAACAAATCAAAATCCTTTCCAAGACTTTTTGGACCTGGGGTGAGCAAGGCCATCATGTAGTTTGATTCTTTGGTGCAGACATTTGGAGGCATGTTGTAAGGGATAACAAGCACTGGCCACATGCTATATGTGGCGCTCTGGTGGCCAAATGGGTTAAATTCATCTGAAGCTAAGCCCAGTCTAATGTTTCTCGGGTCAGCAGCAAACTTTTCGTGCTTCTGCTTGAAGCTTTCCCACTCACTACCATGTGATGGATGGCTCATTACATTCTGATCTCTGTAGTCTTGGTTCCTATAATGCCACAGTACATCCTCTCTTGTTTCAGCATCATGAAACAACCTCTGCAATCTTGGTGTAATTGGAAAATGTCTCAAAACATTATGAGGAATCCTCTTCACAACAGCGCCATCTTTCCATCTTGATGATTTGCATTTCGGGCATTCACTTAAGTTGGCATAATCCTTCCGGAACAGAACACAATTATTCTTACAAACATGGATCATATCATATCCAATTCCAACTACACGAAGGAAATTCTTCATTTTACTATAGGTGTGTGGCAGCTCAGACGCATCTGAGAAAGCTTTGCGGAAAGCAGCCAACATCGCATCGAATGATTTGTTGGTCATCCGCTCAGATGTCTTCACCTAAAGAAAGGTGACCATAGCCGAGAATACTGACAGCTTATTTCCTAGGGTGATAGCCACGTTGCATTGTTCCAACATGCGGGCCCACCGTTTTTTCTTCTACATGTGAAAGTTCACGGAATGCATGAGCATTTCGTAGCGTTGTTTCAATGTTGGTCAAACTCACTGGCTCCGCCACCTCCTCCTCCTCCTCCTCTTCCACCTGAGCATCAGGCAGATCAAGATGGTGATCTGCTGCTTCCACGTAGTCAATAACATTGACGTTCACAGCTTCACCATGATGAACCCACCTAGTATATGTGACCGACATCCCATACAAGTGTAGATGATTTTGCACAGTTGACTGGGGTCTTGTAACTGAATTCTTACAGCTGCTACACATGCATAGCACATCTGATTTCGGACCGCCGTACTCAGCTCCGATAAAGTTCATGAAGTTTTCAACCCCCTCAACATATCCAGCGGAGAATCTTCGAGCAGAAGTTATCCAATTCATGTCCAACTGTTAGACAGACAAATTAGTTCTTCTACTAGATATTACAGGAAAAACATATATGCTTTTTTATGAACTCCAGAAGAAAATACCTAGGTCGATGTCTAAAGCTATGGAAAGATATTTGGACGAGCAGATCTAAATAACGAAATATAAGTAACGCTAATTCAGCAAACACATTTGAGTCCTAAATTATGGCAGGCTGTTTCAGCAGTCAATGAGGCCGAGCATGATGGAATATGTATTTCCAACAGTGCACACATCCATTGAACTATCGAAGACCATCGCGGCAACAAAGATCGAGTATAAAACGGTGTAGAGCTATTTCACCTAACAGATTGGCTACTAGACCATGGCAATCTACGTCACAATAAATATATGGCAGGATATCTTAGCAACTAATCGGCCTTGGCATGCCATCTCAGCTAAGCAGATTGAGTGTAGAATAGGGCAAGGAAGCTTCTTAAGCAGAGCATATTGACTGTAAACTACTTCAGCAAACAGTGAGATTAACAGCGTCTATCAGCTAACATTCAACGCTACACCGACATGCACGGGGCCTCAGTCTAGAATGCGCGTACTGTGTGAGAAGCTGACTGCCGTGCGTCTCCACACGAACGTCGCCAGCAGTGGCGGTGCTGACCGCCGTGCGCCTCCACAAGAACGTCGCCAGCGGTAGCGGCGCGGCTAGAGGACGGTAGTCTACGAGAGCGTACTGTGGGAGCGAGATGATCGCCGTGCGTCCCCTCGACGAACCGCGGCGCCGACGTATCGGCGTGGTGGGGAGGGCGGCTTTGGCGGAGCGAATGGATTGGAGGGGGACGGGGGAGGGGGGTTTGGGGAATATTATTGGCTAGTTGGCCGAAGGGCATTTAAATCTAGGATTTGGGGGGAATTTTTAGGTGGGGGGAGGATTTTCGCGCGGTGGGCGGTGGGAGCTTGGCGCATGGTCGATTTCTCCAAGTGCAGTCCCACGTGTCAGTGAAGAGGCAAGCCGAAGCGCGTTCCGTTTGCGTGAGCCGTGTGCAAGACCGAACGTGTGTGGGGTGCAATGCGACCGCGACAGCGGTGCTGTCAGTGTACCGCCTTTTTTCCCTTTTAAACTAGGTGCTTCGCCCCCTCAAAAAAAAACTTGTTGCTTCGCGCGATCCATCGATACTACTACTAGTAATCCGGTAATCCCGACTAAAACGTTGCGGCCGGGTCTTTTCTCGCGCGATATGCTGGGAGGTTGGCTTAGTTGGGTTTTTTAGGACGAGTAATGCTACACCTACGTAGTCCCAGTTACGTAATTAACTGTGAAACGTGTGAGCTGTTGATTGTAGATTGGGGGGAGGGAGGGGCCCACCACCATGAAAATCAGGGGAGGAGAGAGAGAGGCAATTTACGTTAACCCTTTCGTAGGTTCCCATAGATGTGAAATGTGTGAATGTGCATTTGCAGATAAGGCCTTCCCTCGTTCATCCTTTTCTCCCACAAGAATTTGATCTTCCGTGCAACGCATGGGCATCTTGCTAGTACTCCTACAATATACCATATTATTGTGAAAGTTCATATATACCGGCTGAGATTAATGCAAACACGGCAGATTTCCATAACATTTCGAACTTTTATAGGATAGAAAAATAAAAGAAACCCGACCCTAAACCTATTCTACGCGGTGACTGGCGTCCTCTAGCTACGATCTCCATGTACGGGGGCGGGGTTCAAGACCCGTGAATTGAAGGTGCGGTCTCCGGCGAGGACAAGTAGAACACGGGAGATGGACTGACCAGTTGGCACACCATGCCCTGCCGCCTCCCATGCCCTACTCATCCTCGGAGGAGTCCCCGACCTCGGCGGTGCCGGACGTTGGACAGCGGCAAGTAGGACGCGTGGCTAACGGTGCTCCCGCCGTCGGCCGCCAGCGTGGCCACCGCTTGTGTGGCGAATTGAGCGAGGGCGGCGACCTTGAGCTCCGTCCCCGAAGACAAGCTCTCCCGCAGAGCGTTCACGCTTGCGGTCATGGAGGATGTGGTGCCAGGTAGGAGGACAATGCGCTGTGGTGTGGAGGTTAGCTAGGCATTGCCACTTTAAGTAGCGCATTCCGGTGAGGCCAAGCGTCCTGGTGCGTCGGGCACTGAGCCTCTTAACGACGGCATACGGACGGACGGCATGAATGCGGGCAGCTGGCGCCGGCTGGGAACCCACCGCGCGACGGGCGCGAGGGACGAGGGTTTTTGGTGTTCCAGTGTAGTCAGCTGCGGTCGTGGCAACGTTGTAGATGCCCTTTGCTCACATGCGATCGACGCATGTCATTGAAAAAGCAAGACGACCCGGCATGGTCTCAGGTCTTGAGGATGCAGTTGGCTGCGCTACACCACTCCGTGGATGCGTCACGGCGCCCCGTGCATCCTCGTCGAGCCGGGTGTTGGCGTGTGTTTGGATTGTGGCCAAAGTGCACCTTACCAAAATTTTGGTCATGACCCGAAGATTGGTCTTTGTTTGGATGATTGCCATTTTTTGGCATGCCAATGAACTCCAGCCAACTCTAGTTAATTTTTCTTGCCGATGTCGGCCAAATCATGGGCAACCAAAACCTCAACCAAAATTTTGGCTACCCATTGCTTTGATGGGGCAACCTTGGGCACAAACCTGTTGGTCGTGCCACAGCACTAACGCCACCCTCGGCACACCGAAACCAACTGTGTCTAGCGAAGATGAGCGTGTCGCTCACCGCGGTCGCCGTGTCGAGAGGCGGTGCTGGAGCTGTGCCACGTTGTTTTCCCCCACGACCCACATGAATAGTTGCCGGTGGCGAGGAGGTCGTAGGCCAGCTCCTCCATTGGACTAGTTTGCGCTACGTCGTCCTGACAGGTGTGCCCCACATGTCGGTTTCCCTGTTTTCCTGGCCATATTCGAGCATCAGTGCTCCGCGTTGCGCATTAGGCCTTTCACTATGTAGGCCAAGCGAGACAACTTATTGTTTATTTGAGCCGTTCAAGTATAATCATGTGGCATTTGCTTATTTCTCATTCCTCTCCATCGATCATGTCGCCCTCCGGTCGAGTCCATCCTCCTGCATGCCTCATTTGAACATTCCGCCGAGTATCATTCGCATGTGGGCCTAGACCATGCTTGTATTTCCAATGTTTATTTGTAATTTTTCCGACATGCATCCAAACAAATGGTTCATTTGAAGTTTCACTTTGCCTCCACTACATGTCGCTCCGCGTCTTAGTTTTGACATCCCATTCGGTTCATGTTGACGAGATCGATAGATGACATGGCAGTTCCTTATGGCCATCGACTGGCTATATTATTAACCATGCTCTAATGCGTATTTCAAAACCGCATTTGACTATTGACAAGATTAATAGTACATGAGATGTATAATGTGAAAATTATATCATTGGAAGCTCCTTTCACATACGTATCCCTGCCTTACCCTCCCTTTCGGTCACTTACTGGCGGACCCCATGCTTGCTAGGCCCTGCATGTCAGTTACTCAACGGGTTCGACCATGTCAGGGGATCGACATCCATACTATACTCCCTATGTTTTTATTTACTACGCATAAAATGACGCGGGCGGGGGAGGGGAGGGACGTCGGTTTGCTCTTTACTGCGATCACACAAGCGAGCGAAAACGCAAGACGAAGCGTGTTCCATTCGGTGAGCGACGTGGATGGTCCAGCGTGCCGGGCTGCAACGCGAACGCGACAAGAGCGATGTACAGTCAAAACCGATTGACCGGTCATCATTGGAACCACTATTCACACCAGAACCTTCGCTGCTCGGCCTATTCCAGCCCCTTCCCCCGCCTTTCGGTCCCCTAGCCCGCATCAAGCGTCCCCTAGTTCGTTGGGTGCGCCGCAAGATCACGTACTACAAGATGTTGACGCCGGAGCGCCGTGTAGAAATAGCGTCAGCGGTCGGTGCCAGAGACCTCCGTTCCCAAGCTCGCTTTGCGGTGGGCCAATCCCCGAATTCTCTGGAGCCAAGGAACTAGGAGGAGGAAGCCGATCCAATGTTCATGGCGGAGGTCGCGGCGCAGAAGGCCTCGGATGGGTATGAGATGATGGACGTCGACTTCGTGCCGGCGTCCGAGTCCCCCATGGTGCAGGTGGACCAGCGGTTCAACCTGGCGATACTAAAGGAGGACCGGAAGGCAGAGACTCAACTCAACGTGGAGCGCACGCATGCCGCTGCCATCGAGGCTCTCCTGCAGGCGGAACCGGATGTCGTGGATGTGAACCGGGCAGCGGAGGCTCAACTTGAGGCGGAGCGCGAGGATGCCGCTGCCATCGAGGCCCTCCTGCAGGCGGAACCGGACGTCTTGGACTTGAACCGGGCGATAGAGGCTCAACTCGACGCGGAGCACGCGGATGCCGCTCTCATCGAGGCCCTCCTGCAGGCGGAACCGGATGTCCTAGACTTGAATCGGGCGGCGAAGGCTCGACTCGATGCGGAGCGTGCGGATGCCGCTGCCATCGAGGCCCTCCTGCAGGCAGAACCGGACATCCTCGACTTGAACCGGACGGTGCTCTCGTTCGTGCAGAGCGCCCGCACAATCCGGATGAACGAGTAGCTGGAGGCCGAGGACAACCATGGTGCGGAGACACACATCGGTAGCTACGGCTGGTTCGCGCTGGCACCCAAAGACGACGAGGTCGTCTTGTTCTGCGAGCAGTGATAGTTTTTCTTTATGTTGTTGTTTTATGGATCTTTTGTTGTGTAAAAACATATATTGTTATGCAAGCCGCCTGACTTGGGTCAGTCTACCATTTCAGGCAGTTGGATGAATATCCTACATCTCCTAACCCTTCTTCCTCACCTCTTCTTCTTCCCCAACAGACCACCGCACGGGCCGTACGGATACTCCCCAACATGCGGTTGGATAAACATATTCTAAGAACGAAAATTATGTGTCAGTGGTAGGATGGCCGAGTTTTGTTTGTTCACATGCGACAGCACGTGTCAGTGAAGGTGCGTTCCCTTGGTTGGGTTTGCGGCGTGCAGGAGGGACTGTGCATGTGAGCGTACGGTGAGACCACGGCGTGCAGGAGGGAACGTGTGAGGGTGCGGTGCGACCGCGACAGCCGTGCGCAAGTGTACCTCCTTGTCATTTTGAAAACTTTAGGCAAGCTTGGAAAAATGTGAGGTGAAGTATGGCAATGCAAGGCCTAGACCCAAACAAGATAAGTACATAGTATTACCTCCGTCCTGGTTTATTGGTCCTCCTTGAAATTTGTGCCCAAATTTGACTAAATATTTAACTAACAAAATATTAATGCATGTTAACAAAAATTGTATCTTAGATTTGTATTTGAACATAGTTTCCAATGATATATTTTTTTGTGACATGCATGAACATTTTGTTAGTTAAATTTATGGTCAAAATTTGGCAAGGATACGATGAGGACGAATAAACTAGGACGGAGGTAGTACTATGTACTAGGAGTACTAGTGTTAAAAAAGAAAGGTGGGGTTTTCCTTCGCGGGATTAATCGATACAAATCCTCGTTTCATGTGTCAATTAATGCGTATTTTTTTTCTCCAAAGCCCAAAGAGCTAACCATCTCACTCCTCATCACTTGATTAATGCAGCACCATGCAAACCAACCTTCTCACTTCCACATACATGCAGGGGATATTAATGTCCTTGGTTGCTAGTACGAGTCAAACCCTATCAATTTTGCCTCGATTAGTGTTCGTGGCCTTTTGCAAATTGTAATTTTGATATACTGGCCTTGTGTACAAAAAAATGGAGCTAGTAACTATATTTCACTTCCTTCCCCATTGCGGTGACGTCGATGATATCTCGAACATTGTGGTTTGGCGAAGTGCGTTCGACGGAGAACACCATTGAGAGAGACCACGGTAAGTCGTTCACAAGTGCCGTCTGCCAGCCGAGATAACCGCCTTATTTGCATCTAGGAAGTCCGTTGAACCAAAGGATGCGTAAATGTACTAGTACTACTCGTACACAATAGCGTCGTCCGTCCAGCTTAGTGTGGTGTGATGGTTTCTCGAAGAAGACGATGGAGAAGCGGAGTCAGCAAAGAGTGAATGATGGTTGCTTCGTCCGTGCTTTGTGATTTGACACCTCACTGCTTTGTGATTTGTGATAGAAGGAACAGGGGAGTAGACTCTGTCCTCTATACTGTACATGCATCCAAGCACGGGAAAAAGAGGAGAGATGTTACATTTTTCTATTCATTCAATCAGTCAATCAGGGAGCTTCGGTTCCATCCTTTTGGCTTTGGCAACACCGTCCACAATGGTTCCCATGATGACAAAAGCTATTTTCATATTTGGCTACACATTGTGGATGCCCTTAACCGCACCACTTGGTTTTTCTCATGTGTGCTATCTATACAAATCTCAATTATATTTATCTAAAAAATTATAGAATCAAGATTAGTAAAAAGGAGGTGATTTGTCGCGCGGATAGCGGGGGAGGTTTCTTATTTTTAGAGGATGTTGTCCTGGCAGTTTGCTAACATGCTGTCCCACATGTTAGTGCATCACCAAGCCGATCCGCTTCCCACATGAGGCAGAACAACGGCAGAAGCAACACGTGGTTAACTTGAAGAAGATGAGCGAGAAGCGGATTCAACAACGAGTGAAATGATGGCTTCTTCGCCCCTCCAACTTCTTCTTTTTTAGCATTATTACTTCTGTCCCTCCAACTTAACT
Organism: Secale cereale; assembly: GCA_902687465.1. Taxonomy (NCBI): domain Eukaryota; kingdom Viridiplantae; phylum Streptophyta; class Magnoliopsida; order Poales; family Poaceae; genus Secale; species Secale cereale. Next base: position 600,200,446 of record LR738711.1, on the reverse strand, counting down.
GCTGGAAAGGTGCAGCTTTGTCATTTGACGCCTCATTTCTCATTACTACGCCGGCACCATGACTGGGTGCTTCACCCCGGCTGCTCTGCACTGTATTCCGGTATGGCATGTGGACCCGGTAGCTTGATGTCCCACATGTCGACGAAAGGGACTAGAAGATTTATGAAAGCGAGCGCTCCACTCTTACGACGGAGGAGTACATGACACGACGGCCTAGTGAACTGTCACTTGTACTGTATATAGTACTATAGTTTTGCTGTTTCGCACGATCCATCGATACAAACCCGATCAAACAGGAAAGGGCGGGATTTTTCCTGCACGATATATGATACTGGCCATACATTTCAAAGTCAATTTTAATGTATGCAAACTGAATAATTAAGTAACAATATGATATCTAGTAAAACTAAAAACACATATGATTTATTGTGTTAGAGTGTAGTAGTGGTGCTGTATTGCATAGTTGTTAGATGTAACATGCGAGAACGTGTAGAGATGTAGTTTTGGAGGGCCTACAGAGATAAAAGCGTAATACGTTCACCGAACTTCAGAATAAGCTGATTACAGTCACTATAAACATTTTGCGGTGATTATACGGTCACTTGCTCACGGTTCGGCATCAGATTGCACTCTATGTGGCATCATGTTGACTAGTTAAATTGAACACGTTCCTAGTGGGTCCCACATGTCAGTTCACATAGGGAAAAGGTCAGATAAACATAAATTGACGCAGGCGCGACAAGACTACACCCCGTGCGCGGGAATCACCTAGTTGTGTATGTATCTGTCACGGCCTGATGTGTGCGCATGCACGTGTAGGTTGAGCACTTGAGCGTGAGAGTGTGTGTTGGTCGTGTGGTGTACTGGTGTGTGCATGCATGCGTGCGTGTGTGCGTGAGAGTGTTGCGTACGTGCGTGGATGCATGTGTATGTGTGAGTGTTGCATGCGTGCGTGGGTGCATGTGTTCGTGTGAGTGTTGAGTGCATGCAGTTCGTGTGCATGCGTGCGTGTGTGTATAATCACCACACCAGCTCATGTGTGTTAAAACAGATGGCTCAGCATACCAATACAAGGCCACCTCGTCTGTTGTGCCCGCGGTCATGACTTCGAACCACCGTCCAATATTTTGTTGTCGTTCGTTTTCATTCTTACTAGCGAGATGCATGTGCGTTGCACGTAACATCAAGATGCATTTGTATGACTAGTTTATCTTGTGAGAGAAAAGGATGGATGAGGGAAGGCCTTATTTGCAAATGTGGAGAGGTGTGTGGGTACCTTTTTGCAAAAGTGTCATAGTTTCTTTCCTATCCGTCAGATATAAATCGGACAGCCTATATTGCAGGATGGCAGGCACACCATCATCACCAACTCTCTTTTTATAAGAGTGTATTTTATCCCTACTCTTATAAAAAGCATAGTCGGTGATGATCATGTGCCTGCCATCCTGCAATATAGGCCGTCTGCTCTATATCTGACGGATAGGAAGGAAACTATGGTAATTTTTCAATAAGATACCCACACCCCTCTCCACACTTTCAAATAAGGCCTTCCCTGGTTCATCCTTTTCTCCCACAAGATAAATGACTCATACAAATGCATCTTGATGTTTCGTGCAATGCATGGGCATCTTGCTAGTACTTTATAAGAGTGTAGATGTAGAGTAGATACAAGCCGACAGGTGGGCCCGATGGTAGATAATGTGATGCAACACTAGAGGTGCCACGTGGAGCGTTTAACTGGTCAACTAGTCGTGTCTTGAGCAAATACAGAGTTGTACGGTGAGCCCGTGACTGTATAATGACCACAAAACGTAAATGGTGACCGTAATGAGTGGATTCTGCATTCCAATGTACGTATCGTGCTTTCGCTTCAAGTACAATGATCGTCATTGTATATATCGCGAGAGGAAGATGAAACATGCGTGAATGTGCTGGGGGCTTACTTTTAGAGGACCTGGAGTTAGTTTGTGTGCGTACGTGAAAGGGGCGTAGAGGGGGGTATGCGATGGAGATAGAGATGCTCTTTGTTTCTCTTTACTATGACTAACTTTATATATATTATAAAAATATACAAATTCATAGTGCAGAATAAATATCATTGTGGGCACCATGCAATGCAAGCGTTCATACTCCTCCATACAACTTTCTAATGTTGTATATATGTAGACATTCTAAAATATTTTTTTTGGCCACACTTTATTCCAAAGGAATGTTGTATGCGAAATAGACGTGAAGAGTGGGCTTTTTAGATCAATGGGGTATGTGATGTAACATGTGTGAATGTGTAGTTGATGCATTTGGCAGGGCCTAGAGAGGTATGTGTGTGTATTACGCATTCGAGAGAGGCATGGATAGAGGGGCCGGCAGGGGGGCGTGGGAGAGATAGCACGAGAAATGAGAGTGGTCTAGAAAGAGATGAATATGACGTCACGGCGAGAGATTCCCTTGAGTGTGTATATGCAAGGGGGGAGTGGATAGAGACACCAGGAGCATATTTTTTGTGTGTGGTGTCTGTGTTAGTATGTGTGGTGTGAGAAGATAACGAGACGTGGGGGCAGAGGGTGTGTCACCGCGTGAGGTCCGGTGGGTCGAGGTGAGGCCTTTCGTTTGGTTCCGTCCCGCGCCACATTGGTCGGCCCGTGACGCATTTAGGAAGACCCATGGATGACTAGTCATCCAAGACTAAGGACTGTATGTCCACTGACAAAGCCGGCTAGGTTTTGTAACCCTAGGTTCTCGGACTAAGGTAACCCCTTTATCTCTGATATTACTATTCATCCAACCTAACTTTAAGGGGCATCATATAGAATGCTCTGCTAGAATCATACTCATCGATTAGGAAGAGAAGTGTGAGACAATGAGTGAGAGACGGGCCTAAAGATAATGTGCGTACAGGAGACACGCAGCCGGGTCTATGTATATAGAAAGGGTCGATGGGGATTGTGCATGTGTATGCTTGAGAGAGGGCGAGTGCTTGTGATAAAGGTTAGTGAAAACAGTCGAAAATGGTTGCGAGAGGGAGGGAGGGTTATATCGAGAGCATGTGTGGGAGAAAGACACCTTGGGAGAGAGTGTGTGAGCATGTGTGAGAGACCACCAATGGAGAGTGAAACTACACGTACAAGACAGCTGTACACATTGATTAAAGATATAAATTGTATCCAAATATTAGGATGGGATCATGATATTTGCAATTCGCGTCAGGAATGGTCATTGATCCATCAGACATCTAGATTCTATCGAATTTGAGCATGTCTATGTTATTATTCGACACAATTGATCCACATAGTTAGTATTTTGAACTCCATACAATGCATCGCTTTTGCAATCGAATATAAACGTGAGTATAGTTCATGTTGTGTGTGTAAAGCACATTATACATACAAAAGTTACACAATGAACATTATAAATAGCTACCTATGGACTAGCATACATTTGAATTCAACTTAAGGTGGTTTAAAAAATCGAATTCAACATGAAGTCCATTCAATTATTTGAATTTGATATCATGGCATTTGTAAATCATCCCTAAATTATGGGGGCACCAATCTTTGCTCTGATTTTGTACATAATAGCATATGTAGTCGTGTACAAAATAGATTCTAATTTAGCTCCTCCATTCCAAAATAATCATAGTTATAGGATTTTCAAGTGTCAAAGTTTCAAAAAGAAGCTGATAATTTAATGAGGTTTTCAAACATACAAGGTCAAATTTAACGTTGTCTATTTAGGTCAATCCTCAAAATTCAATAGTACTCTAAACGTGAATGCTTGTGTTTCAAAATTTCGAACGAAGCGCCAAAATAGCCTCTACTCGCACGAAACCGCGTGAGACCAATGTTTGGTAGTACAAGGAAATTACTTTTCTAATAACTTCGACTCATGAAACCTACCGGCCCGACGTCCAAAGGTCTAAACCGGGGTAGGTTCGTAGCTTCATCTAGATGCCACGCAACCGCCTCCGAAAAACATTCATACACAATGGCCGCCTAAGCACACCTGCGCACGGCCAAAATCGCTCCCGCCCACTATTTGGGACACCTGGGATTATCATCCTACCCCCGACCCGTAGTAGGTCCGAAATTTAAGAGGAGGGCAAAGTTTTTACATTCCCCAAATTTCAAACAAGCACGTCCCATCTTTTGTTCAAAAAGCCAAAAACAAACGCGTCCCAGACCCGAAACTTGCTTCTCCCCCCTCCCCCCCCCGCCCACCCGTCTGATTCCCCATTCGTACTCCGCAGGCGCGAAAACTACCTCTCCACCAGCCGCGAAACCCCGGCGTCCTTCGTCCGCCACCCCATTCCACCCATCAACCGCCGCCCTCCTCCATCACGCCGGAGCCGATACCCCGACATCGTCGTCCACCGCAACCTCAACCGCAACACCCTCCACGGCTAGTAGTTGAAGCCGATGTCGAGCCGTCCATACCCGAGCCAGTTGAACCACACCGTCCTGTGCCTCACCGCTGCCGCTCCAACTTCGCCACCCTCCACCGCACCGGAGTTGTGCCTGCTACGCCGTCCTTCACCACCTTGGATCTGCTTCGCCTCTACCGACATACGGCCACAGCAACATAGTCAACAATTTGGCCATGGGTTCGTCCAAGCCTGCACCCTCCTCCAGAACATCGGTTTCCTAGGCAGAAAGAAGATCGGCGCGACATGTGGAGGCGACCACACTGGCAACCGAAAATGGTACTCCTCTTCCCTTATTCGTGCAAATCTTACATGTCTGCTTGCACGGTATTCATCCCACAGAAGACACTAGTTGACCGCTTCTTCTTGATACTAGATGTTCCTAGTAACTCGCGATGCACAAGGTTTCTCCTCATATACTATTTCACCTTAGCTAGAGGTCCGTCGCCCCCTGAATTTCAATTCCTGGTCAATTGATTCCCAATTAACAGAAGCATTCCCCGGCATAACAGGCGCTAGTTCGCCTATTACGCAAGGGAAGCAGCGCCTCGGTGTTTATCTTAGCGGCGTGTGGGGCCTAGACCTACTGGCGCCCGATCTGGAGGTCGGCCGGGATTAAAGGGATGGCCTGGGGGCGCTGCCAAGCATGACGGTGGTGTGAGGTCG